>RCWM02000646.1:0-562000 GCA_003667255.2 Euschistus heros
TTAGCAAAAAGCGTTTATTAAAATGTACAGAATTACAGGGTTACATCGTATATGACTGAAAATGGACGAAGAACAATCTGTAAGAGGTTACTAGACTATTTATACAATAAGAATTCGTCGTCAGCACTTCCTCATTAGGTCAGTGACTACAGATGGCCTTCCTGTTTATATTTCATAAGTCGTTTACATAACTCGCCCCTCCCTGGGATGAAGGCGTCCTCGGCGAAGTAAGAGGTAGACCTGGGTAGGTTGAATTTGATGGCGTGGTTTCTGGCTGTTTACATTTTAAAGTACAAAATGCTATAATGGTGAATCTATTATTGTACAATATATATATAATGAAGGCAACTATAACTATTAGCAATACTGAATAAATAATTGAAAAATGATCTACAATATTTTCGTCTATTATTTCTAATGGTTCTATATTAATGTTGGCTTTATGAATTTCTTCAAACGAATAGTTGACATAATGTTTGAAGTACGGTGTTTCTGAGGGTAACAAAATTTCACTTTCCCAGTAAGTATATGGTTGAGTTACATTGAAAAGGGATTCATTTCTGTCTAAATATAAAAATGAGGTTAGCCTAGGGTGTACAATAAATGTTTATGTTTAAAATCCTAATAATGATACTGAATATTAAGAACTAATAACTATAGATTATACTTAAGAACTAGGGGTATATAGTTTATAAACTTTACAATTCCTTATCTTCTAAAAGTTCATTTTTACATTTATTATCTATTCTAGAGTTATTTATACAATTATAATTGAATGAATGAATGAAAAATTACTGTTTTCAGAAAATACATTTTTCAATTACAGGGGGTTTTGGCCCTTAATAGAAATAATAGTTAATAAACATAATAATTTAATTTAAACAAATTAAACATAATTAATAGTAAAACATAATTAATAGTGTTTTGTTATCTTAATAAACATCATCAACATACTTCGTAAACATAATTATTAGTACTTAATAAACACAATTGATAGTGTTTTGTTATCTTAATAAACATCATCAACATACTTAGTAAACATAATTAATAATACTTTGTTAGGGTAAAAAAAAAAAAAAACAAATAAAAATAAAACATTATTGACGTCTTTTTGACATAATATGAATTTGCACCAGAAATATTATAAAGAAATATATTAGAAATATAAATAAACACAAAGATATAAACATATGAATCGACACAAACATTTTTACAACTACTAATATAAAAGAAAAAGAAGCAAATAAAGAATAAACAGTGAGCGGTCAGTTACAGGCATTAATAGATCTGTTGCTTAAATCCCGATTGTTTACTCACAGAGTATTTACTACAGCGGTCTTGTCACGAGAAGTCAGTGTCACTCTGTTCCCGCCTCTTGGAGGATGCTTCCACCTATTCTTCTGCCAAAAGATGTTTTCTCGATGTTCTTTCTTGTTAATGAGTTTTGAGGGAATGTCTTGCTTGTATAAGAAATGGAATGAGTGCTTTTCTTTTTATCTCTCATTGCCTTGCTGAAGTCCTGAGAAATTTTTGTTGTACTTCCTTTCAATAAGAAACTTGATTTCAAGATTTTCTGTTTGATTTTCAAAGTCTTAAATTTTACCAATATTGATTTGTTGTTTCTTAAAAATTATTGAAAATTAAGATGCAATCACCAGTGAACAACTCCTCATATCTTAATACCATAGTAGGAAATACAAGAGAGGTAACAAATTAATTAGCCTTTGTTTCAAAGGTGGGAGAGGATAAAGGAATTTGGACAAAATATGAAATAAAATGAAATAGTCTTTATGAAGGAAACAGTGTATTCTGCCTAATTGCCGTAAGACTTCAGTATGTTCGGATATTAGTTTAATATTAAGTTTAATATTAAAGATGACATGATCTTCGGAAAATGAGAAAATACTTGAGTGAATAATGTTGAGTTTACAGAATTCAAGGCTAGTGTCTATATCGTTAATTTTATTATACAGTAGCATAAGGTTCCTGAACAAAAATGAGTATTGTTGGTTTATTTCTACAGAATCGGAGTCTATTCTATTCAAGAGATTTTGGAAATATTGTTTTATTTTCTCATTATTAACTTCAATAATTCTTATATCATTATTAAATTTGTTAATTAAATTTGTTATTTATTGATATTTGGTTATTTATGTGATGTTCTAAAGAATGTTCGATTGAACTTTGCTTAGAATTTCATTTTAGCCTTATCGTCAGCATCCGTATTTCTAGTGAGCCAAGAAATAGCTGAGCCTAGACCATTGATTAAACCTCTATTCACTCGGAATTTGTTCAGGCTGAGATGTTCGAATTTCGACTGGGTGTATTTTGTCTTGAAATATTTGGGTTTGTTTTTTTTATTGTATGTCGTTTTAAGGTAGGGTTCATCAGAAATTGGGGGTTCAGGTTCACGATTTTCATTGAGTCTGTCAGTGCGTTCTTGTTTCTCCTTGTCTATTTCATTTTTAATGACCTTATGGGTGATCTGTAATTCCTTTAAATAGTTATTAGCTAGTTCTTCTGTTACGAAGGCGTCTTTTAATTCTTCTGAATATGGACTTTGAAAACTACCAAAGGTGATTTCCATTGGAGTCAGTTTTAAGTTTGAACAGATTGAATTATTAAATGCTATAAGAGCGAGTTTCATGCTGTCTTCTAGATATATGTTTTTATTCTCTAGCTGTATAGCATTCAACAATTCGATAAGTGTTGAATGTGATCTTTCCAACGGACCTTGTGAGTCAGAGTGACCAGGGGTAACGTGGTATGGCTCTATTTCATATAATTTTAAAAAGTTTTGCAGGCTATTATCATTGAATTCTCTACCATTGTCCATCTGCGCTATTTTTGGCAGTGGAAAAAGAGCAAAATAACTACTTAATGCGCTTTGAATTTCTATCTGGTTGAGACTTTTAAGGGGATATGCAATTAATTTTTTTGAAAATGAATCGATAAGGGTTAAAAATTTGTTATTATTATAAAAGAAAATATCAAGATGAATTTTTTCAAACGGTTTTTTTTTTTTTTTTTTTAGGGGTAGGAACTACTTTATATTCTACTTTAACAGGATTTCTTTCGTATTTGACTTGCTGGCAAATGGGACATTTATTAATGTAATCAGTAATATCCCTGAACATACCGGGCCAATAATATCTTCTCCGAATGTGTGCATAAGATTCAGTAATACCTCTATGATAAGTTTTACCGGCGTGGTAATTTGAAATTGTTTCTTTTTGTTCTGTTGGGGTAGTAATATCTAAATTAAGTTTTTTATATTCTTTTAATTTAATATTATGAAATCATTTCTTATTATTTTAATGAAATTTTCTAACATAGTTTTATATTTACTTTCTAATATTCCTTGGTTGAAAACATTGGTAGTGATAATTTTGTGTATAAACGGGCAATTCGTCTTTTGTAATAACTACATAATAATAAATTTATAATTTTACTAATAATATAATTTTTATAATATAAAACTAATAATAATATTTTTATTTTTAAATAATATTAAATTTATAACTTTATAATAAATATAATAATTTTATGTTACAATAAATTAGTACTACTTAATTTATTTTCATCTAATTTTATTATTTAAGGAAATAGCGAAAATATATTTATTAAATTATTTTTTTTCCTCTTCCTAATTCATATGGCTAGTGCGTAATAATTTTTGGAATTTCCTTTGCAATCTCGGCATAGTCACTGGGACAACAGGTCACTGGACTAGCTGATTAGATGCATTTCCTTTACTACCTCGGCAGAGTCACTGGGACAAAAGGTCACTGGACTTGCTGAGTAGATGAATTCCGCTTTATTACGTCTATAGGCTGAGGACGAATAGTCATCAGTCCTGTGGCGTAAGCTACGCACCAAGCTTTTTTTTTTTACATTTTATATATCTACTAATTTTATTTTTTTTTTATATTATTATATTGTTATTTATTCCTCGTAATTAATAAATTCTTCCTATCATTAGTTTCTAAATATTATTTTATTTTTCTTCTTTATTCATATGATCATTTCTAATTAACTTATGAATATCTTTCTTTATTGAACTGGTTTTCTCGGGAAAATAGGTCACGATTCCACCTGTTTCAATAATTTCATCTATCTCTAATAGATAGACGATACTTGTACATTTATTATTATTTATATCCATAATTCCTTCTTCAATTCTATATTTATCATTATCAAAACTATCTAATAAATAACATAAAACATTTAAAACGTATTATACAGGACAGATAATGTCCTAAACTTACAAAATTAAAAACGTTTTCTAAATTTTAATTTTATCAACTTAATTCTTTTAATACAATATCTTTTGATACAATATTAATAATCTCAAATTTATTTGATCTTTTCGATCATTTCTTTTTTTAAATTTTACTAAATATTTTAAATTCTAATACATATTTCTAACTTATCTCTATTTCGTATTTACATATTTACTTTACTAGAATGGTTGTTTTTCTTCATTAAGATCATTATTACAATTTATATATTCTATTAAATAATTATTTATATATAATAATGAGTCTAGTTATCAATTAACACAATCTTTCATTTAATTTAACCTTAACCGGTTTCTTATTTAACTTGGAGAAATAGCTTGCCTGGGTGTTCAAAGCCCAATAAGTTATTTATAATTTATAGGTCGTTAACTAAAAACTATAAGAATGATATTAATATTTACACCTTGGATCATTATTATTAAAATCCCACACGTTTGGGGTTAATACAGAAGATCTCATGTCTTCTAAAAATAGAGGGTTTCTTCCCTTATTCAAGAATAAACGATTATTTAAGTGATCCAATGGTTAGGTGTTTTCTTGGGGATGCTTTTTTTTTTTTTTTTTTTTTTTTTTTTTTTTTTTTTTTTTTTTTTTTTTTTTTTTGTTTAAAGATAATATTGGCGTTGTTCGGCTAATTCTTATTAATTTAATTAATTTAAGTAAATGTTAATAAATAAAATGAATGTTACATTTATTGCTTGAATATAGAGTGCGAGCAATTTATTATTCTTAAAATAGTCCAGTACGTCAAAGGGACTTACTAGGTAATTTCACTGTCCAGGGCGTAATTATAAACAAAAATGGTACTAAATTACTGATCTCACAAAAAAAACGACAAAAAAAAATACTATTTTAAATAAAATATGGGTCAAATAATTATAAACATAATGTCATTGAATCAAATAAACAAAAAATCTAACTCGCTCTGTCTGTAACGAAGGCTTGGCTTTTTTTTTTTTTTTTTTTTTTTTTTTTTTTTTTTCCTTTTCCTTTTTTTTTTTTTTTAAATTATTTTGGCTAGGGCTCTAACTGATTACATAAGAAAGCTCAATCTATTTTTTTTTTTCTTCGTGCTTGGATGGTTCTAAAAAAAAACATATTCCTACGAGATTAAAAAAATTAAAAAAAAATTAATAAATCCGGCCTATAATAAAACCTTTCGATTCAGCTCACAATTTTTGAAAAATATTTCTTATCCATACTTATTTTATTTTTATTATTTTACAATTTTGCTCTGAACTCTAAAAATACTCTAAAATTATTATTATTATTTTTTTTTTTTTTTTTTTTTTTTTTTTTATGAATTTTTATATAATATCAGAAACTTTTGTGCGGTCTTTTTTGTTAAAAATCTAGTTTGTAATTAAATTATTAAATTTTATTTGACGAAAAAATAATACTACTACTACGCTTTCACGATTATTGTTAAAAATTAAAATTATAATTCGATAATTTTTAACTATTTCCATCATATTTAGGAGTCTATTTCAATATTTGATAAGGAGCAGGTTTGGATAATTTGGATGTATTTTGGATAATAATAGGAAAAGTTTTTTAAAATGTGGTATAAGATTTACGGAGTGTACTCACAGCAATTGATCTCGTAGTTCCTCCGGGTTCTCGTCCGATGAAGGTGATGAATTTCTTCTTGTCCTGTATTCTGTCTTGGGGTCCAGCTTATCTTCTTCCGGTATCAGGGCTTCACCAGTAAAGGATTGAATCCAAAGTTTCTTCAGGTGTGAGAGGGCATGAAAAAGTCAAATGGACTGATTCCTGGAGAACTTCTGATGATCCCTATTTCGGCGCCAGTTATGTAAGGTGGATAAATAAATGCTTTTTAACAAAAAGCGTTTATTAAAATGTACAGAATTACAGGGTTACATCGTATATGACTGAAAATGGACGAAGAACAATCTGTAAGAGGTTACTAGACTATTTATACAATAAGAATTCGTCGTCAGCACTTCCTCATTAGGTCAGTGACTACAGATGGCCTTCCTGTTTATATTTCATAAGTCGTTTACATAACTTATGAAGATTACTGGATGGCCGTCTTCCTTACGGCACCGCACACGCCCTCCCGAGAACCACACATATTTTAATTTTCCGGCTGCTCTCTTGTGACGGGCGAGCCAATACAGATGCCTGTTGGTCGGGGCCATCTCCTCGCTAAGATATATCCGGTGGGAGTCATTCTCCTGCCAGTCGATATCGCGCGTCGAGAAGTCCGTCTTGACTTTTCTCCTCTGAATACATCGTCCCTCAGAGATAGTCTGACGAATCGTGCGATTACAGGCGGTGGTCGCGCATCATCCTTCCTGGGCCTCCGACGCTCCACTAGGTCAAAATCTTCTATGTTTAATTTGATGCCGAGACCGGCACCAATACTTGTAACCAATGCCGTGGGGTTCTCTCCTGGGCGTACCGGGATGCCCCGAATTTCCATTGATTTGTTCAAAAGTCCCTGCTCTGCCTTGTTTACCCTGATTTCGAGCAGGCAAACGTTTGTTTTTAAATCACTATTCTCATCGACCAACTCTTCTATACGTTTTGTCTGCCCCTCTAGATGAGCTTCGATATTTGCCAGTCTCTCACTCAATTCGAAACTGAAGTCCCCGTATTTATCAAGTGAGGTTTTTAGGGATTTAACTTTCTCGTTTACTGTATTTACTGCAGCTAGTATCTCAGAACCGGATGGCTATATATATATATATAGTAAATCGCAGCATGAATCAATCCCTTCAAAATGAAAAAGACAATTCCGAAATCTGACCATTTTTCCCGAAATAATGTTTATTTTTTTTTTTTTAAATGGTGATAAGTAACGAAGTTGGATGGTGCCTTTCTTTTACACCATATAATCAAATATTACATGTTTTTATATGTATAGCTTACATTGCCGAACTCTCTTTCTCAAATCTCGACGAATTTGAGAAGTCGTGTAGAAATTACTGTATAACTTATCACTTTTACTGAACTGCTGAACGTCATAGTATAGCGGAATTTGACACAAAAATGCACAAACCTTGAACTCCAAACAGTTACAGTGAGCGATATCGCCTTATCTTTGGGGGATCAACCATTGGCACTGGCTGCCGCGTTAAATTGCTTTAAATAGTTATACCTGGAAGTCTTACCAAAAAAAGTTGGTGGTTTGAATTTTATTTTTATCTCCCCTTCGACACCGGATTGCAATAGTCCGTCATAAGATTCTCTTCTGGGTAACCGCTCCTTGATAATGCTCTTCACTTTGCTTTTATTATTTTTAATTTATTCTTCCAATCATTCCTCAATAATCTGAAATTTATTTTGGAGATCCGTAATATCTCCTTCAACATCTCTCCTTAGGTCGGACACCTCCCGAGAGAACACGTCGAAGCGCCGAGACATCTCTGAAGTGAGGTTAGAAAACTCACATCTGATAGATGTCGAATGGTTATCCTCAAAATCCGTATCAGAATCTGTGCCCTTACTTTCAAAATAATCTCGAAGCCGTTGCACTAATGTTGATTTAGAACCTGCTGTATCAAGCTTTAATTCCTCAAACTCTGCCCTCAACTAAGCTACTCTTAATTCCTGAATTTTCTTTACAGGCATCCTGAATTCTTGAATTATCTTTGTTAATACTCTTTGTCCCACTTCTGACACCAATTTGTAACCAACAACAGAGGTTTTCAACTCACATTTTATTAACAAACAATTACCAAGATATTTAATACAGACACACTTACATAACAGTATTGATTAACATTAGCACAATAATAACGGCATTTAACTACTATTTACTACCTAGTAAACACATCACAAAAAAAAAACATAACCAACTAATTACATTCCATCTTGCTATTACCCTGTCTCTTCGCAACGAGTAAATACTCCTTGGCGAATCTAGTTCACTTAGCAAACGGGGGTAGTTCCAATATACTCCTTCTTTCGTTACAATATACAGGGCTGCTGAAGGGGGAAACGGGGGGGGGGGGGGGCAAAATCAACCGGGCCCGGACTGAGGTGTCCACTGTTGGGAGTGGGGGGTTTATGGTGCTCAGGCAATGCATTTGCCCTGGGGCCCGGTTTGGCTCTCGGCAGCCCTGACAATATATAAGAGAATAAGGAAAATATGTTTGTATGATTATTAATTGTTTTATTAATTATTTTAGTTGATGTTTACCTCAGAAAATACCAATGTTTCCCGTTAAAAATGCTGCCTCATTCAGATTAGTAAATTCGTAAATATACGGCTGAGAAATTATGGAGAAGAAATTATTTATTTATATTAATTGAAAAAGTGCCCATGGACCACAACACACATGAATTTGTCACAGTCCATCTAGGTGTTATCTAAAGCCTCAGGTCTTGGCCAGAAATCAACAACATACCATACACAATACAACAAAAACAATCAATACTGTCGGCCTCGACACATACTACTAAAAATATATCTTACTATCAAACCGACAATTTTTCTGATGAATACAGTAATTTTATCTCGATATCCTAATCCTCGTAGAATTAATAGGGTTATGTTCAGTAGAATTATCAGTAGGGTTATGTTCGTAGAATTAAAGGGGATAAAACATTCAGAAATTTCTCATATAAATACAAGTTCTTTCTGTTTAATTATAGCCTTGGAAGAGAGATAAATAGAAAACTGCTTAGAATTTAAAAGGACCCACTATCCATTATACGTTTAATGGATGCTATGGCTGGAGAACAGAAGGGGATGGAACAGAAACCAATCTTAGCCGAGACAAATTTGAAAGTCTAAATATATTAAAAGCCGTCTTTAGGCCGTGGAAGATTTATACTCCTTATTCCTCATTGGCTAGGCTTTGGATGATTCATTATAGGAATCCAGCGCATTTATTCTCTCATATATATCTATTTATTGATAATCATATTAATTTAATTCAAAAATAGTTTATTCAGATGAGATAAGTAGATTTATTTTTATTAGCAACAATATCGGTACATAGATTAATACAATGTAGGTAGGTTTTAATTATATTCGTTATTACTAATTTAAGAAGTTATCGTTTTGTTTCTTAAATTTTCTGGATAATCACAGCTTCAGAATTAAATATCTATATAAGTCAAGGTTCGAAGAATACTTATATTATATACCTTAATCCAACTCTTGTCTTAAAAACAGAACCTAAATATATATATATATATATCTGGATACATTTCTTGACTGTTACTATTAAATGTTTAGTAAGATTCTTGAGGTTCCGTCAATAAATAAAAATAACTATTTTGGCGACGTTTCGAGACTATATTGTTCTCATAATAATGCCAATGTTACTGGTGGATATGGTATAGCCTGTCTATACCATTAGCTCCCAAACTAGGGGGCGTGAGGACATGTTAGGGGGGGGGCGAGATGAGTTGAACATTAAATTAAATTTAGGTAGTATTTTTAAAATTCTAAATTTTAAAAGATATAGCACATTGTTCTCAGTTAATTGTTTATGTTCGGTATATTGAAAACGAAAGAATGAAAGACGGGCTACTCTTTTCTACAGAGTTGGAGACCACGACAAAAGCTATTGATGTTATGAAAGTAGTGTCAGACTTTTTTGGCAAAAACTGATCGGTGTATGTACGGATGGAACGCCTTCAATGCTTGGTTCTCGCTCAGGCTTTGTGCAATTAGTAAGAGAGAAAAATGCTGATGTGACTGGGATTCATTGTTTTATACATCGACAAGTCTTGGCAGCAAAAATGCTTCCAAATGAATTCAATGCTGCCTTAAAGTTGTGTATTAAAGTAGTGAACTACATAAAAAACAGTGCGTTGAATACTTGACTGTTTAAAACTCGTTGTGAAGATTTAGGAAGTGATCACAAAACACACCTATTTCATACAGAAGTACGATGGCTCTCAAAAGGAAACATGTTGGCAAGATTATTTGAGCTTCGAGATGAATTAATCACCTTCTTGGAACATCAAAAGCAAAATGAACTAAGCGTGGCCTTCAAAAAACCTTGTACCCAAGTAATATTGGCTTATTGTCAGACATCTTTGACTCGTACATATTATTATATTTATATATTTGACATAAAACATTATAGCAATAACTGCCTCACTTCCGTTGCTGACAGGATTTTGTAGAATATAATGATAATGAAATTGTAAGATGATAAGCTTCAGTTATTAGAACAACCCAGTCAACAAGGATTACACAACGGATTAGAGACGTATTCTGGGTTTGAAGAAAATAAAAAACTTTTCTCCTAAATAGTGTATATATATATATATATATATATATATATATATATATATATATATATACAGTCAGAGAATTCAGTGCCACATCTAACTCGAAAGGAGCGATTTAGGTGAGGTAGGAATGAAGGATGGGGGTACAGTGTTAGTGTTTGGCGACACCACACACTGAACTGTTAAAATCTTTTCATTTTTATATTAGAATAATCTAAAAAGTTAAATAAAATATTAAATAGAAACTATTAAAAGTTAAAAATAATATTTCGATAATTTTTTGTAAGAAGCTGGCAACACTGAGTGCCGTGATAACCTGATATAAACTCGATATATATTAGAATGTAAACAACTGCATCGTATTGGCGAATTCATATAAAAAAAAAGATTATATGAATCATGGACTACAGAGTGGAACAAAACAGCTGAAAAAATAGGCAAAATTAAAAGTAGTCCTGACGTATGAAGAACTTCAAAAAGAAGAAATCGCCGCGAAGGTGTCTTGGCAAGGATACGCATCGGGCACACAGCCATAACGCACACGTATCTTTTAAAGGGACTCTACCCACCGACCTGCATAATCTGCCATGTACCCCTGACCGTGGAATGGACAACCGGCTAGACATCGTTCTTGGTGATAGTGAAACTAATGTTCAAAGTTTATTTAAAAAATTTGAAAACATCAAAACTTTATAACTTTTTATAAGTATATTTACTTTAAAACACCAGAAACCAATTTATTTGAATTTACTGAATGTAAAACAAACATTTGTTATTACTAATGACCCTTTAGGGTAGATGCCTGTAAGATAAATAAATAAAAATATTAGAATGTGTCAATTAGATTAATAAACATTATTTTTCGTTTTGACTGAGTTTTTGTTTTTTTTGTATAAACACAAAAAGAAGACTACCCACCAGTGATAGTAAATTCTTGAGCCTATAAGGCAAGGCGGAGAGCCAAACCCGGACAAAAGCTTGTGCAATTTCCAGAAAGACACCCGAGCAGTATTTCTTTTTCCAGAGCGGATGATAAATGGTGGTATTATTCAATAAATGAAAGGGTATTCAATCAACATGCATGCTTGCCCACAACTGGATGTGCACGAACGATCGCATTTTGTGGCTGGAGGATTTTCGTTTGAAAGGGTGAAAGAGTTAAGTTATCTTGGTTCACATGTGAATGCAGATAATGAAATACAAGCCGAAATCCATCGCAAAATTATGTCCGCAAATAAATGCTATTTCTTTATCAGTTAGATGGTTTATTTCCTTTACAAGGCCCAAGAAAATATAAATATGTTGAAACAGTTTGGGATCTTTTTAAAGGGCAGGTCTATCCCGAATGGTCTACCTTCCGTGCTCTTCGCACGAATAAAGAGATACATGTTTACGTAGGATTTTTTACATCGACCATCTGGGTTGCCGCTGACAAGGCGGAACAGTATTTCTTTTCACTTCACCAGCTTCACCTTTAAAGCCAGAACACATTCTGACATTTATCGCCTTGCGTAATAGGTGGAAGAATAAAAACTAGAGTTTTTGAGTGGAAGAGATTAACTCCCTCACAACTCAAATTCGAAACCTCATGAGACAATAGCGGATGTCTTTATGGCATGAGAAACTGCGGGCCATCCACAGTGGCCATCGAAAATGTTGCTGACGGCTACGAGAAATAGAACCTCAACATTGCTGCATGAAGGTGACAGACTGCTGTGATGAGCAGGCAAATTACTACCGTTAAACAATTAAAAGGAGAACTGAGGCCTCAACTAAAAAAAACAGCGAAAGAAGAGCACTAAAATAGAAATATGTTTGTGTCTCTGAAACAGTTGAAGGCCATTCTTTTTTTTTTTTTTTTTTTTTCTTCTTTTCCTTATATGGTATCCCCATATACGGACCATTTATTTGTATATTAACATGTTCCTAGCCTAGCACTCGACTGGTACTCTGCTTTATTTCTGGTTGTGGCCTGGACCCCCACACTCTCTCACACACTTTTCAGGTCCCTCCTGCACAGGAGACTCTAGGACGTGGAGTGTCAAGCCAGGGAGATGGCGGCTTCCAACATGGAGTTGGATCTTGCCAGTGGTCCCATGACAGCGGACCAATCAGGAGCCACCTACGAGAAGCGCTCTCTATCGGAAGGTTTTGAGCCTGCACCGAAGAAGTACACCTTTAGGCCAAGGCCTGTAACTACTCGGCCCTCAGTTGCTACTAGCAACCGTTTTGAACAATTATCGGTAGAGGTCGCTGAGGCACCTCGAGTAAGGCCACCTGCAACCATCATTATATCGCCACCTATATCGTTAAATGATTTAAGGGCGAAAGTTAGAGGAATTGGCATAACCAATTTCTCCGCCAACAACTCAAAAAAGGAGACGCGTCTATACCTAAACTATGAATTGGACCACGGGAAGGCGACTTTACTACTAAGAACAGACCAAGCTGTGCAATTTCACTCTTTTGCCCCCAGAGGAACACAGCGCTCCAAAAAGTACGTCATGCACGGCTATGATCTTACTGTGGCCGGACATGCAGATGCGCCTGGTGTGGCGGCCCAAACCTCTACGAACAGTGCCCCCAACGGTAAGCGGTCCCATCGAAATGTACCAACTGCCAGGGCTCTCACCCAGCTTCCTCCAAAGACTGCCCTCACCGTCAAAGTATCCTTGCCTAGCCCAGACAGAAGACGGCCTTAACAACAGCCATCGCCCCAGCACCTGCACTTGCGCCCGAGAACAAAGAGAGGAACTTCCCAGCAGCCCGCCCTACCCGAGCTGACTTTAGTTTCTCACAAGCCACAGATGGACCAGCACCCCGACGCAAAATCCCAGCCACCGAAGCCCAACTAACATTGCTCCATTGCTATCGCAGCCGAATGGATGCCATGATGGAAATGATGACGACTATGATGCGCCTCATGTCTAGGGTGATTGAGAAGCTCGATGATCGCTGAGCACGTTCTAAACTATAACACCAGAGATTTGTCCACATCGCAGGCCGAACTTGAGGTACTTCTACTGCAGCACCGACCTGCGGTGGTGGCACTGACAGACATTATGGTCCCTCCAGCTACCCGACTCTACTTCAGAGGCTATACCTCTTACAGAGAAAATGTACAACAATAAAGACAAGCAGTCGCCATCCTCATGAGAAGTGATATACAGTCTAGACTCATTCTGAACCCAGTGGATTCTTGCGAAGGCTGCCACATAATCACAGGTGATGTGCGACTGAAACATCAGTTCACGACCTCGGGCAAACTATACTCCTGTTCGCTGTCTGTTGCTTCACGCACAGGCCCGCAGCAGGATGTCCTGGGGGACTTCAACGCTCGCCACACAAGCTGGTTATGCCGTAACAACAATCCACTGGGTTCTATCATCACGAAAACGCGACTTTCTGTTTTCCACTCTGGTGTACCCACTTTTCGCCACTGCGCCAACCCCTCCCTCACCTCGACTCTAGACCTACTCCTCACCAGGGACATGCATACTGTCACTGACTGCCGAGCTCTGGCTTTCTGTAACTCGGACCATCGCCCGGTGCTATACACTTTTGAAGGGTCTCGGGCCACTCCATCTGCCACTAAGTACCTTCTGCACGAAGCGGACTGGAAGGGTTACAGAGCCAGGATACTGGAATCACTCCCTTCAGTGACACCGTGCCTGACCCCTGCTGAGATAGACATAGCAGTGGAGACAATTACCACTATCATCCTTGAAGCTGCCGACCTCCACATCCCTAAGTTTAGCCCCCGACCAAACAGCGACCTTTAGGTTTAGCGACTTCCCCCACCACACGTCTTGGCACTGATAGGGCAGAGGAACAATCTCCGGAACATCTTCTGGCGCACACGGGATTACAGCCTCAAGCCTGCTATAAATGCTATGACCCGGCAAATTGCCAAGCTCATGAGCGATTGGAAAACGGCTCTGTGGCATGACCGACTGCGGCCGACCCATGACGACCACCGGCAGTTCTGGAGATTGGTTCGAACATTCGTCAACAAAAGGCGAGCGGTTTACCTTACTGACGGTGACCAGTTACTAACACCTGCTGAACAGGCTGAACACCTAGCTAGAGAATACTTAGCAAAAGATGCTGAGAGGACGGCGGATGCGCCACTGCCACCATATGGGCCACTACCAAGCCCTAACGAGACACCCATCTTCTCGACTTTCAAGAACCTTGAGTCTGTCCTCCGCCGCCTGAAAGGGAAAAAGGCATCCGGAATGGACGGTATCCCATCAACATTGCTGAAGATGCTTCCTAGGAAGGGTAAGGCCTTCCTACTAAACATCTTCAACTCATGTTTCCGGATTGCATATTTCCCCACGGTCTGGAAACAGGCTGTAGTGGTTCCTCTCTTAAAACCTAAAAAATCTGGAAACGCAGCGGAACATTACCGTCCTATCATTCTCATCTCTCATATCAGCAAAGTGTTTGAAAGGCTAGCTCACTATCATATGGTAGACAACTGTCGCCGTGAAGAAGTGCATAAGGTGTAGCCTGCGAACATCATCTGGCTAAACTACAGGCCTATACCATCAACCAGATGCATAGGAACAAAGCCACCGCACTCATCTCGCTGGATTGCACACAGGCCTTCGATTGTGTCTCACATCCCCTACTGCTCCGCCGACTGGAAGAATACAGGTTCCCTACCGCCCTATGCCGACTGATCAGAAGCTATCTCAGCGGAAGATCCTTCGTCGTACGAGTCGGTGAGAGCCTGTCTCAACCAGTCCCCACCACCTGCGGTGTACCACGGAGATCAGTACTTGGACCAAACCTATTCAACATCTTCACGGCACCAGTGATCTCCCTCAAACACCCCGAGGCGGTAGTGGCTGCATATGCAGACGACGTCGCCGTCTACGCCACCAGCTTAAACCCTGGCCGAGCACTCGACATAGCTCACAGGGCAACCTCCACCATAGTTGAGGCTCTAAAAAACTGCGGTATCAAGGTTAACTCTAAGAAGACCGATGCCATCGTGATGTCATATGCCAAAAACAGGAAATCCCAAAGATTGCCAAAGCACTTGACGGTGGACAACGTGGAGCAGCCCATCTCCAACTCCGTCCTACCAGGTATGCAAGTTTAAAATGTCGTTTTAATTCCAATAGAATGCGCTCTTAGCCTATTGAAGGATTTGCTTATCTCTAAACGCTATTTTGTTTGTTAGTCATTTGTTTACAAAAGTCAGTTGTTTTTAAGTCGTTTACGTGGACGTATAATACCTTTCTTTGGTGTTAAAAATGTCTAATTTTAAGCCAAATAAAGAGGCATGTCATGATTTTCTTATTTAATCAAAAGAAAATGGCATCTGAATGTCATCGAATTCTTGTTGAGACTTATGGCGATGTTGCTCCAACCGTCAGGACATGTGAACGTTGGTTTCAAAGTTTCAAACGTGGTGATTTTGATGTTACTGATCAAAAACGAGAAAATCGACCAAAAAATTTTGAGGACTTCGAATTGCAATCTTTATTAGACGAAGACAATACCCAAACCCAATAAATGATGGCAGAACAGTTGAATGTCACTAGGCAAGCCATTTCCGATCGCCTGAGAGCTATGGGAAAGATTCAAAAGGTTGGAAAATGGGTTCCACATGAATTGGACAAACGACAGATGGAAAAACGAAGAACTGTGTGCGAAATGCTGCTTTTACGCCACGAAAGAAAGGGTTTTTTTGCATCGAGTTGTAACTGGCGATGAAAAATGGATTTATTTTCAGAATCCCAAATGAAAAAAATCATGGGTAACGCCAGGACAACCATCCACATCGAGTGCAAGACCGGATCGTTTTGGGAAGAAGACAATGCTGTGTGTGTGGTGGGATCAGAAGGGAGTAGTCTACTACGAGCTTCTCAAACCCGGCGAAACAGTCAATACCGAGCGCTACCGACAACAAATGATCAATTTGAGTCACGCATTGATCGAAAAACGCCCAGAATGGGCTCACAGGCACGCCAAAGTCATTCTTCAGCATGATAACGCTCCTGCACATTCAGCCAGCTTGACTAAGGAAACGATTTCTTCGCTTGGTTGGGAACTCCTACCCCACCCGCCGTATTCACCTGACCTGGCGCCTTCTGATTATCACCTCTTCTCATCGATGGGACACTCATTGGCGGAGCAACACTTCAACAATTTCGAAAACGTACGAAAATGGCTCGATGAATGGATTTCAAATAAAGATAAAGCATTCTTTTGGAATGGTATCCATATATTGCCCGAGAGATGGACAAAATATGTAGAAAGCGAGGGTCAGTACTTTGAATAAAATATATTATACTTTTTTTTAAATTACTGTGTATATATTTTAAGAAATAAACGACATTTTAAACTTGCATACCTGGTATATCTTGGGGTTAACTTTGACCGGCACCTCACGTTTACCACACATGTAAAAAGTAGAATTAAGCAGGCCAGGGCGAAAACCTATCGCCTCTATCATCTTCTGACCTCTCCCCAAGTGTCACTCCGCCTCAAGCTACAAATTTACAAATTTATAATCAGACCCACTCTCCTACATGGCGCTCCACTGCTACACCAAATGTTTCAAAGTACTTTCCGAGCACTCCAGACGTCCTTCGGCGAATAGTCCGGGGTACCAGCCTAGAGAGGGCCAAAAACAATCACATCCTCGAACAGCTGAGCCATCCATCCCGAAGTTCATTGGCCGCAGGCACGTCAAATTTTTTGACGGGCTGAAATATTGTGCCAACCCTCTCTTTAGGGACGTAGCCCCGCCTCCCAGGCCTGGGAGGTGGCAAAGTTTGACCCCCTTAGCGGACGAACTCGCCGAGGGAAGGGGTTCAGGCTCTACAGACTGACCCACTAGTGCCACCACCGCCAGCAGAGTGACTCCTCACTCATCGCAGAAGAAAGAAGACCATCAGTCTACAGAGTACCTACTAGAAGCCAGGGACACTGATCTTCAAATGCCAACAGACAATCTAAGATCTTAAAATATAGTTATAGTTTTTTTATGTTTATAAATAGAATTAAATGGAGGATAAGAAGAAAAAAAAATATTAACATGTTCCATGCCTTACAGACATACTACATGTTTTACAATGTTATTAACAGTTAACATGATTAGTTTAGCATAACGTACATAACGTAGTAATATAACAAAAATATTTAAACAAAAACACACACAAAAAAGAAAAGAAATAACAAAAACAAAACAAAATACAACAAGAAACTACCTTCGCTGTCCATCATTTGTCAGTTTGTCAAAGTCGATGTTTCGTATAAATGTGAGTAAGTCAGTCTTAAACTTAGAGAACAAATTTTGTTCTGTCTCTGGCCATGTTCCATGTTTGAGAATAATATTTTTTACTAGATTAAACCTTTTTCTTTCAAATGCTTTACATTCGTAAAGTACATGTCTAAAATTTTGAGTCTGTCCGTCTTCATTACATATGTCAGATCGTATTATGTTAAATCGTTTGAGATATTGTTTAGAGTTTCCGTGTTCTGTCATTAGTTGTGTTAGTTTGTAGTTGTTACTTTGTATGTTTGTAATTGTTGTGTGGAATGTGAGGTATAAATCTATGTAAGCTTGGTGACTTTGATGAGGTCACCCACAATTGGTCCCACTTTTTAACCATATCAGAACTTATGTCCCGCTTTATATATGATGATGGAACTTTGTTATACGAAGGTAACAAATTACTTTTAGCCGCCTCTTTGGCTAGGTAATCGGCCCTTTCGTTACCCTCAATTCCAAAGTATGCGTTAACCCATTTTATAGAGACCATTTTCCCTTTGTTCTTAATGGTTATTAAATTTCGTCTGATTAGGTCAGTCAAATAGTCATGTATGGCTGTATTGTTAATCGACTCTATTAATATTTTACTGTCCGTATGTATTATAATATGTGTGTTAGTCTTTTGAGGTTCGTTAATTATGTATTCCGTAACTTTCAAAACAGCAAATTTCTCGGCTTGGTTATTTAAACAGTACGATTCTAGTTTATACTGATGTTCTATGGTTCTGCGATCTTGAGCTTTAAATAACCATGCACAACCAACGTTTTCGCTGTCCTTACTACCGTCCGTATAGATTTCTGTTTTGTCGATATTAACTGAATAACATTTGGGTGTAGTCCACAAATTTGATGCAGGGTGTATCTAAAACTTACAGTTTGTGTTTTTTTCTATTTTGTCTAATGTTAGGTTTTTATATCCTGTTTTTGTGTTTTTAATGTTAAACAATGTCGTTAATTCGTCAATTTTAAATTGAACTGGCAAAATACCCGCCAATAATGTCGCAGCATCAAATGACAACGTGCGGTATCCTTTGCATATTTTGATTGCAATGATCCTTTGTAGCCTTTGTAGTTTTATAACATTTTTTTTACGAAGTACAGCTGGATGCCAAACATGTACAGCATAAAGCATTTTAGGGAGGATAGCTGCTTCATATATTACTTTTAAAACCTCCGATTTAAGGCCCCATGTTGCTCTAGCAGCTATTGACAGTCCGTTAATCATCCATAGAGTGTCGTTATAAAGGTTGTCTAAGTGCCTGTTTCAATTTAGTTTTCTATCGAAGAGTACACCTAAATACTTCATTGTGTCACATTGGGCTAGTCTAACTGTATTGAGTCGTATGTCTAAGTCCATGTCTAAGGTACACTCCTTTTTCTTGTAAAAATAATGAATTTAGTTTTTTCCAAATTAAAGTTTAGTTTATTACCTCTAGTCCAATGTCCTAGTCTTGATAGTGTCAGATTTGCTATTTCCTGGAGTTCATCAAAGTCTTTTCTTTTTATAAGTAACAGTAAGTCATCTGCATAAGCTAGTAACGTTGTATTTTCATGAAAGTCTGTTTCGAAAACTGAATTAATTAATACGTTCCATAATATTGGTGATAATGCTGATCCTTGAGGAGTTCCTAATGTCAGTTTCTTTTCTATTGAGTGATAGTTTGTCTGAGCAGTAAGTTTTCGGTCAGTGAAATAATTCTGAATAATTGTGTATAAGTTTTTTGGGCAGTCATATTTTTTAAGATTATGTAGAACCGCAGGCCACCAAGCATTGTCAAAAGCTCCAGCAATGTCTAAAGAAACTACTAATAAGTTACTTTTTTGGTGGAGCGTTTTTATTGATTTGTTCAGTCAGTTCGTTGAGGGCTTGGTCAGTTCCAGATTGTGGTCTAAATCCAAATTGATGTCTGTCAAGTATTTCATTAGTCGTTAGGTGGTACATTAGTCTATTTTTTAATATTTTTTCCAAACCCTACCCATCACAGGAAGCATACTCAATGGTCTAAGTGAATATGAATTTGATTTGGGAATTAGAACTAGTTTACCCACTTTCCAGTTCTTTGGAAATTCCTTTCTTTTAAATAGAATTTTATAAATATTTTTTTTTTTTTTTTTTTTTTTTTTTTTTTTTTTTTTTTTTTTTTTTTTTTTTTTTTTCTAGCCTCCGGCTTTATTTATTTATTTATTTCATGCAACGGAAAGGATAAGGGGAAAGGGATCTTTTATTGCCTTTCGGCATTTTAAGACTTTATTTAAAACTCTGCCATCTCTGGTGGGTCTCGGTCTGCTGGAGGCACTCCGTCTACAAGTCAAGTGCGGAGGAAACACTTTGCCGGCGATGGTGGGTATCGGGTCAGTCCGTATGGTCTGAACCCCTTCCCTCGGCGAGTACGTCCGCTAAGGGGATTTCGCCTTGCCACCTCCCAGGCCTGGGAGGTGGGGCTATGTCCCTGAAGAGAGGGTTGGCACAGAAGCTCAGCCCGTCAAAGAATTTGACGTGCCGGCGACTGATAAAAGCCGGTATCGTAGGCATCCTCAACTCCTCGAGGATCCGGCTGTTTTTGGCCCTCTGTAGGCTGGTACCGCGGACGATTCGCCGAAGGACGGTGTTCTGGAAAGTCTGGAGGGCGCGCAGTGTTGTCGCGTACATGTGATGCAGCAGTGGAGCACCGTGGAGGAGGGTGGGACGGATAATGGATTTGTAAATTTGGATTTTGAGCCTGAGGGATATCTGAGGAGAGGTTAGGAGGTGATGGAGGCGGTATGTCCGCGCCCGGGCCAACTCGATTCTGCTTTTGACATGCGTCGAGAAGGTGAGGTGCCTATCGAGACTGACGCCTAAGTATAGGATGGAGCTGGAGATGGACTGCTCGATGCCGTCTACTGTAAAGCTCTTGGGAAGTTTTTGAGACTTCCCACGCTTACAGAAGGACATCACTATGGCGTCAGTCTTCCTAGGGTTCACCTTGATGCCGCATGTCTTCAGCGCCTCGACGATGGTAGAGGTCGCCCTCTCAGCCATCTTGAGGGCCCTGCCGGGGTTGAGGCTGGACGCGTAGACTGCGACGTCGTCAGCGTATGCAGCCACTACCGCCTCAGGGTGCTGGATGGATACCACTGGCGCCGTAAAGATGTTGAACAAGATTGGTCCCAACACTGATCCTTGAGGAACACCACAAGTGGTGGGGACTGACGAAGACAGGCTCCCGCCCACTCGCACAACGAATGATCTTCCGCTGAGGTAGCTTCCGATCAGCCGGCACAGGGTGACGGGAAACCCGTACTCCTCCAGTCGGTGCAGCAGCAGGTGGTGCGAGACGCAATCGAAGGCTTGAGTGCAATCCAGCGAGATGAGCGCTGTGGCCTTGTTCCGGTGCATCTGCTCGATGGTGTGAGCCTGGAGTTTGGCCAGATGATGTTCACACGCGACACCTCGCTGGAAGCCTGTTTGTTCTGGTGGGATAACATCTTCACGGCGGCAGTGGTCGAGGATGCGATGGTGGATCAGTCGCTCGAACACCTTGCTGATGTGCGAGAGGAGGCTGATCGGACGATAATGCTCCGCAACGTTCCCGGACCTCTTGGGTTTCAGGAGTGGGACAACCACAGCTTCCTTCCAGGCCACAGGGAAGTAGGCAGTCCGGAGGCATGAGTTGAAGATGTTAAGCAGGAAGGCCTTGGCCCTCCTGGGTAACATCGTTAGCAACGTGATGGGTATACCATCCAGTCCGGATGCCTTCCTCCCTTTGATGCGGCGCAGGACTGATTCCAACTCCTTGTAGGTTGAGAAGATGGGCGTCTCATTGGGGCTGGGTAGAGGTCCAGGAGGTGGCTGCGGAGCATCACTCGTCCTCTCAGCGTCCATGTCAGCATATGCGTGGGCTAGATGTTCAGCCTGTTCAGCAGGTGTCAGCAACCGGTCCCCATCGGTCAGGAAAACCCCGCTCCTTTTGCTGACAAAGGTTCGGACCAACCTCCAAAACTGTCCATAGTCATTGTGTGTCCGTAACAGTTGGTCGTGCCACAAGGCCGTCTTCCAATCACTCATGAGCCTGGCGATTTGCCGGGTCATGGCATTGATAGACGGCTTCAGACCGTAATCCCTTGTGCGGTGATAGATGTTTCGGAGGTTGTTCCTCTGCTTTATCAGCTCCAGGATGTGCTGGGGTGGAGGTCGGAGGTAGTTCGGTTGAGGAGCAAACTTCGGGATGTTGAGGTCGGCTGCATCGAGGATAGTGGTTGTGATGGTCTCCACTGCTGCATCGATATCACCAGGGGTCAGGCAAGGCGTCACCTTAGGGAGACACTCCTCGATCGAGGCCCTGTACCCTTTCCAGTCAGCTTGCTGCAGTTTGTACTTCGTGGCCGGTGGTGTGGCTGGAGTACCTTCGAAGATGTAGAGTACAGGGCGATGATCGGAGGTGCTGAACGGCAGTGCTCGGCATTCGGTGACGCTGTGCATGTCCCTGGTGATCAGGAGGTCCAAAGTCGATGTCCTAGTAGGGTCGATGTCCGAGCGGAAGGTGTGAACGCCAGGGTGGTAGACCTGGAGTCGCATCCTGGTGATGATATTTCCGACTGGATTGCTGCTGCGACACAACCACGCCGGATGCTTGGCATTGAGGTCGCCCAGAACGACAAACCTGCTACGCGACTGTGCGTGAAGCAATAGGTCACGAACCGGTGTATTTGACGCCCGGGGTCTCCTGTAGACACAGGCAAACGTATACCTGTGTTTGAGCCGCACATCCACCGTGATCATGTGAACACCATCACAGCAATCCACTGGGTTCGGGACGAGTCTCGATGATAGGTCTTTCCTCACCAGGATGGCGACTCCCTGCCTTTCACCATCTCTGACAGCCTCCCTGTAGACGTTGTAGTCCGTGATGTATAGTCTTGTCGTTGGGGAGAGCATGGTGTCGGTCAGGGCCACCACCGCCGGTCTGTATTGTAGCAGGAGTACCTCCAGTTCGGGTTGCGCAGTGCCGAAACCTCGGATGTTATAGTTGATCACTAAGGCTTCATCCATCATGTTTTTGAAGGAGTCTGGATACGAGCCCCATCAGGTTGGTCATAGCATCCATCATCTGGTCCATACGCCCGATGACCCTATAAAGTAAGTTGTTGTCAACTATTGGAGCGGCGTATGGTACCACCTCAGATGGTTCCTCGACGGAGACCCGGGGCTGGCTGGTTGACCTCTTCGAAGTGGTCGACGGCTGCTGCTGGTCCCATCCGGATGCCTCCGCGAAGGAGCGGCTGCCTCGTGCAGGCTTGGGCTGAGGAAAGTTCTTTTCGTCCATTATCGGAGCTGGAGCTGGAGCCGGAGCTGGAACAGAGACCGGGGCGATGTTGGTCTTAGCCCTCCTGTGTTTTATTAGCCCTTGGCGGTAGCTGCATTCCTTGGAGAAGGTGAAGCTGTGATCAATTTTGGAAAAGTTTCAGCAATTTTCTTAATTATTCGAGAGTCTATTTTGTCTATTCCACAGGCTTTTTTATCATTTAATTGTTTAATTGTATCTAATATTTCGTAATCTCGGATGCCTTCGTCATCTTCGTTATTGGGTGGGGTAAGTACGTTTAGTATCAATTGCCTATGTTCATTATTGTCATTATTTGTTGTGTCATCTTTAATTATTTTATCCAGTAGGTGATTTAATGTTTGCTGAGTGTCTGTTGTGAATGTTCCTGGTCGGGTCATTATTGTTGAGCGTAAACTCTGAGATTTAATTTTGTTTGTTGCAAATTTATAAGGCCATTGCCACGCAGTAGAAGCAGTAGCATATGTTTTCCAAGAATTTAATTTAGAATTCTTAAGATGTTTTTGGTATTCATGCTTACTTTTTAGATATTCAATTTTTTTGATTTCCCTTAGTTTTCCGTCATGTTTTGTCCGTTGATATATTTTCCTAAGATGATTAGTATGTCTTCGTAAGTTAGTCAGTTCAGGGTTCCACCAAGATACGGAACGGTGTTCAGTTCGACGTTTAAAGTTTCCGGATCTTTTGAATGCAACATTGCAAGATTTCGTTATAGATTTTGTAATTTTATTAACTATGCTGTCAGTCGAAAGGTGGAGTATTTCATTAATTATCAGGTCTTCTGTCTCATTTTCTGTCCATACCAACTGGGAATTCCCAAATCAAATTCATATTCACTTAGACCATTGAGTATGCTTCCTGTGATGGGTAGGGTTTGGAAAAAATATTAAAAAATAGACTAATGTACCACCTAACGACTAATGAAATACTTGACAGACATCAATTTGGATTTAGACCACAATCTGGAACTGACCAAGCCCTCAACGAACTGACTGAACAAATCAATAAAACGCTCCACCAAAAAAGTAACTTATTAGTAGTTTCTTTAGACATTGCTGGAGCTTTTGACAATGCTTGGTGGCCTGCGGTTCTACATAATCTTAAAAAATATGACTGCCCAAAAAACTTATACACAATTATTCAGAATTATTTCACTGACCGAAAACTTACTGCTCAGACAAACTATCACTCAATAGAAAAGAAACTGACATTAGGAACTCCTCAAGGATCAGCATTATCACCAATATTATGGAACGTATTAATTAATTCGGTTTTCGAAACAGACTTTCATGAAAATACAACGTTACTAGCTTATGCAGATGACTTACTGTTACTTATAAAAAGAAAAGACTTTGATGAACTCCAGGAAATAGCAAATCTGACACTATCAAGACTAGGACATTGGACTAGAGGTAATAAACTAAACTTTAATTTGAAAAAAAACTAAATTCATTATTTTTACAAGAAAAAGGAGAGTACCTTAGACATGGACTTAGACATACGACTCAATACAGTTAGACTAGCCCAATGTGACACAATGAAGTATTTAGGTGTACTCTTCGATAGAAAACTAAATTGAAACAGGCACTTAGACAACCTTTATAACGACACTCTATGGATGATTAACGGACTGTCAATAGCTGCTAGAGCAACATGGGGCCTTAAATCGGAGGTTTTAAAAGTAATATATGAAGCAGCTATCCTCCCTAAAATGCTTTATGCTGTACATGTTTGGCATCCAGCTGTACTTCGTAAAAAAATGTTATAAAACTACAAAGGCTACAAAGGATCATTGCAATCAAAATATGCAAAGGATACCGCACGTTGTCATTTGATGCTGCGACATTATTGGCGGGTATTTTGCCAGTTCAATTTAAAATTGACGAATTTCCGGCAGATCCGGGGGCAGCGTTTCGATGTCGTTTTTGTAACACCCTTTGAGAAAGATATTGAGAGTCTGTCTCGCTGATTTCAGACATTGGGGTCTCTTCCTCCGATTCAGTCTCCATTTTACAATAATAAATTAAAATAAAGTAATATAAATAAATTAAAAATATTCTTACAAGGAAAAGAGCAAATAAAATATACGGCAAAATTTAAACATTTTCTAATGCTAAAAAAAAAGTCTATTGGAGACGTAGCCTCAAACTCAGGAATATGAATTAAAAGTCAAGATTCTACGCCAAGAGCTACTAGTGACTGTAGTGGCAGGGAGCAAAAGTAATATTTAGCTCGACCTAGATGCCGACCAGTAAGGGACTGTCACTCGTGGATAGCCTGTACCTCACGTGCACCAGTTTTCTCACTTGTAATTGTCAATTTAGCACTAACCTGATATCACAATTATCACAAAATTGTTCACTGTAATATATAGCGTTAGTACAGAAGTTTACAAAGCAGTAGGTAGCTTTGTAATAGCTTTTCGGGGTTACTGCTTCAGTATTGTTTGTATTCCGTCATGGCCTGGAGCTTTATTCCCTCTTGCAAGAAGAAGAATGACTACACGTCTCAAGAAATCAAATGCATAAGCTACGAAAATTTCAATAAAGTTACAAGAAGTCAGCAGAAGCGCTCTACTTGCCATTCCGTATTCGACCGAAACTGCCCTTCATACTTAACTGAAATACAGAAATTGGCATCCAACACTGACTATAACATCCCTCTCCAGTAAGTCTCAAAATACATTATTTCAACTACATACATAGACTATACACAATGCATTTTATGTATGTATGACGTACAGACACTTAAACATCATACAGCTTAACACACATCATTCAAAATACACTTTAAACATGCTACAACAATATATAAACATCAAAAACATAGATATTTTGTTGATTCAAGAACCTTACACAAGGTTAAACAAAATAGTATGTTATAGTAAATCGTATGATTTTCAAATTATAGATAAAAAACCCAGGGCTGGCATTGTAATAACTAATAAACATATCGATGCTTGCATGATAATGCAATATTCTGATTCCAATTTTATTTGCTTAGAATTAACATATGGAAAATTGAAATGGATTTTGATTAGCGCATATTTCGACATAACCCATTGTATAAATTCAGACTTACAAAAATTAGAAAAAGTATTAAACTATTACAGCAATTATAATATTATAATAGGTATTGATTCAAATGCCAGGTCTAAATATTGGTTTGATAAACGCACAAATGCAAGGGGTAAGCTAATGGAAACCTTTATTGTGGAAAACGATCTGTTTTTATTAAATACTGACTCAGAATTAACAACTTTTCATGGTGCGAGAGGTAACAGTAATATCGATCTTACTTTAATAAATACAAACGCAACTCGACATAACCTTGTACAAAACTGGACGATTTCAAGAGAAACTAATTTTTCGGACCACAATATGTTAACATACCAACTACACGTATACGGGAATGACTGGACAGCAGAGAAAATCAAAAACTTTGTATATTCGACAGAAAATGGTGACTGGGATAAATTCATGACTAACTTAAGACATCAATTTATGAAACAATTTTTCAATTCATGTGAATGTGTTTCGGTAAAAATTGTTTCATAAATTGATGTCTTAAGTTAGTCATGAATTTATCCCAGTCACCATTTTCTGTCGAATATACAAAGTTTTTGATTTTCTCTGCTGTCCAGTCATTCCCGTATACGTGTAGTTGGTATGTTAACATATTGTGGTCCGAAAAATTAGTTTCTCTTGAAATCGTCCAGTTTTGTACAAGGTTATGTCGAGTTGCGTTTGTATTTATTAAAGTAAGATCGATATTCCTGTTACCTCTCGCACCATGAAAAGTTGTTAATTCTGAGTCAGTATTTAATAAAAACAGATCGTTTTCCACAATAAAGGTTTCCATTAGCTTACCCCTTGCATTTGTGCGTTTATCAAACCAATATTTAGACCTGGCATTTGAATCAATACCTATTATAATATTATAATTGCTGTAATAGTTTAATACTTTTTCTAATTTTTGTAAGTCTGAATTTATACAATGGGTTATGTCGAAATATGCGCTAATCAAAATCCATTTCAATTTTCCATATGTTAATTCTAAGCAAATAAAATTGGAATCAGAATATTGCATTATCATGCAAGCATCGATATGTTTATTAGTTATTACAATGCCAGCCCTGGGTTTTTTATCTATAATTTGAAAATTATACGATTTACTATAACATACTATTTTGTTTAACCTTGTGTAAGGTTCTTGAATCAACAAAATATCTATGTTTTTGATGTTTATATATTGTTGTAGCATGTTTAAAGTGTATTTTGAATGATGTGTGTTAAGCTGTATGATGTTTAAGTGTCTGTACGTCATACATACATAAAATGCATTGTGTACAGTCTATGTATGTAGTTGAAATAATGTATTTTGAGACTTACTGGAGAGGGATGTTATAGTCAGTGTTGGATGCCAATTTCTGTATTTCAGTTAAGTATGAAGGGCAGTTTCGGTCGAATACAGAATGGCAAGTAGAGCGCTTCTGCTGACTTCTTGTAACTTTATTGAAATTTTCGTAGCTTATGCATTTGATTTCTTGAGACGTGTAGTCATTCTTCTTCTTGCAAGAGGGAATAAAGCTCCAGGCCATGACGGAATACAAACAATACTGAAGCAGTAACCCCGAAAAGCTATTACAAAGCTACCTACTGCTTTGTAAACTTCTGTACTAACGCTATATATTACAGTGAACAATTTTGTGATAATTGTGATATCAGGTTAGTGCTAAATTGACAATTACAAGTGAGAAAACTGGTGCACGTGAGGTACAGGCTATCCACGAGTGACAGTCCCTTACTGGTCGGCATCTAGGTCGAGCTAAATATTACTTTTGCTCCCTGCCACTACAGTCACTAGTAGCTCTTGGCGTAGAATCTTGACTTTTAATTCATATTCCTGAGTTTGAGGCTACGTCTCCAATAGACTTTTTTTTTAGCATTAGAAAATGTTTAAATTTTGCCGTATATTTTATTTGCTCTTTTCCTTGTAAGAATATTTTAATTTATTTATATTACTTTATTTTAATTTATTATTGTAAAATGGAGACTGAATCGGAGGAAGAGACCCCAATGTCTGAAATCAGCGAGACAGACTCTCAATATCTTTCTCAAAGGGTGTTACAAAAACGACATCGAAACGCTGCCCCCGGATCTGCCGGAAATTCACCTAACAAAAAAAAACAACAAAGGGAAACAGGAGGTATCACCTCCTACAACTCGAAGTAAAACTACTGCGAACACAAAATTAAGATCAAACAATCATCACAATTCCCACCTGCAATAAATTTGCAGCCCTGACAAACATCCCACCAAACCAGTTCAACAATCTAAAGAGTTTACTGAACATCCACCATCACCAGTCTTTATCTCAAATGTACTGGAGTTCTGGCCTTTTTGTCAAAAAATATCGAATCTTATTGGTCAGACTAATTTCAAATGTTTTTCACGTGTAAGAGACATTAAAATTAACACCACGAATAAAGACCATTATAAAAAACTCATTCATTTTCTGACTACCAAAAATTACAACTTTCATTCGTATCAACTAAAAGAAGATAAAGTGTACCGAGCAGTCTTAAGAGTGCTTCACAATACCACTCCAACCGAATATATCAAGAAGGACATAGAAGACGTTAGAAACATCTCGTGCGTGCTCCACCCTACACAAAAATTTCCTCTACCATTATTTTATGTTGACTTAGAGCCTGCCAGCAACAATATTGAGATATTTAAAATCACCAGACTGTGCTACTCAGTTGTGCGATTTGAGCAGCCAAAACAAAAACCTGCGATTGTGCAATGTACTATATGTCAAATTCTAAGACATACAAAATCATATTGCCACCACCCAGCCAGGTGCACCAAATGTACTGGACTCCATGCTACAAGAACATGACTAAAGACTAGGGAAATACCCGCAAAATGAGTCCTCTGCGGTGAGAATTTATCATTTATCATCTTCCTCTCCAAGTAAAACTACCACCACAAAGTCAGCACCCAGTTTCAATCCAAACTTCTTCTACAGAAAACCTTCCAACCCATACATCAACAAAAGTTGATCCTGTACCTAATATCCCAAGACGGGTCCAAATCCCACCTAGGAAACCTCGATACAATCCTCCATCACAGCTCCCCGAATCAAATCTTGTTCCGAATCCAGTAGACATCAATAACATCCTTTCGTCCTTCCTTTCCGAGCTAAAAGAAACGATTGGACCTCTCATTTTACTCCTCACCAGAGTCCTTTATCAAGTCCCACTTAATATTCCACAATGAGCCCAAAGCCTCTGACCATCATTTTGTGGAACGCGAATGGACTACATAACCATCGAAACGAACTTGACATATTTATTCATGACAATTACATAGATGTAGCCTTACTGACGGAGACCCACTTCACAAACAGATCACATTTCCACATACGTGACAACATCACTTATAGATCAGACCATCCAGACAACACAGCACATACTGGTTCTTGTATCCTTATCCATAGATCCTTACCCTATTCCCAAATTCCTTCTACTCCAACTGTAGAAATAAAATCAACCTCGGTGATCATATCAATAAGTCTTTACAATTTAACTTTCTCAGCTGTATATTGCCCTCCAAATATTCCCCTTTCCTATAATCATCTTGAATCCTTATTCCGATCCCTAGGACCTCGCTTCATTGCAGGAGGAGACTACAACGCTAAACACCGATGGTGGGGTTGTCGATCATCTAACTCCCGTGGCAGCATCCTATCCCGAGTCTCTACAGCCAATATCTATCCAATCATTTCACCTATGAACCCTACATATTGGCCAACATCCCTCAAAAAACGACCCGACATTCTCGATATATTCATTACTTCCCATTATCATCTTTCCAGCTCACAATAAAAGCTGTAAATGACCTTTCATCCGATCATAGTCCGGTACTCCTTTCCCTGTATTCAACTTCTGCTCCTAAACCCACCCATCCTTCGTTGATTGCAGGCCGAGTAGACCGGGAAGTTTTCGATATGATTTGGAAATGAAAATAGACTTAAAATCTCCACTTAAAACTAAACAAGATATCGATACTGCCATAGAAATACTAAAGACATTAATACGCAATAGCATAATGGATAATACATCAGAAAGTAAATCTTAGAATTCTCTCCGGAATAATTTGCCACAACATCTTCGCACCCTATTGAGAGAAAAGCGTAGAGCAAGAGCTAGATGGCACAGGACCAGATACCCGTCAGACAAAAACAACTATACCAAATTAACTAACAAACTAAAAACAGAAATAAAAAAATTCAAAATTTATATAAGTATACTGAAAACCTTAACACGACTGACAAATCCTTATGGATGGCCACCAAAAACTCCCGTATAAAAATAAATAAGTATAAAAATTGTAATCACCCTCTTCTAACTGAATCCGAAACGTGGTCAAGATCTGACATTGAAAAATCTCAGATTTTCAGTCAGCACCTTTTCAATACCTTTAAACCCCATCCTGATATCCTGTACCCAAATCACCTTGAAAGAATTGAAACAGAATTAAATATCCCACTTCAAATGTCCCCTCCTCCTAAAGCATTCCATCCCTCAGAAGTATTAAGTATCATCCAAAGATTGCCCACCAAGAAAGCCCCTGGACACGACCTTATCACAACCTATACCTAAAACACCTTCCTTGGAAAGCCATCCTGTTCCTAACATTCATATATTCTCCGAAAAACATATTTTCCTGATCCTTGGAAATTATCCATAGTCAAAATGATACCCAAGCCCAAAAAGCCACCGGAACACCCTTCATCATATCGTCCTATTTCTCTCTTGCCAATTATGGGTAAAATCCTAGAAAAACTCATCTTAAAACGCTTGTATCCTATCCTAGATTCCAATCACTTAATCCCAGTTCACCAGTTTGGATTCCGAACATCTCACTCCACAATCCAGCAATGTCATCGTGTGGTGGACCTTGTCTCATCCGCATTGGAGAGCGGAATGTACTGCACGGGAACCTTCCTCGATGTAGAACAAGCATTTGACCGAGCTGGCACCCAGGACTGCTTTACAAACTCCGTAAATTCTTACCTTCTACATATTTCCTTATTATCCACTCCTATCTCAGTGATAGAACTTTTAAAGTTAATCATAACTTTTCCTATTCCTCTCTCTTCAACTAATCAGCAAGTGTTCCTCAAGGAAGTATCCTAAGTCCAATCCTCTACACGGTGTATACAGCTGACATCCCTACGCATCCTAGCACCATCCTCACAACGTATGCTGATGACACTTGTGTGTTATCAGTACACAATGTTCCATTTATTGCCTCCCAGACACTCCAATCCCATATCATTGGTTCCAACTTCAAGAATGGTGTCGAAAATGGGGAATCAAAATAAATCCCATCAAATAACCTTTACCCTTCGTCGTAAACCTATGACTTCCTGTCCTCCAGTCTCCTTTAATGATGTCCCATTAATCCCTGTTGAACAGACCCGTTAAGTAGGACTTCATCTGGACAAACGTCTTACTTTGAATCCACACACAAAACTAAAATGACAAGAAACCGCCGTTTTCGACTACTTCAACATTTACTTGACAAACGTTTAAAGCTCCCAGTTAATTACAAAAGACTAATTTACATGACTGTGATTAGACCTATCTGGACGTACGGAGTTGAGCTTTGGGGCTCCACTAAACCATACAATTCATCTCGTATCCAATCATTACAATCCAAAATCCTTAGAAAAATCCTAAATGCTCCTTACTTCGTCACAAACAAACTTATCCACAAAGATCTTGATTTACCTTACGTTTCTGACTTAGCTCAAACCAGACATATATCCTTTCATAGCAAACTCCACAATCATTCAAACCCATTAGTATCACAACTTGCTGCTGATTCCATTCCAGATAACCCTCCGAGGCGTCTGAAAAGAAGATGGACTCGAGACCTTCTAATATAATTCATTATATAGAACCTTTATAAGTGCTACCAATGGGTAGTTACTTTAAAAACAAGTGACGTGTCATTTTTATCATTATCATCGTATTTACTGGATGTATAATATATTTGTATATACAGTTGTAAATTTCAATTAAATAAATAAAAAAAAAAACATTGAAATTGAACATTAGAATAACTTACTGAATATTAAATATAGTAGATTAATATTAATAATATATAGGTATATATGTATATATATATATATATATATATATATATATATATATATAATTTACCGTATCAAGTTATATTTAAACATATAACTTGAAAGAATAAATTAAAAAAAATTATGACATAATATTTTTTAAAACTTTGAAATCGAACATTAGAAGAACATAATGAATATTATATATAGTAGATTAATATTAATAGTATATAGTTAAATAAAGGTATCGCGGGTTGAAGTTTTTAAAAAGAAGTTTTATTTAGAATGACATACATTCATACAAGTACAAGTTCACAATTTATAACTTATTGCAGGACTACGGGCATGACATCTATACGTCTCAACGTACGACGAAAGAATGTCCCCGAGCCTTGGTGGGGTAGCCTTATATAGGGTAGAAGATGGATTAAATACATATTGTTTATTTATATCCTTAACACTATTTAGGCGTACATAACTATATATATATATATATATATATATATATATATATATATATATATATATATATATATATATATATATATATAAGTCAAGGTCCGAAGCAGTCTAGTATTAGGCTTAATCCTACTTCCAGTCATAATAAACATTGTAAATGTATAAAAGGCAGGCCTCAGAGCAATAAACTCTCAGTTGTTTCTCAGCAGTTACTGTGTAAGTCATTTCACCTATTATTCCTTTTTTTTTTAGTTTTATTTTGGACAACACTTAAGTGGTGCCGAAACCCGGGAAGACGAGGAGCGGGTGAGGTTAGAAATTTTTCTTTCCTCTAAGTGTTGTCATGGAAGACAGTGGCATCCTGAGACCACCGACATTACAAGTGCCGAATAGTTTACCCGAGCTGCCAAGACAGACGATGGCGGAAGCGCATGCAAACACACTGGCTTGGCTAAAAGTAAGGACAGCCACCGCTCAGGATCTAAGGAAGGCAGTGTCGGATGTCGAGAGATTCACAGGGGAAGTAGGTGAGTTGAATCACTTCATCAAAAGTATTGACAGGGTGCTAGCTCGCATTGAGGTTAAGAGAGCAGAAGACCTCCTAGATGCACACGACGCCGAATCTTTGAGGGCGGACCTAACCTGTAGGATCAGAAGGAACATCCTGAACCTGATTCAAGCAGACGAGGATACACCGTGGGAGATAGTCAAAGACCGTCTGAAGAAGGCATACGGCGGAGGGCGGTGGACACCAGAGGAGGATTTGTTCCAACTCTTTCGAGAGGCGAGACACCCACGGCAGAGCACAGGGCAGTATGCAAGTGATCTTTTATTAAAGTTTAATAAGGTCACTGATAAGATGAGGGAGACTTCGAGTGCACCGGAAGTGGAGGCGAAAATGGCATTCATCTCTACCATTTTGAAGGTGCAATTGGCGAGGGAAACTGGCAAGAAGGAAGGCTTTCCCAGGGAGAAGACCTTCGTGGAATGCGCCCAGGATTTGATGGACGCCAGCGCCAGAGACGAGGAGTTCAGGACGCACCGGGAGGAACCAGGCTGGAGCAGAGTGGCTTAAAGGAAGCCACATGATTCATCTTGGAAGAAGCGGGAACCCGAAGCAAGGGCGCATGAAAAGAGAAGACCAGAGTCCAGGAGGCCAACACCTAACAGACGAGGTAAAGAAGATCGGCGATGCCACGGGTGTGGTAAAACAGGACACCTGATAGCGAGATGTCCCCGCACTAAATGCTTTGAGTGCGGTAACGAGGGGCACATTGCCAGGCACTGCCCCTACATCTTCAAGAGAAAGGACAACTCCAGGGGTGAGCCCATGGAGGTAAACAGGCTTGTAAGGAAACCAAGGAGGACGTCTGAGTCCGCTGGATCATCGAGAGCTTCGGAAGTATCCGCAGTCTCGGAGGCGGAAACGGAGGCGGGACCAGAAAGCAGCGGAGATGAGAGGACTGGCAGCTGGGAGCGGAGAGGCCGGAGGAGAGCAGCACAACCAGGACGAGTGGCAGCCTGAGGAGGGTGCCAGCAGAGAGGCGGCCGCATTCTGGAGATTAACGGCGTGAGGGCGAGGAGCGGCGGCCTGCCTATTATCAGAGTGGAGAGGGGGGTGCGCTGCCTGGTGGACACCGGGAGCTCAAGCACCATCGTGAGTCGGCGAGCAGCCGAGTGGCTGAGAGGTGACGACGGGACACTCCAGATTAAGGTATGTTCATGTAAACTTATCACTCTGGGTGGTCCCTGTGAGGTTGAGGGGGAAATTGAAATAGATTTAGCTCGCTGGGGAAATGAGGGGAAAAATTGGCGGTCCATGTAATTAAAGACATGTCCAGGGCATATGAGGGAATCATAGGGTGCGACCTATTGGAGAGAGTAGGGGCGCGAATCAGAAACCACGGGGGAACTTGGACTGTAAGAATCGGGGGGAAGAAGTATAGGCGGTGCGCGGGTATCGAAAGGGACAAAAAGGGGCGTAAGGTCAGAGGATTGGAGGAAAAAAATCGTGGGGGAATTTCGGAATATATTTTTCCGAGAAGGGGACACCCTGAGCGTGACGGGCAGGACAGTACACGAAATCCCCCTAAAGGAAGAGCGGGTGACTTATATAAAGGAACGAAGGTACCCACAGGCGCTGAGGCAACACATTCGGGAAGAGATCCGAAGCCTTAGAGAACAGGGTATTATAGTCGACAGCCTTTCACCTTATAATAGCCCACTATGGGCGGTCCGAAAAAAGAGCGCGCCGGGGGAGGAAAAATATCGGGTGGTAATTGATTATAGGAAGCTCAACGAAAACACTAGAGACGAGAGATACCCAATCCCGAGATTTGACGATATCCTAGATAGACTCAGCGGGGCGGTGATTTTCAGCACTCTAGACCTCAAGGCGGGTTACCACCAGATAAAGATGAATCCTAAAGACCAGTGTAAAACGGCGTTCACGTTTGAACGTGGACATTATGAGTTTACGAGGATGCCCTTCGGTCTGAAAAACGCGCCCGTCACGTTTCAGAAATTAATGGACGAATTCCTGCGGGGGGTCGACGAGAACATGTGTCAAGTCTATATGGACGACCTTCTCGTGTTCAGTAAGTCAGAAAAGGAACATGTGGGTCACTTAAAGGCGGTGTTCGAAAGACTGCGTCAATTCGGCTTGAAATTGTCCCCCGAGAAATCGCGGCTAGGCGAGAGGGAGTTAAACTTTTTGGGCCATACGATTTCAGAAGAGGGTGTGAAACCGGACAAAGGAAAGGTTGACGCGATCGCGAGAATGGCTATCCCACGCGACGTTAAGGGAGTCCGACAGTTGATGGGGTCGCTGAACTACTACCGGCGGTTTGTACCGGAAATGGCGCGATTTCTAGTCCCCGTAAATGATTTATTAAAGAAGGGCCGGAAGATCATTATCACCCCGGTAATAGAGGACAACATTAGGCGGTGTTTGGAGGAATTAAAGAAAGAACCGGTACTGGCGTTTCCCGACTTTAATAAAACGTTCAGGGTGACAACAGACGCGAGTGAATATGCACTAGGGGCGGTACTGTCGCAGGAGTACGAAAAGGGGGACCGACCGGTGGCATACGCGAGCCGACGCCTGACAGACGCGGAGACAAGATACAGTGCGCTAGAGCGGGAGCTTCTCGGGATTGTGTGGGCTGTGGAGCACTTCCGTCCGTATATCTTTGGGAGGAAGTTTAGGGTTCATACAGACCACAGACCCTTGCAGTGGGTCGGTAAACTTAAGGAGTCCTCCTCGAGAGTTACGAGATGGAAGGAGTTCCTCAGTCAATACAATCTCGAGATTGTTTATAAGCTGGGCCGAGAAAACGTAGTAGCGGACTAGTTATCTCGGGCGATTACTGTCAACGCGGTCGAGGAGGAAGCGGGGCCATCGGGAGGTATCCGACAATTCTTAAGCGAATGGACACCGGAGGGGGAGGGCGAAGAGGACACGAGAAGTGGTATAAATGAGCCCCAAGAAGAGAACAATGAGACCCAAGAAGATGGGAGTTCCGCCGACGAGAGGCCCACAGATATGGAAGAAGTAGACGAAATAATTAATGATAAAAGAGAGTAAATCATCTGGAAAACCAGAACTGAGGGTCTCCCGAAGGCGGACTTTTCCAAGTATGGGAGAAGTACCATAATCACCATCCGGACGGAACCGGGAATCAGAGGGGAGTCTATGGTAAAACTGTTACAGGGGGTAACAAAGCCGGGGAAGACCTATCACGTGTATGTGGGAAACACCACTATTTGGGACAAGATCAAAAGGCTCTGGAGGGAGGAAAGGATCGGGGCGGACCGAACTTTCATTAGGTGTCTGAGGTCGGTAGAGGTGGTACAGGACGCCGAGCGGCAGAAGGAGGTAACCCTATCATACCACCAGGGGAAGACGAACCACCGGGGACACAGGAGACTCTCCAAGCTTTGAAACGGAGGTATTTCTGGTGGGGCATGAAACGGACGATCCAAGAGGTCATTGGGTCGTGCGAGGTATGCCTCACCACGAAATACGACCGGCATCCCCCAGGTTGGGTTCAGGAGGAGACGCCCACGGTACAATTCCCGTTATCGGACCTCCAGATCGACACGTTTACGTGGAGGGGCTATCGGTGGGTCACCATATTAGACACGTTTAGTAAGATCGCTCAAGCTTGTCTGGTGCAGAGCAAGTCCGCGGAGGCAGTATTAGGGGCGTTGAGGGCGTGGTTTAAGGTATACGGGGTCCCGGATCGAATTTCATCGGATGGGGGGCTCGAGTTTGACAACGCTCAGGTTAAGGCAGAGGCCAAGGAACTCGAGATCGTGTGGCACGTCAATACCCCAGGGCATCCCAAGGGCAGAGGGGGCATTGAGAGGCTGCATGGAACCCTGAGCGAGCACCTCCGGATTTACCAGGTGGATAAAGGGTTAGAGCCGGATGTCGCGATGGAGAAGGCGATCGCGGCATATAACATCACACCGCGACAGGGTATTCGCCGGTGGAAATCGTTTTCGGTCTCCGAGAAAGACGCCGCGACTTTCGGGACACGGTAGTGGGAGAAGAATTAGTAAACTCTATGATCAACCGGCATTGGGCTTTTGGGAAATTATGGGAAAAGGCGCGGGGGCGCATAATGAAGGAAAAGAAACAGAGAGTAGTGAGGAAAAACGTCCGGGTGCGGGACGTCACTGGGAAATTGAAAATCGGTATGGTGGTGTACCGTAAAAAGAGCACTAATCGCGGAAAAGAGATCTGCCGATACGAGGGGCCATTCAGAGTGATTGCCATAAGAGAACATAATGTAGTGACAATAGAGAGCGTCAGAGAGCCGCGAAAGCGGAGGAACGTACATATTGAGCAATTGAGGTTCCCAATTGAGGAACAGGTAATTTTGTGAGTGTCCCGTTGTCAACAACGAGAGAGAGAGAAGGTTTTTGTATTAAGATACAGAATAATTTTTTTTTTTTTTTTTGATTTTGTAAAATATTGAGGAAGATGTGTTTTGTTTGTAAAATTTGGGAATTTTTTTTTTTTTTTTTTTTTTTTTTTTTTGTGTTTTATTGTAACGATAATTAGAAAAAGAATGTTTTATTTAAATTTTGTGACTAGTAATATGTCTATAGAGAATAAGGGTTTTTTTGTTTTGCAAAAAGGTTTTATTTTAATAGTGATGTATATATTTTAGTGAATAGTGTGAGAGTTGTAGAGTGAGAAAGGAGTTTTGTATATAGAGAAGTTTTAGTTTTTGTGTGTGTGAGTGTGTGTGGGAATTCAATTGTTAGAAGAATTTTATTTTGCGTGTGTATTAGTTATAAGTTAGGTTAAGAATTATTGTGAGTGTAAATAAAGTGAGACCTTTGTACAGTGTTAGTATTATAGGAAGAAGATTTTATTTTTTTTGTTATCATATGTACTTTGTACCATATAGGATTAAGGAATTAGACTTTAGGAGTTAGATAGTAGAACTATGTACTGGGTAGGATTAAGATGTTATGGATTGTTATCTGCTTCGGCCTTTGACCAAGAGGGGAATTAGTTTCTGGACTCCTTAATGCCATATGGGACTTCTGGCACAGAAGACTTAAGAAATGGCAGATGCTGACTCCAGCATAATCTAGACTCTATATAAACATCCCCTCCAGACAGCCCATCACTCCGTTCACACTCCGTTCACACTCCGTGTCCACTTCATGACTTGTATTCATTGAGTTTATTTACTATTTGTTTAATTGTTTATATTCAGTATTTATAACTTGTGTTTTTATTCAAATAAATCTTTTTAAAAAGCTATTTTGCTTTTCGTACTACATAACTGGCGCCCAGAATCGGGACAACGAAGACTGAAGAATAGCAAGCTGTGTCCATTTGACCCAGTATTCTCAGGTCACCTTCAGGTGTTTGCTTCGCGAGAAGAAAAGAAGAGACCCTCCACCTTCAACATAAGAAGTCACCGGCTTCACAGTGAGTAATTCTTTAATTAAACCGGCAACGCTCAAGATGCCTGAACAAATTCATTACAAAATATCCAAAGAAAATTACGACCACATTCCCCCTTTTGATGGCAACCCATCAGAATTAAGTTTCTTTTGTGATGCTGTTGAAGCAGCTTACTCACTAGTCTGCGCTGATAACATTATAGAAAGAAATTATAATCACGATATTTTATTAATAAAAGTAAAAAGCAGACTAGGGGGTCCTGCTAGAAATATATTATTAGCCCACCAGGTAGATCACATTGCAACTTTGTTAAAACTATTGAAAGAAAACTTTGCTGACTCTAGATCATATGAAATATTGAAAGATGAGATTTTTCAGACAAAATTAAATTATAAGGAAAGTCCCATAGAATTTGTAAACAGAATACAAGAGTTGAGAAATTTAGTTTATATTAGACTAAAATTAGATGGCCTAAACATAGTGACATTGACAGAAATTATGAACAGAACCGACAAAGAAATTATTTACCATATTTACAAATGCTTCCCCTCACAATTAACCAACCATATAATGATCTTTAATCCAACTAACCTAGATAAAGTAAGAACTATTATTTACAACAAATGCTCTTTTGTAATAGCCAACTTAAATACGAAAAAATTTAACCAACATAACCAACAACATCAAAACCACTCACAAACTAACACATACCACCGAAATAATAACTTCTCTCGTAATTTTAATCAGAACTTTAACAATAACAGACCACAGCATCAGCAGCAATACCCAAGACCTCAAAACCAACATTTCCAAAATCCCAATCATTACAATCATCCAAATCATCCCAACAATCCTAACCATCCTTTTAATCAGTACAATCAGAATAGGTACAACAATTTCCAAAACCAACCCCGTAACAATGGCGGATCACAAAATACTGTTTCAATGAGAACAGTTAGCAACCTACAAAAACAAAAACCACAAAAATATATTTCACCATACGAACTAACACATTGCACTGATTCAGTTTCAGATGATAATGTTGAAAAATCACGAGACGAAAGAATGGATAAAATAGAAAATATGTTTTTAAAAATGACTGAAAAATTCGACCATTTTTTAGGATTAGGTTCCAGCAGTCAAGAAGACCCCCCGAATTCAATTTAAATTTAACCAATAAAACCTTACCGTATTTTATAGACAACCAAAATAGAAAATAGTTAATCGACACCGGTTCCACCGAAAACTATATACATCCAAATTCAGTACCTCCTGGTACTACTTTATATAATGACCCCTTTGTAATTGTGACACCGACAGGAAAAAAGAACGGAGACAAATCGTGTTTTTTAAATATATTCGATATTTTTGGTACCGAAAAACAAATTAAATTTTATCTTTTTCCCTTTTCAGAAAAGTATGATTTATTATTAGGCTATAATACCATGAAAGAATTAAAATTAAGCGTGCATCCTCACAATGACAACCTTACGCATCCCCACGGAATAATACCTTTATTATTAAGTCATGAATTAGTAGAATTAGAAAAGATTAAGTTAGAAAAAGGAAGGAATATTGTAGGATTACCTATTAAAAATAAAAAAATTAATTATGGAATAATTAATAACGACATAAAATTAAATGATAAAGTAACTATAAAAGAAGGTTTATATGATATTAAAAATGATAAAATTCTCTGCCATATCGACTCCACGGAAGTAATGGCCATTTGCCCCGAACCTATGGAAGTTGACGAACCAGAGGAGATAAGTGAAACTATACCTGGTTTAGTCGTGACCAATTGTCCCGAACTGGCTAGGATGAACGATGAAATTAAAAAAGAAATCCCACAATTAATAAGAACAAGTCACATGAATAGTGAGGAAAAATTTAAAATAATAAATTTATTAAAAGATTTTCCAGAAGTTATTAAAAGAGAAAACGATAAATTAACCAGTACAGATTTATTAAAACATAAAATAAAAACAACAGACGAGGACCCAATATATACAAGAAGTTACAGATATCCGGAAGTTTTTCGAAAAGACATTCAATTAGAAATTGATAAACTATTAGAAAATAAAATTATACAACACTCAAATTCCCCGTATAACAGCCCCGTATGGGTCGTTCCCAAAAAACCCGACGCCTCCGGTAAAAGAAAAATTCGCATGGTGATAGATTATAGAAAACTTAATAATAAAACTATTGAAGACAAATTCCCACTCCCAAACATTGAAGATTTATTTGGTAAGATTGGTAGAGCCAATTATTTTTCAGCAATCGATTTGGCCTCCGGCTTTCACCAAATTGAAATGGAACGCGAATCCATCCCTAAAACTGCCTTTTCAACAGAATACGGACATTACGAGTTTCTAAGGATGCCGTTTGGCTTAAAAAATGCCCCACCTTCATTCCAACGCGCGATGAATATAATATTTTCCAAAATTCCGAATGTATTAGTTTATATGGACGACATAATTGTTTTTCCGATAGCCTAGAAGAACACATTAAACATTTAAAAACGGTTTTTGAAAAATTAAAGCAACACAATTTAAAAATTCAATTGGACAAAACAGAATTTTTCAAACGGGAACTTTTATTTTTAGGACACATAATATCAGAAAAAGGTATACAACCAAATCCCGCTAAACTTGAAGCAATTTCTAAATTCCCCATTCCTAAAACTCAAAAACAAATTAAACAATTTCTTGGACTTACGGGATATTATAGGAAAATGATAAAAAACTACGCTAAAATCGCGAGACCCCTAACCCAAGCCTTAAGAAAGGACAAAGAACTTAAAATCACTGACGAGTACTTACAAGCTTTTGAAACACTCAAATCCCTCTTACAAAATAGCCCCATTTTACAGCTTCCAAATTTTGACAAACCTTTTACCTTAACAACAGATGCCTCCAACTTCGCAATAGGTGCAGTACTATCTCAAAATTTCGATAATAAAGACCTACCTATCTCCTTTGCCTCCAGGACACTAAATAAACAAGAAGAAAATTATTCAACCATCGAAAAAGAACTTCAAGCCATTATTTGGGCATGCAAACATTTTAGACCCTATTTGTACGGAAGAAAATTTACTATACAAACGGACCACAAGCCTTTACAGTGGCTACATAATCTAAAAGAACCCAACTCTAAATTAATCAGATGGAAATTACAATTAGCGGACTTTGACTTTGATATAAAATACGTACAAGGAAAAACTAATTTCGTAGCAGACGCTTTATCTAGAAATCCCCCTAAAAGAAACGACCTTAATGCAATCGAAAATTCAGACCCTGATCCTAATGAAGTACTTGAAGAATTCTTTTCGGCACCAACCCCAGAATATAATAATGACAATATCGAAGAAATTGCAAGAACATTACAAATTCCCTTAGAAGAAGACTTAGAAAGCTTACAGACACAACATTCCCAAGAATCATCAAATGACCAGATATTAATAGTGGACGACAAAACAAAATGCATTAACGTGGAAAAATTTCAGATTATTATAACTCGAGGAAATCCCGAAATTCAAAAACCCGTGGAAAAACCTTTTGGCAAAACCAGATTTCATTGGTATACGCGATATCCCTTTTCAAAAGATTTAGAAGAAAACTGCCTCGAATTTTTACAGCCAAATCACACATACGGTATTTTATGTTCCCCCCAAATTGAAAATTCTATAGATGATGAAATCTATAATCAAATTTTTAACCATTTAACGGAGTTAATAAAAAATAATTATCCCACCATTAAAATTAAAAGATATTATACTAAAAAGCTAGACGTAACAAATCAATCTGAACAGGAAGAAATTATATTAAATAAACACATAGGAAAAACGGCACATCGCGGAATTCATGAGACTTATCAAAATTTACGAAAAACTTATTATTGGCCGAGAATGCTCGAAACTATAACCAAAGTAATTAATAATTGTTCCCTTTGCAAGGAAGTAAAATATGAAAGAAACCCTATAAGACAAGTTTATGAAATAACCCCCAAACCTTTTGAAAAATTACAAGGAGATATTTTGCACTATGACGGAAAATTAATATTCACATTAATAGATTGCTTTTCAAAAAAATTATACGGCAACATCATAAGAAATAGTTCAGCAAACGAAATTTTAAATTCATTAGAAATCTACTTCAGTACTTTCCCCTGTCCCACAATTATACAGTTTGATAACGGAACAGAATTCAAAAACGGACTTATTGAAAACTTTCTAAAATATCATAATATTAAAACACACTTCATAACACCCAATCATTCAGACTCCAACGGACTTATAAACAGAGCACACTCGACACTAATTGAATTAATGAACATTATTAAAAATAATAAAGAATATTCCCCTTATAAATTATTAAGATTAGGTCTGATCGCATATAATAATTCAATAGTTTCTAATTTAAAGATGACACCAAACGAAATAACATTCGGTATTCAACCAGAGACACCAGCCCAAGATTTAATTTTAGAACAAAAAGTAAAAGAATATCATGATGATAAACAAGTAATTATAAAAACAATAAAAGAATTAATTGAAAAGGAAAAAGAAAATCGCACTAACAAACTAAATACAAATCGCGAAAATATCACAATACCCCACGGAGAAATTTTTATTAAAGATAAACAATTCGGTAAATCTAAACCTAAATTCAAACGCGGAAACTTTTCACAAAAAACTAAATTAGCAACGATAAATAAAAAATCTTTTAAAGTACATCCCAACCTTATTAAAAGACCTAGAAAATATGCAACTACTCCTCCTATCACTGTTTCAGATGATCCTGGCACTTCCCGCAATCAGACTGCTGACGCTTGTTTACTTCCTTCACTCACTATCAATGAACAAAGCGCTGACTATAACGGACCTGACTCAGGGACCCGGAATAATTCCTATCAGACTACCTAATGCGTATATCCTAGACAAATACTATACATTCATCCACATAATTAACACAGAATTAATAGACACGGAATTAGAAGACATACATAATATCATAAACTCTTCACATAAAAACAATAACACTAACCATTATGATTCCCTTTATAAATATTACACATTCTTAAGAAATAAATTGGACCATTTGATACTTAACAAACAAACACGCATCAAAAGAGGACTTATTAATGGACTTGGTACAGCAATATCATGGCTAACCGGTAACATGGACGCAACAGACAAAGAATACTATGATAAAGTCATACATTCACTAGAGAGAAATTCTATACAACTTACAGACAATACAAAGAACCAACTGGCCATCAATCAGAAAATAATTAAAGAATTTAACCGCGACATTAAAATCATTCAAATTAATAACCAAAAAATTAAACAAGCCCTTACCAATTCAAAACTTAACCAAATTGAAATAAATCACAATTATAATATCATATTTCTAAATTTAGTATTAATTAGTAACAAACTTAACGATATTGAACTATCTCTTGAATTCTGTAGACTCCAAACTATTCACTCTAGCATTTTATCTTTTAGAGACTTAAGAACCTTACAATACATTTATAACGTAACCTTTATTTCTAAAGACATAGAAATCCTTTGGCAAATTAGCAAAGTACACTGTTCATTAAAGGGCAATAATATATATTATTTTGTAAAAATTCCCTTACGTACCCCACCTTTAGAAACCTACTTTCTCCTCTCATACCCAGTAGAAAAGAATAATAAAGTGATCACCATATACGAGCATCCACCTTTAATTTTGAAGAAGAAAAAAGAATTACTCACTGCTTCATGCGACGAATACAAAGACTCACTCTTCTGCAGAAATTCGACAAGTGTAGATAATAAGTGTATTCAACAAATTATAAACAATACTAACCTTTTTAGCTGTCAAACTATATCCACTGACAGCGAACCTTTCATTAAATATATCCCTTTTATTAACCAATATTTAGTATTTAAACATAATAAAATAGAAATAATTAAAAATAAAAATAAGGAAGAAATATTTGTAACAAATAGTAGTTTAATCAACCTTAGTAGTAATGAATCAATTTTAGATATGCACATAATTCCTGTATTTAAAGAAACTAAAGCACTTAGTATCAATAGTTTAGTTTTTAATCACCAAGACTTTAACATATCCTTTGACAAACTACACACTATAAATCTAGAAATGTCCAAACTTAACACTTTTATAACAACACCAACAAACCATACACCATATATGTATTTATTTATACCCTTTCTCTTAATCTGTATTCTAATTTATTTTATATATAAATATTATTGTATAAGAAAAATCAAAATCAACATTGTCTCCCCAAATATGCCAACTGTACATCCAGGACTACCATCGTTTTCGCAGGAGCTTCAAACTTAGGGAGGGAGGACTTATGGCACAGAAGACTTAAGAAATGGCAGATGCTGACTCCAGCATAATCTAGACTCTATATAAACATCCCCTCCAGACAGCCCATCACTCCGTTCACACTCCGTGTCCACTTCATGACTTGTATTCATTGAGTTTATTTACTATTTGTTTAATTGTTTATATTCAGTATTTATAACTTGTGTTTTTATTCAAATAAATCTTTTTAAAAAGCTATTTTGCTTTTCGTACTACATAACTTGGGTATTAAGTGCCCAAAGTATATAGTTTATGAAAAATAGTCATAAACTGGAGGGGGGAAGTCAAGGTCCGAAGCAGTCTAGTATTAGGCTTAATCCTACTTCCAGTCATAATAAACATTGTAAATGTATAAAAGGCAGGCCTCAGAGCAATAAACTCTCAGTTGTTTCTCAGCAGTTACTGTGTAAGTCATTTCACCTATTATTCCTTTTTTTTTGAGTTTTATTTTGGACAACACTTAAGTTATATATATAAATATATATATATATATATATATATATATATATATATATATATATATGTATATATATGATTTATTTTATAAAATATTTTTATCTTATTTTATTCACTGTTTCTTGTATTGGGAAACAGAAATAAGGGGAATAGAATTTTGAGTTTCATTTAAGATTAACAATACAAAGCAAAAAACCAAAAAAACAAATGGAACTCAGAACTACTTGGGAAACATATCATTGAGGTGTATGTTTCCCAAGTAGACAAGAATTGAATCTACCTTCTTCGAAAAATCACAATGTGAGGGAAATAGGACATGATTCGAACACTTGATTTGACACAAACTTACAAATCTTGAAAATTATGAAATTGGTTGAAAAAATTATAATATTCTTTTTTAAGTTTTTTAAAGGTCTCATTTATACCCTATGTTCAGTTTGGCCTAATGATAGTTGTCTATTATTTCTATTTGTTCATTTGGGTCTTCGATATCATTTACTATCTGTTTGTATTTTTTAAATTTAACCGAGGGATATTGTGTTTCCACTATTTGTTGAATTGTCTTAAAATAATCTTCATACAAATTTTCAGTTATTTCATTAGGTGATTTGCAAATCATCCCGTAAGTTTTATTAGGTTCAAGTATTTGTTCTAACAATAGGGCGATATCTGATTTTCCGTAAATGTTCAATTCCGAATGGTTTGGTAAAATTGATTTTAGTGTTTCCCCTTTTTTATGATTATTTGATTCTTCTCTATGTTAACGCATTTTTCCGGTTTGCAAATTCGTACCTGTTCATTACTAGATTCTTGCGAGTGAATTGTCTCTAAATCTTCCTCTGATGGTGCTTGTAGATCTTCCATTATTGCTTTGTACTCCGAATTGTTTTCGTCCGCAATATCTCGTTTCAGCAATTCTTCAACATCCATTTCTTCTTCATCGCTGGTATGATTTACTTCTTCAATCCCTCTAGAAAGTGCGTCGGCTACGTAATTTGTTTTTCCTTGGATATGCTTAACGTCGGATTCGAACTCCTGAAGCTTCCATATCCATTTCTTTATAAGGGTGTTACCATTTTTCATTGAGAAGATCCATGTTAAGGGTTTATGATCGGTACGTAAAAGAAATCTTGTGGCATACAAATAAGGCTTAAAATGCTGTTTCGCCCACACAACTGTTAACAACTCTTTTTCTATTGCGCTGTATTTTAATTCGGCATTTTGTAATACTCTGTAAGCAAATGCTACAGGGTGTTCTGTTTCATCTTCGTCCTTTTGTGACAGTACAGCTCCAATGGCTTTATTACTAATATCCGTAGTTAGTATAAATGGCTTTTCCCAATCTGGGTATTTTAGAATCGGCGTATTGCCCATCATTTACGTTAGGGTTTGACATGCCTCTTTTATTTCATTTGTGCCATATATTTTGGTTTTTAAAGAATTTGAAATTGGTCTGTTGATCTTAGCGTAGTTCTTGATAAATTTCCTATAATACCAGGTCATGCCCTGGAATTGTCTCGTCGTCTTTCATTACGCGCAATGGGACACTTTAAAATAGCTTCAATTTTTTTCTCATCTGTTTTTAATCCATCCGGGGTTACTACATATCCTAAAAAGTTTTATTCTGTTTTAAAAAAATTCTGATTTGTCCAGTTAGATCGAAAGGTTATGCTGTTTTAAGGCTTCGAATACCCTTTTTAAATCTCTTAAGTGATTTTTCTCATTTTGTGAATAAATCATTATGTCATCCATATAGATCATCGAATTTGGAATGTACACATAGTTACAGTTAGTACTACAAACTAACTATAACATACTATAATACATAATAATAATAACTACATAATAACTATAACCTACTAATTTAAAATAACAACATACCTACATCAAATAATAACTACATAATTATTTAATTTTTTTTTTTTTTTTTTTTTTTTTTTTTTTTTTTAATTTTATAGCTTTACATTTACGTTTATATAGGCTTTATTCGGTGATGGGGTTGTCGTCAGCATCATTCCTGTCCAGGGTTCTTTCTGGGGCGTGGCCCCTTCTTCCTAGGTTGAAGTGCTCTACCCCCACTTCAGTTTTCCAACCATACAAAACTTTTGTAATACGGGTAGTTGTCAGCTGATACTAGTTGAGGGAAATCACTCTCCGTTAAAACATACAGCCCTGTTTCTCTCTGTAGCTTGGCTCTCAATGCCTCAAAGGCAGTGCATGAAATTACCACATGTTCAGCGGTCTCCGGTACACCACAGCTGGGACAAAGCGGGTCAATATTTTTACCATGTTTCTGGATCTTGGCTCGAAAGCCCCCGTGCCCTGTGAGAAACTGTGAGATCCAGTAATCCGGGAGTACCCAAGTTGCTTGAAGACGTGACCTAACAGTGGGGAAATATTTTCTAAGAGTAGCCCCTTTCGGGGTTGTTACCCACCGCCTGTTCCATTCTTCTATCGTGTACTCTCGGATTATCTTCAACCATTTCCTTGGATTTGCGTCGATCAGAGACCGGAGATTATTTGGTAGTCCCACCGAGCCTTCCCTTTTCATTTTAAATTTAAAACCATCTTCTTGCAGTACAAGATCAAGAGGTACCCCTCCTGCTAAGACCTGGACCCCCTCATGAGACACTGATCGGTACGCCCTGGTGACTCGCAGCAGAGAATTACGCTGAATTGTTGCCAGCCTACTCATCTGTCTGCGTAACAGATTTTGGTACCAGGCGGGAGATGCATACCGTAGGATACTAAGTATCACTCCTTTATATATCGCCATCGTAGCTGGGTATCTGAGGCCCCACAAGGCGCCCCCTAACCTACTGAGACAGTTCAATGATAAGGCCGTCCTATTGGCAAGATATTCCAAATGAGGCGTTACATCGAAATTTCTTCTTATTTTCACACCCAGGTAGGTGACAGTCTCAGTTGGACGTATTCTTTCTCCTTCAATTCTAATAATAGGGTTAGGCCTACACTTATTTTCTTTCAGAAGAATGGCCTGTGTTTTTGCAGCCGCCATTTTCATCTTCTGTTTACTACACCATCTGCTAACTAGGCCAGCACACCTTTCAGCTTCTTACTTCAATTGGACTATACTGTTAGCAGACACCACGACAGCCAGATCGTCGACATAGGCAATCGCGGGGAACCGTACTTCCTCAAGTATAGCCAACATATCATTGAAGACTAACTTCCACAGGGCCGGACCAAGTACAGAGCCCTGAGGACAGCCCCTCTCGACTACATCTTCATACTCATAGAAGTTTCCGCGTATTTTAACACGTCGGTCCTGGAGGTAGCTCATTACCAGCGCATACAAATTGCTAGGAGTATCGTATCTCTGGAGCTGGTAAAGTACGCTTGGCCACCACACACTATCAAAGGCAGAGGATATGTCAAAGAGGAGTAACATGACGTACCGATCTGCCCTCTCAGCTACGTCATGACGTACCCTCAACAAAGCATTAGCGGTTCCCCTGCCTTTAGTGGATCCGTATTGCCGTGGATGGCTTGCTCTTGTCAGAACTGGCTGCGAGCTCTTAAGCAGCAAGTTTTCCAGCACTTTACTCATAACAGGGAGGAGGCAAATAGGTCTATATGACTTCGCTAGTCGCTTGTCTTTGCCTACTCCCTTATAGAGAAGTCTAATATCTGCAGTTTTCCATAGTTTCGGGAAGTATCCCTTATCTAAGCAATCATTGAAAACCGCTAATAGCCTATCTTCTATGTAGGGAATACTGTTCTTGAGTATAGCCGTGTCTATACAATCCAATCCTGGTGCTCTTCCCACATTCTGTCTGTCCACGCTATTCTGAAGATCCCATATGTCCCATGATGGGCACATATCAGTACCAGATGGATACGTAGTAGTACGTCTCATAAATGCTTCTTCTTCATTGTCTTCGGATGGGTTGTCTCTGGAGTATGTCGCCTGGATGAATATCCTTGCCGATTCTTCTAGTGTTACTGCCTGTTCGTCTCCTTGCTTCAATGATGCAATCACCTGTAGTGGAGTAAGCTTGCCAAAGGCAGTCCTATAAGGAATACCCCAGGGATTCTTAGCCGACTCTTCCTCAATAAAATTGTCCCAAGACTTCCGCTTTTGTGAGCGCACCTGGTTTCGATATACTCGGGCCTTAGACCTGTACTCTTCACGGAAGACAGTACGCCTCTCGTCGCAACTACATCTCTGATACAACCGCCGAGCCTTATACACCTCTCTCTTTAAGGTGGTTAATCCCGGTGTCCACCATGGGACTGTTCGAGCTCTCGCCTTCCTGTGCTGGAGAGAGTCCTCTGCAGCATCGAGGATGACATTTGTAAGCCTAGACACTCTATAGTCCAGGTGATCTGTATCATCCGTCTCTGCTGGATCCCATTCTTCATCAATAAATTTTCCCTTCAACGTAGCACGAAAGGTACTCCATTCTCCTTTTGGAGTAACGTAACCTTTATGGAAGACGTGGTAACATCCTGCATACTGCACTAAGTCAAAAGCAATTGCATTGTGGTCGGAGCTCGTCTCAGATCTAATATTCCAATCGACAATATTTCTTATCAGTGTCGGTGAGGCAAGAGTTACGTCGATCCAGCTGACCCCTTGGCCCAGAGAATGTAGGGGTGGTAGAGGGGTCATTGTAGGTCATTGTAGGTTGTCATTGTGGTAGAGACATCCCTGGCTCTAGCCTTTACCCAGTGCACACCTGTATATTTTCGCTCCCAATTTATTTTTGTTTTTTTTTTTAATTATAAATCAATAGTTCGTAATCAGTTTCACCTAACTAGTTTATTACTGCTATTAAACGAGGCATTAGTTAGTGAAAATTGATAACAACTGGAATCAAGGCTCAACAATAATTATTAATAGCTGTATTACAGGTAGGCTTGTAAGCTTATATTATCTGAATAGTCAGTACCTACCAAGATAAGACCTCTCCCCACTCTCACTCATCCCCTCCGCTGCCTTCAATTACTACTAATATCGTAAAATGACTCAGTGCCCGGTCTGCAATACCACTGTCGCCAGGGATGACAAATTGGCAATCGCATGCACTACGTGTAAAATTATTTACCACGGCAAATGTGCCAATGTGACAGAGAGTCAAAAACAGAAAAAAAAATGGCAATGCCCATCATGCATGTCGACATCACTAAAACCAAATAGCCCTGTTTTAAAAGGCAAAGAAGTCTCCTCTGTGGGTCAAACCATGGAGGATAATATTTCCGCCATTTTAGCAAAAATGGAAAAAATTACGGAGGACATAGGGGAGGTTAAGGGCACCCTAAATAAGCAGGGTGATTTGGCGTACGAAAATAATGAGAGACTAAAGAAAATGGAAGAAATTGCCTTGAAGCAGGAAAAAATAATAGAAGAATTACTCACTGAAAACATTTCCTTAAAAACCCAGGTATCAAATTTAGAAATGAAAATAAATAATCTAGAGCAAAATAATTTATCAAATTCAATTGAAATAAGGGGTATTCCAACTAAAACCGGAGAAACCACAGAGGGCATTATTTGTTCCATAGGAGCTGCTCTGGGCGTTAAGCTCGGAGTAGACGATATAGATTATGTGGAGCGAAAACGACCTAGAGGAGAAGACCCCAGGCCCCCGTCTATTATCGCACGTTTCGTCCGAAGGACTGTTCGTGATGAGGTCATCCGACTCCGAAAGGTGAAGAGAGATTTCTCCACGCGACACCTAGGATGGGACAGCGATGAGAAAATTTTTATAGGTGAGGAGATGACGCGTAATAATCGACATCTCTACTGGCTGGCGAGACAAAAGAAGGCAACCGGCAAGGTTAAATACGTGTGGTTCGCAGGAGGGCGTGTGAGATGTCGGCGCAATGATGGTCACCCGGTAGGACTTAGGCATTTTTGACTGACCTTCAATTTACAGTTCTCACCCAATTTCATTTTTCTTGCATTTATATATATTTTATTATTATTTTTTAGATTTTTTTTACTTTTACCACAGAGTAATGTTTTTATTTATTTTCAATTCAGGAATTTATATTTTTTATTTTTACCAAAGAATGTTTTTATTTATTTTTAATTTAGGAATTTATATTTTTTATTTCTACTGCAGAAGAATGTTTTTATTTATTTTTAATTCAGGAATTTATATTTCTAATTTTCAGTTTCACATACTTTTTTATGGTTTATTAATTCTGTTATGGCTTTCAATGTTTAAATTCTTAAATTTATATTCTATTTTTATATTTTTATTTCTTTTTGAAGTAAAACCACGAAATGTTCCTCTTTCCTTAATTACTTTCCCAGTACATTATGTGCTCTTCAATAATTTACTTTCTTCCCTCTCCTCTCATGACTAATATCCTTTTAACCTGCCACGTTAATGCCCAATCCCTCATGGCTCACTATGATGAATTCCTTCACCACTTCCTTCATAATTCCTACCATATAATCGCCGTATCAGAAACCTGGCTCAAACCAAGTATCCCTTCTTCCTCTGTAAACATCCCTGAATATACTCTCTTTCGTCATGACCGTGCGGACCGAAAAGGTGGAGGGGTCGGCTTGTACGTTCATGATAGCATGAGAGTTTTTTTTTTTTTTTTTTTTTTTTTTTTTTTTTTTTTTTTTTTTTTTTTTTTTTTTTTTTCTTCTCCCTTCCTTGCCTTTTCAGGCATACGGGGTTTTGGCAGCAGCGGGTTCAACATATGGGTTTTATGTATGCCGCTGCTGCCAATAAAACTCTTTATTTACAATTTTTGTTTTTATTTTATTTACATTATAAATGAGGCTTCATTTATTTAGGGGGTACAATCCTATGGTGCGGTCCGGCCATGCTTTGCACGCCTTAGCGACCGCACCTTCTTTTATTTCCTGTGGTGCGGCCCGGCCATGCATAGCACGCCTTAGCGACCGCACCTTTATTCTTTTATACTGACCGACGGTAAGCCCGGTCCACACCATCCAGCTCTCCTCGAGACTGCATCCGTCCGGTATGCCTGGTCCAGCCCTCCTGGTCCACAGCATCCGTCCGGTCCCGCTCCAGTCCTCAGAGTCGCTGGTCTTGTTCTTCCTCTGGCGGTGGCTCGCCGGCCGCGGGGGTGGGCCTTCCTAAGGTGAAGTGCGTAGGGCCCACCACTTCCTTCCACCCGTAGATAAATTCCCTAAAATGGGGGTAATTATCTTCTTCCATTAGTCGGGGAAAGTCCGCTTCGACGAGGGCGAAGATCCCGGTTTTTCTTGACATCCTCGCACGCTGTCCTTCCATCTCAGTGCAGGACAACACCACGTGTTCTGCTGTTTCTGGGACTCCGCAAGTCGGGCACCGGGGGTCGATTTCCTTTCCATGTTTGTTGAGCTTTCCCCGGAACCCTCCATGTCCTGTAAGTATCTGCGAGACCCAGTAGTCAGGGAGGACCCATCTCGCTTCTAATCTTGTCTGAACGGTAGGGAAAAACTTTCTAAGCGTGGCGCCCTTCTGGCATGCTACCCACCGCCCATTCCACTCCTCTATGGAATCCTCCCGAAGTATCTTTTTCCATTGATTAGGGGTCTCGCCGATACGCTGTCGGAGTCCCTCCGGAAGCGCGTCCAGCCCCTGCCTCTTTACTTGATACTTAATTCTGTCCTCTCTGAGGACGAGGTCCAGGGGCATCGCTCCGGCCAGCACCTGCACTGCCTCATGCGACACCGTCCTGTACGCCTTCGTGACCCGTAGCAGAGCCAGTCGTTGTATGGTTGCCAGTTTCCTCTTCTTATACTGTGCGAGGTTTCCACTCCACGCAGGGGATGCGTACCTCAGTATACCCAAGACCACGCCTTTATAAATGGTCATTGTTGCTGGGTATCTGAGGCCCCAGAAGGCACCCCCTATTCTGCTTAGTACGTTTATTGATAGGGTCACCCTATCCTTCAGATACTCCAGGTGAGGGGTTGGATCAAATTTTTTCCTGAACCTGACACCCAGGTAGGTTACCTCCTCACCTGGTCGAACTCTCTCACCTCCTATGCTTAGTGTGATAGGGTGAGCCCTATCCGTGGAGCCCTGATGAGTATGGCCTGGGTCTTGGCTGCCGCCATACTCAATTTCCTCCCCGCACACCATTCTCCTACGAAACTGGCGCACATCTCCGCTTCGGTCTTGAGTCTGGCTCTGCTGTCTGCGGCCACGATGACTGCCAGGTCGTCGACGTAGGCCGTGGCAAGGAACCCTCTTTCCTCTAGCTCCCCCAACAACTGATCAAACACTAGTTTCCACAGGGCAGGCCCAAGGACTGAGCCCTGTGGACAACCTCTCTCTATCGCTCTCTCTACCTCGTAGTAGCTACCTCTTATCTTCACACTTCTTGCACTTAGGTAGCTACTAACGAGGGAGTACAAGTTGGTGGGGGTGTCGAACCTCTGCAACTGCTGGAGCACGCAAGGCCACCATACGCTGTCGAAGGCGGAGGAAATGTCAAATAACAATAACATAACATATTTCTCCGCCCTCCCTTCTGCGTCATGGCGCACTCTCAGCAGCGCATCCGTAGTTCCCTTGCCACGGGTCGAGCCGAACGGCCGTGGGTGACTCGCTGCTATGAGAACCGGTCTTAGGCTGGTAACAATCAGGTGCTCCAGGACTTTACTTACTACTGGGAGGAGGCATATAGGTCTATAGGCCTTAGCCGTCTCCTTGTCTTTACCTCCTCCTTTGTAGAGGAGTCTCAAATCGGCGATCCTCCATTTACTGGGGAAATACCCCTCATCCAAACACTGGTTGAAAATGGCAAGCAGCTCATCTTCAATGTAGGGAAAACTCCTTTTGAGGATCGCCGCGTCGATTCCATCTAGTCCTGGGGCTCTACCGGTCCTTTGTCTCTCCACGGCAAGACGAAGGTCCCATATATCCCATGGTGGGCATAGGTCGGTACCTGGGGGGTATACCGTGGTGCTTCTGACGAAGGTGTCTTCTTCATTATCCTGGGACGGATCATCCCTGGGGTACGTTGCATCTATATACATTGTTGCAGAGTCCTCCAGGGTGGCTGCCTGGGTCTGTCTGTCTGTATCTCTAATGGCCGCCATTATCTGGAGCGGCTTTACTTTACCCATTGCCACCCTGTACGGAATTCCCCAGGGATTCTTCTCCAATTCTCTGACTATAAACTCGTCCCAAGATATCCTCTTCCGTTGACGCACTTCGTTTCGGTATACCCTCTGTCTTTGCTTGTACTCACCTCGGAGAGCAGCTTTCCTGTCTTCTCTGCACTCCTGGTACCTACGCCGTGCCCTATAACAGTCTCTCTTCAGTTGTGTTAGGGCCGGCGTCCACCATGGGACCGGACGCGCTCTCACCCTACGGCGCTGGAGGGAGGTACTCGCCGCTTGTCTAATGGCGCCCGTCAGCATCGCCACTCTCTGATCGATGTCTGACTCTCCTTCCATCGGCGCCATTTCTTCCCATTCTTGGTCAACTAATACTCCCTCCAGTTTACTGGTATATTCGGCCCAGTTCGCCGTCCGGGTCACAAAGCCCTTCTCCACTTCCTGGGCTACGCCTTCCTCCTCCATAACACTGAAGGCTATGACCCGGTGGTCTGAGCTCGTGTCGGACCGTAGGCTCCAGTGCGTAACGCGTCTAGCCATTATTGCTGTGGCAAGTGTCACATCGATCCAGCTCTGGCCCCTCGCTCCTACAAATGTGGGACCAGAGGGCTCGTTCATGATCACTAGCTGACACCTCGCCACACATTCTTCCACGGCTTTTCCTCTTACATCCGTACGCACTGAACCCCAGGCCGTGCTCCAGGAGTTGGTGTCGGAACAGACTATCGCGTTCCTGTACTTCAGTACGATAGCCTCCACAGCGGAAATATGTTCTTCTATGTTTACAGGTCTCGGCGGCATGTACGAGGACACGAGGACGAAAGATATTCTGCCCCATCTAATGTAGCATGCCGCCTGGTCCGCTGTGGTGTGTTGCCTTAGTTCCATTACGTCGAGGTTCGGATTGACGATGATTATCGCCGCTCTGGGCCTCCTCTGTCCACTGCTCAGAGCCACAACCCTCGACGCCACACCAAATCCTCTGACCAAATTTCTTTGACACCATGGCTCTTGTACAACCATGATGTCGCAGCTTCCGGTGAGAGCTCTTAGCTCGTCCGCGACCACTCGTCTTCGGCCCATATTGACCTGCAGAATATGCAGCCTACGCATACCGGGTCTTCTTCGCCTCCCTGTCCATCATCTCCAGATGTATCTGGCACTCCTTACTGCCAGTACAGTGCTGGGATTCCTTCCCCACTCTGCCTTTAAGGTGGCAATTTCTACAGCACGGGGGAGTTCCTTTAGCCTTCTCCGGGCAGTTTTTGGCTACGTGCCCGACCCCCGTGCACCATCTGCAAGCCACATCACTGGCTTTGCAATTTTTTGCTATGTGCCCGTAGTCCTGGCATTTTAGGCAGAGTGGGGTGTCGAGGTGATCTCTGATGGACAGGGACCACCAACCTCCACTAACATCCTTGGGGCACAGGTTCATCAGGGCGGACCTCATAGCGGGATGTGCCTCGAGTATCCAGCTCCTCGTGAGGCCGCCCCTTGCCGGAGTGGAGAAGCAGGTTCTCAACCACTCCTTCCTGGCCCCCTCTTCTTCTGGTTTCTTAAGGTTCGTCTTACCCCAGAGGTAGGATTCTATGGTGGGCTCGTCCCAATGCTTAGGGACCCCTCTTACTTCTAGACGAGGCCTTTTGGTCTTGGCCAGCCTCGCCTCAATTCCTTTGGTCTTCAGCAGCTCCCAGTCCATTATTTTCCTGGCCTGGTCAGCACCTTCTGTCCTGACCAGGACTGTTCCAGCCTGGGTCGCTCGTAGTACTTTCACCTTTGCGCCCAGGCTCTCTAATTCTTCCTTCTCCGGGAGCTGCTGCCAGAGCTTGCTCGGCGACCACTCCTCACCACTCCCTTTGAGGGTGATGTACGTGGCCGTCTCTTCTGGCTTTTTTGTGGTCCCCTGGGATACCATCGCCAAGATATTAGCATATGTAAGCCTCTGGGGTTTTTCTTCTTTCTTCTTCTTCCTGCTCTTCTTTCTTCTTCCTTGTACTAGGGTGTACTCTTCATCTTCTTCTCCCTCCGATTCGGAGACACCCTTATTCTTGGGGTCCTTTCCCCTTGCTATTTCCTGCCCTTCTTTTCTCAAGGGGCACGGTGCGGGAGCCATGTTCCCATATTTACTTTTCGAGGACCCTGGCTTGGGTTCCTCGATAGTGACCTTGAGTCCTTTTCTCTTTTTTAATTCTTCGATGGCTCTCTCTTTCTCAACCAGGGTCTTCTCGTACTTTTTTTTTTTTCTTCTTCTATTTTCTCGTCAGTAATGGCGATGGCGGTGTCTATGACCCCTTTGGCCATTCTCTGCTGCAGCCCTCCAACAAAATTCTCGTCCTGGAGGATTGTCTTCGTGACTGTTCTGGGAGACACCGCCTTCTCCTCTAATCGCCATTTCGTTAGGAGTTCTTCCATTACTTGACATTTTGCCTTGTGTGTGTTGTTTTTCATGACCTCCCTGGTAAGGAGGTCCGCTGTGTCTATCAGGCATCGGCAAAGGACCCCTTCTACATCTTTTTCTAGCTGAGCCTTCCTAAGCTCAGATTGGAAAACCACTATAAGTCTTCTAGACTTAGCTAGAATTTCTTCTGGGAGAAGGTCCTCCTCTTCTTCCGTAGAGAAATCAGCCTGGCCTGCTGCCTTCTTCTTTTCTGGGGATTTCCCAAATGGAGAGGTGTCCGACGAAACCACTGACAGTCTCCTTTTCTTACCTTCCATGACGGCCGCCATTTTTTCTTCTGGGTCGCCGCCATCTTGTTTTTTCTCATCATTTTTTTCTCTTTGAGGTTTTGGGACCTCCTGTAGGTTATATTCTTTATCCGCGCCTTCTGCGGCCATTTTTATAGGTTTGGATGTTGGCATCCAATTTTACGTAATATATTACGTAGAATAGGGTTTTACAAAACCCTTTTTTTTTTTTCTAACCGCTTTTTATTTTTTTTAATCGTCTATTTTTTAATCTAATTAACTATAACACTGTTTAATACCACTCCTGTTCAACAACAATAACAATTATTATATACAAAACAAAAAAAAAAGAAAAAAAAAAAAAAAAAAAAAAGAAATTTTTTTTTTTTTTTTTTTTTGGTTTATTTCCCAAACCACTGCAGGGAGCCCCGAGTCGCACGAATGTCCGTCGGGACTCAACCGTACACGTACACCATTTAACAACACTTTATTAGAGAGTACGTGTTAAACACGTCTTACCTCTTCTGATTCTGAAGCAAGACTGACGCCAGGAGATAACTAGAAAGGTGGGGATAATCCCCAATAGATCTTTAGCGTGAGTCCTACCTCTAGCACGGTCGGGGAGCTACTCATAGCATGAGAGTTAAAACCCTATTCAAATCACCCTCTCCTGATTCTCCACACATAGAATATATATTCACAGAAATCTCCTTTAACTCATCCTTACTCCTTTATGTCGTAGTGTACCGCCCTCCTCAAGTTAAATTCGATCCAACATTTGAATCCTCTTTCCTGACATACGTACCATTGTACAATAATATAATCATAGCAGGTGACTTTAACACTAATCTGCTTTCTGACTCTCCTGACAGGACATACTTACTAGAATTGATTTACTCTCTTAACCTATTCATTGTTCCTTTTCAACCGACCCACCATACCCAGTTTACGGATACATTACTAGACCTCATAATCATAGACTCACCTAAGAATTTGCTCTCGTCTTCCCAAAATCCAATGCCATTTCTGTCTTACCATGATCTCATTCAGATATCCTATAACATTCCCACACCCATCTTTTTCCCTAAGAAAATTTCCTGGCGAAATCTCGACTCATTAACTCCTGAAAGCATAGATCCTTTACTTGACACGTTATCCCATTCCTTAGAGCCCGTATTTTCTTCCCAATCCATCGATGAGATGGTTGAATGCCTCTCTTCAAATCTCCTTTCACTCCTCAATCACCTAGCACCACTTAAGACATCCATTTTCCGACGGTCCCCTGCTCCCTGGATTAGCCCAGAAATTAGAGGATTGATGAAGAGAAGAGACGCTGCTAGGAGGCGCTTCAAGCGAACTCGAATTCCAGAGGACTACTCCACTTTCAAACATCTCCGAAACCTTGCTCAGTCTTTATTGCGACGTGCCAAGGCACAGTATTTCAATATTATCCTATCCCAAGCTCCTGATCCTAAGTCTAAGTGGAAAATCCTAAGAAAATTTTCTACTGCCGGCTCCACTCCCTGTACCAACTTCCCTATTTCTCCTGATGAACTTAACTATTTTTTCGCTAACCCCCTTCCTAATGAGCCACAAATTAATCCCTTTCCCCCAACACACCCCATTCCTCAAACCCCATTCAATCCCGATAATTTCTATTTTCTTCACGTTCTTCCCAATGACCTAATCACTTCCGTACTCAAATCCCGAACCAATGATTGTGGTGTTGATCAAATCCCGGTAAAAATTATTAAACTCAGCCTTCCTGCCATTCTTCCCGCCCTTCTACACATTTACAACTTTTCCCTACAAAACTCCACTTTTCCCTCTGCCTGGAAAAATGTCCTTGTGCGCCCGCTTAATAAAAACCCCTCCCCCTCCTTAGCTTCCCATTTTAGGCCTATTTCCCTTCTGTCAAACCTATCAAAACCACTGGAAAGATTAGTCCATTCACAACTCTCTACCTATCTTGAGCACAAAGATCTCCTCACTCCTCTCCAATCAGGCTTCCGTTCAAGATACTCCACTCAATCTGCCCTATTGAAGATAACCCAAGACCTCCATTCCTCCATGGACCAACAGCAAATAGCAATCCTTGTCCTATTCGATTTTTCAAAAGCGTTTGATTGCGTTGATCATGCAATTCTCCTCTCCAAATTACATAACCTTTCCCTATCCAACAGTGCTTTAAGCTGGTTTCGCTCCTTCTTGTCTCACCGGTCCCAAACAGTTATCATTCCCAACAAACCTCCCTCATCCTCACTACCTTTAGAAAGAGGTGTTCCTCAAGGATCCTCCCTGTCACCTATCCTCTTCTCTGTTTATATTAATGACCTACCCCAAGCTATACGCCACTCCCAGTATCATTTGTATGCCGACGACCTCCAAATCTACCTATCCTTCCATCCTTCAGATATGTTAGAAGCATCGTAAGATTCAGGATGATATTGAGAACATCTGCAAATGGGCAGTGAAAAATAAGCTACGCCTGAATCCAGAGAAAAGCAAGGCTATCCTTATCGGTTCAAAACCTACCCTTAATTCCCTCCCTTACTATCCATTACTTTACCTCAACAACCGTACAATTCAATTTCAAACTTCCATCAAAAACCTCGGAATCTCCTTTGATCAACACTTATCTTGGAATAACCACATTTCCCAAATAACCAGAAAATCCATCATGGTCCTCAAACAGCTCCAAAGGCATCGTGACTCCTTTCCCCGAAGTACCCGCCAACTTCTGGTATCCTCTCTCATTTTTCCCCACTTTGATTACGGGTGCTTGGTGTACGGGGACTGTCTGTTGAGCTAGAGATGCGACTGAGGAGACTAATGAATTGTTTCATAAGATTTATCTTTGGGGTCGGCAGACGGTCTCACGTATCTAACCGGTACAAAGAGCTAGGGTGGCTTTTCCCTGATTTTCGACGGCAATACTTCCTCGGCACTTTCTTATTCCAGTCATTAAAAACCAATAAACCTTCCTATGTCCTAGACCTACTTACTATGCGTTCCTCCATTCACCACCTGAATACAAGATCCCAACCTTCCAACCTATATACCCCCTCACATAGAACTGCCTCCTTTGAAAAATCCTTTGTTATCCGTGCTACCTCTTTTTGGAATTCCTTACCTATCCATAATCGCAAAGCCTCATCCTTAACTTCCTTTAAACATCTTTTATTTATCCATCTCCTCGATTTTCAGTCTTCCACAAAAATGTAAATAAGTGTTCTAAAATGTTAACAGTTGATTGTTTTTATTAATTTTATTTCTTATTTTCTATTTATTTATGTATTTTTAATTTTTTCTTTTTTTTATCAACTTTAATTTTAATTTTAATTTATTTTTTATTTCTCATTTCTACTTTTTCTCCTAATTTAGTTATACTACTGATGTGCTGATTTAACTAATCTCAGCCAGACAATTGTACCTTTTATTGTGCACTTTAATTATTCTTAGGGGACAGTCTGTCCCAGAATAAAGTTTATTTTTCATTCATCAACAACCACTAACTGGTTCCTAGCAATAAACTCTATGACTCTAGCACCTCTCCTATTTGTTCGATTGGATCCCCAAACAGTGCTCCAGGAATTAGTGTCTGAGCAAACAATTACATTTCTTGAGTTTTCTGTGATCGCTTCCATAGCAGATATACCATCCTCAAAATCCATTCATCCATTTTCCGGGTAGAATGTGGTTTTTGCTATAGATTGTTCATTCATTTCAATTTGATGGAACCTTGACGCGAGATCTATTGTGGAAAATACTTTTGATCCCTTCAATCGATTTAATAAATCCTCGATATTTGGTAAGGGAAATTTATCTTTAATGTGGCCTGATTTAATTTTCTATAGTCGATGACCATTCTTATATTCTTTTGCCCCGACGCGACTGATTTTTTTGGCACTATCCAAAGCGGAGAGTTATACGGCAATTTGCTTGGTCTAATTATATTATTTTTTAATAATTTTTGTACTTTCGTCGTTTCTTTGTTTTTAAAATTGTTCCGGATACCGGTAATTTCCCGTATATATTGGGTTTTCATTCGTCGTTATTATTTTATGTTTAATTAATCCCGTTGATTTTAAGTTTTCATTGTCTCTTTTTAATACTTCGCCATGTTGGCTTATAATTTCAATTAATTCTTCTTTTATTTCCGGATTAATATGTTCGTGGCGGATTAAGTTTTTTATTTCATTTTTATTATCAATAAAAAATAAATCATTTTCTAATTTAAATTTTTTCTTTTTAAATTTTAACTCATTTTTTTCCTAAATTTATTTTTAATTTTAGTTTTTTCATGGTTTCGTAGCCTATTAAAATGTTAAATCTTTCGCTAAACGGAAATATTAATAATTTGACTTTTTGATTAATTCCTATCACGCTTTGTGATCCTTCCGCCCTTCCCGTAGGGGTTTTTATCGCGAAGTCTACTTTAGAAATTTCCGAGAAACTTGGAATGTGATCGGGGTGTATATAATTTTTTGTGGCACCCGTATCAATTAGCCATTTATTTCCTAGACTATCAATTAAATTTGGTGAATTGTTGCTTAAATTTAAATCGTGTATTTCTATATTACGCTCTGTAGTTTGTTTAGGTTTATTCTCAGCGGTTTGTTTATTATTATGTAAATCATTGCTTATATTTGATCTAAGTCCGGAGGTCTGCTCGTGCTTGGGCCTAATTCTAAAAAATGATCCTGTTTCTGTTCTAATAATTCAATTCTCTCTTGTAACATTTTTATTTTTTTTTCCTTTTCCTCCTCTATTGCGTGAACCCTATTAGATACCGTTTTCATCGATACTGTATTCGAATCTATTTGAGGTTGATAATTATTTTGTCTAAAATTCCTAGAGGGCGGTTTATTGAAAAATTTATATTGTGACTATAAATAGGGGTTTGATATTCGATAGCTCGATGTTGTGGCCGGAAGTTATGCTGATTATTATTAATGGTATCAAAGGTTGGACTTTGTTCGTGCTGATACTGTGGCGGTCGGTAGTGTTGCGGATTATTAAAAGACGGATATTGCTCGCGATGATATTGTTGGGGTCGGTAATTTTGGTAATCATGATGGTTGTTAAAATTCGGTCTGTATTCTTTATGTTTATAATCAGTTTCAAAAATTTTCTTTTTATAATTATTTTGGATCGAACTTTTTCGATGTTTTTTATCACCTTAAATTCTATGCAAGATATGAGCCGCGCTATTTCTTAGTATTTCCTCGAGGTCTTCTAAGCTGTCGAATTTAATATGATAAATAAACTTTGTTAATGCCGGGTGTAGACTATGAACCGCGTGGAGTATTTGTTTATCGTACCTGTACATTTCTTCCTGTTTGTCAAGTATTTCGTTGTCTGAGTAAATACGTGCGTATAAGTCACATCTTTTCTTACCCAGTCGTTCTAAGAAATCGAGTGGGTTTTCGTTATGATAAGCACGGGTATTTAAAATCTCAAAAATTAATTGTTACCGAGTTCTTGTATATTGGTATTTTTTCTTTTTAAAAAATTTATTATTTCTTTTACGGTACTAAATTCCTTTTCATAAACGGCTTTTCCTGTTAATTTGTTTAATGTAGTTAAAACTAATTTAGCCTGATTAGTATTTTTACTCCGGGATTAGTGCTAAGTCTTGGTTTTTGATTTATAATACCATTTTACTATTTTATCAATTAACGTTGAACCTGTTAATTTTAAATTACCCAACTGTTCTTCCAACCTATTCATAAAAATAAATGTTAAATTAATATTCTAAATATAATTAACTTAATACACTAAATATACTTAATTTTAATATTACATAAAACAAAAAAAAATTAATTAATTATACTTGTTTCTTGATACAACGATGTCTTCTTGATGCAACTTCCTTCAGCTTCTTCCCGTTGATTCTTAGCAAGAGGTTGTAGGTTCCTTTTGTTAAGGTACTGGAATACCAGAGTGTTCCCAAAGACTTGAAGATCTGCTGATATATTCTGCTAATGCTCAGCTCCCAATCTTCTCATGCCAATGGAAAGAGAACTCGCTGTTCTGTACCTGCAAGAAGATAGAACTGCCGCGAAGTTATGCTTACACTTCCAAAAGTCCCTCCGTTCGGGCGCCAGCTAAATAAAAGTATCGCGGGTTGAAGTTTTTAAAAAGATGTTTTATTTAGAATGACATACATTGATACAAGTACAAGTTCACAATTTATAACTTATTACAAGACTACGGGCATGACATCTATACGTCTCAACGTACGACGAAAGAATGTCCCCGAGCCTTGGTGGGGGTAGCCTTATATAGGGTAGAAGATGGATTAAATACATATTGTTTATTTATATCCTTAACAATATTTAGGCGTACATAACTACATAACTACATATATATATATATATATATATATATATATATATATATATATATATATATATATATATATATGATTTATTTTTATAAAATATTTTTATCTTATTTTAATCACTGTTTTTTATATTGGGAAACAGAAATAAGGGGAATAGAATTTTGAGTTTCATTTAAGATTAACAATACAAACCAAAAAAAAACAAATGGAACTCAGAACTACTTGGGAAACATATTATTGAGGTATATGTTTCCCAAGTAGACAAGAATGGAACCTACCTTCTTCGAAAAATCACAATGTGGGGGAAATAGAACATGATTCGAACACTTGATTTGACACAAACTTACAAATCTTGAAAATTATGAAATTGGTTGAAACAATTACGAAATTGATTGAAAAAATTATGAAATTGGTTGAAAAAATTATGAATTTGATTGAGAAAAATATGAAATTGGTTGAAAAAATTATGAATTTGGCTGAAAAAAGCTATATAACATTGCAGAGGACAAGATTTGTTGTATTGCACAGAACACTTGACTTACCAAAGGTGACTGACTTTATTTCACTGGGACACGTGAACAGTTCGACAGGCTTCGAAACTCGACAAATCCCTTATTTAACACAATGACCCCGATAGGAAAACCACACAGATGGTAACAATATGCCAACCAACTTATTTTGACCTAAGTTAGCAATTTATTTCCCCTATACCCTTAAACATTTGTCAATTGTTTCGATACCCTAATTACTATTATTTATTGAACCTGTTATATTTCATTTTACTTTATTATTAAATAATTATTCATATAAATTATGATCTAATATTAATAAATTATAATTTATTAATATTAGATCATAATTTATTCATTGTATTTTGTTTTATTTTTCATTTATTAATTAATTTTTTTTTTAAGATCATTTCAAAATTGTTTATTATGCTTATTATTTTTCATTTTTCCTTTTCTTTTTTTTTTTTTTCTATTTCTGTATTTGACTACTTTTTGTTTTTTTAGCCCTGATGATGATCTTCAAAGTTGGCTGGAATGTTTTATTTTACTAATTAGTTATTTATTGAAATTTACAACTGTATATACAATATGAAAATATAAGACATCAAGTAAATACGATAAAAATGACACGTCACTTGTTTTTAAAGCAACTACCCATTGTAGGCACTTATAAAGGTTTTATATTTAATTCCATTATTAGCTCGACAGACGCATGTAACGGTCCTTGGCCTGCTCAATTGCCTTTGCCCAGTCGTCCATCCGAGGCTTGGTTGTTGAGCTAAGGTAACCTTAGAGTTTTTATAGTGACGGGTAATCGGCCCGTCCCCCAATCCTCCACCTTTATCCAGGCTTGGGACTGGCAGTAGTTCTATTGATACTATCTCTACTGGCTGAGTCTAGTGTGACTCATTAATAACAAAAATTAATATTATATTAATTAATTAATCTTATCGATTATGGAGAGAAATGCCATTTAAAGTTTGGACGGTTAATTTAAAGCATATAAATGGTATTTATGAACATTACTCTGGCCCAATTCAATTTGAAATAGACATTTTTTTTATTGAGTGGTAAATGAAATGAAAATAAATTTTATTCTGGGGCAATGCCTCTTAAGAATAATTATAATGAACAATATTATGGCGGTCTAGCAGCCGGATAATATTAAGGACAATTTTTTAGCTATTTCACAATATTAAAATTAAAATTATGATAGGAAAAATAGTAATAATTCCTCATTACAAATCACAAGAGAAAAAAAAAAATGATCTCAAGGCAAAAAATTAAAAATAATGTAAGCAAATAAAAACAGATAAAAATAAAAAAAAAATACCGTAAGCAGGGTTAAAATGCATCTTATCAGTATAAAATAAAAATAAGAAATGTAACCTGGGATAATAATATAAGTAATGATAAAAATAAAAACAAAAACAAAATTACATTGAAGTTACATAGTGAATATTTCTATCTCATTGTTGAATATATACATCTTCCATTGGATTATTTGACTGAATACCTAATAAGTAAAGGGAGAGTCGGGATTTAAAGGTATTGAGAGAGGAGGAATTGCGTAAGTTGGATCGGAGGGAGTACCAGAAATTAGACGCTCTGGCTGTGAAGGACCGTTTGAATAATACTGTGTCGAAGGGAGTTAGGTAAAGGTCAGAAGGACAGGATCTAGTTTTGTGAAAACTTACTGATGACTTTAATGTTAACGCTTTGATAATGTAGAGAGGTGACAGAGAGAAGAGAAATTTGTAAAGGAACGAACCAAGAAAGTACTGTAGTCGGAAGGAGGAAAATAACCATTTTAATTTGGTGTAGTGGTGAGAAATATGTTCATGGCGTGTTATCCCCAGAATGTGAACGAATCTCAGGCAATACAGTTCATTATCTACTTTAATCTTGCATCCTGAGATTCCGAGAGACTTCCATACACCACACTAACATAATCAAAATGGGAGAATATGAGGGAAGTAATTAACAGTTGGCGGATTGACTGTGGAAGGAAATATAGGTAGTCTTTTATTTGGTTACAAGAGAAAATCGGTCTACGTAAATACATGGTATAAATTCTTTATTTCAATCAGGATGAAAAGCAATGCCTTAAGAGAAAAATAAGATATATTTAATCCTAAAATACATGTAAAGGAACCATTTCTTATTAGATATTGTTTTGCTTTTAACAAGGCTAAAATCAGCCAGTATAAGGCAGAAGCTTTATAAGGAGGTTGGTAGAGTTTCATTTTAAAAATTGGAAGGTAAATGGCCAGGATATTGGTTCAGCCCTGTCACCCCCTAACCTGGTTCAACGGGGGATTTGCATTTACAAGTCACTGACAATCATTTCACTGATACTTTTAATATCTACATTTACATTTATTGTGAATTTATTTCAAAATTTTAATTTGTTAAATAGAATTAGAAAATTCAGTGATATATTTGTCACACTTCTAAATCGATACCATTGAACAATTTTATAACATATTTAATATTTTTTGAACGAATATTACTTCAATGGACAATATATTTATATGTTAGCGTTTAATGGAAAGTGAATACTTGTAAGACTATATAAATACTAGTACTAATAATAAATAAAAGTTAAAAAAAAAAAAAAGAATGTATCTGATTAAAACGAAAATGAAAAAGTGCTAGTCAGTGGCAAAAGACGAAGTCAAAGTTCCTGTTTAAAAGTAGTACATATAAATTTATGTATGTACTACTGTTATCTGTATCAACTACTGTATTTTTATATTGGCATGTAAAAAATATTACTTATAGATGATAGAAGCGAATTATGTACAGTATCTTATGTTTTCCAACCTTACGCTTATTATGGTCTTCTGTAGACCATATTTCCGAGGTACATTTCTTTATCCTTTTTGGTTACTGGTCATCGTTCTTCTTCTTCTTTCCAAACAACAGAATCGTCCTAACATTCCTTCCTTGCCCAGAGGAATTATTTAGTACTAATTTTTTCCTCAATTTGCAATAATTCAGTAAATTCTATACTAATGTATTGGCCTAAGAACGATTTAAATATATTTAATTTTATAAATTTCTTCTTCTTCTTTTACTACCTCATTTGTGCCTCTCAGCGTGAAGGTGCCTCGACCCAAATCGACCAAGCATCACGGTCCCTCGCCAACACCTTCATGGCTTCCAGTCGTCTTCCCCTCTTCTCTCCCACCTGGTCCATTCGGTCCATCCATGTCTTCTGTGGTCTGCCTCTAGGCTTTTGCCTGTAGGCCTTGCTTCAAGAAACTTGCGTGGTTCTCGGTTTTCACTCATTCCGCAAACATGGCCAAACCACTTTAACTGCCTCTTCTCTAGGATCTCATATATTGGCCTAACTCCTAGATCATTTCTTGTTTTTTCATTCCTGATGAGATCCCTCCGAGTTCTCCCCGCCACTCTTCTAAGGTACTTAATTTCCGCGGCAATGATTCTGCTTAGATGTTTGTCGATAAGGACCCAACTTACACTTCCATATAATAGGGTGGGAAGGTAAATTGTATTGAAAATGTGTAGTTTTACCTTTTTATCCAACTCTCGTTTCCCGACAACAGTGTAACAGATTTGGTAATATATGTTGTTTGCTTTTTTTATTCTATTAGATTTAAATAGATCCCAATCCGCCTCTTGGAATTTAAATTTCGTCGGGGGTGGAATAGGCATTATGCCATCTATCTGATACAGCACAGCCCTGTGATCTGAAGAGATGAAATCCAACGCAATGCAGTCCGTGAATCGATGGGGCTGCCTAGAAAGCAATAAGTCTACTGTAGACCTAAACGCCGCGTTTGCCTTATGTCTAAAGGTATGACTATTGGGGTAAATCTCCAGTCAGCTCGTATCCTGTCAGCCGTAAGTGCCGAAAGTTTGTTCGCGTGTCAGTGAGGACCACTACGGTAGGTTGGGTCTGTGCTATCAAGCAAGCAGCTACAGCGGCAATACCTACGACCTTGAGTTCTCAAAAAAGACCGCTCGTTCCCTGGTTCAATGAAGCTAGTAAAAAGGTAATTAAAGAAACAAGATAGAATACAAAAAAACAGCGAGTTATCTGCAGGAAATTAGTTCATTTTTAATTTTAATAAAAAAATTAAAAAGTCCATAAATTTCGTAAACTCTCCAACTATCCATCTTCCTCATAATTTTGGGAAATTGATAATTATACGATGATCTCTTAATCGTATCAAACATATTTGACAATATCTATAATGAAATTTACAAATTCGTAAACAATAACATCAGTTCCGATGGAATAGAAATAAGCATAAATATTGAAACGGAATACTGTAACACCCTTTTTTCAATGAGGGAGTTAAAAAATATCTTAAATTCTGTTAAAGGAACAACTCCTGGTCCAGAAAGATACATTACTTGATCAAAAACCTGTCAGCCGATAATAAAAAATGGTTACTTGAATTTTATAATCATGTCTGGTGAACAGGACACTTTCCAACAACCTGGCGTAACTCAATAATTTATATCGTAAAAACTGTAAAAGACAAAGGGATCTCTAGCACCTATCGACCCATATTTCTTAAAAGTTGCCTTAGTAAGATTATGGAAAGTATAGTAAATAAAAGTCTGATGTAGATCATAGAAAGTAACAATTTATTACAACTATTTTAGTCCGTTTTCCGTATCGTTAAATGTAGGTCACCTGGTCATATTAAATCCTGAGGCCCAATATTCTTTCACCAGTTCTCAACAGATGATTGCGATATTCTTTGATTTAAAAAAGCCTCTCGATAACATCAAACGCAATGTAATCCTCAATAAACTATCAACCGTTTGGATAAGAGGACGTATTTTCACATATATTTGACAATTTATATCAAATCGTCACTTTAGAGTCAGAAAAGGTTCTAAACTATCAGATACTCATAAACATGCCGACGGGGTTCCTCTGGATTGTTAGTCCAACTTTATATTGCCTAGCAGCTAACGACGTGGAACCTAACTTACCGAAAGGTGTCAAGCCGTTATTGCTTGCTGATGACTTAGCCTTAATTTGTCGCTCTGAATATTAACAGTATACAAATTAAATTACAGGAAGCTATAAATAGATCGTAATGCTGGTCCTTATCCATTGGCCTCCAATTCTACACCGAAATATCTATAATTTCAGCCTTAAATAAAATGTTCCCCTCTCTCCTAAACTCAGTCTAGGAAATTCTATAATATCTTACACAAACACTCAAAGGTTTTTAGGAATGACATTTGACCGCAGACTAACTTAATTAAAGGAGGAGAAAATTGTTTAAGGACTGTTTTATAACTCAGTTATCGTCTCCTTAAACTTAAAATGTTATTTTTTGTGTTTTAAATATTTTTTATAAACCTAGAACTTTTGGGACTATTGATCAAAAGAAGAGATTGAAAAAGGCGTACGGTGGCGGGAAATGGACCTCGTAGGAGGATTTATTCCAACTCAAGAATTTATTGAGTTCTTTAGAGAGGTGAAGCACCCGCGCTGTAGCACGGGTTAGTTAGCTAGTGACCTTCTAGTCTAGTTTAACAAGGTAATGGATAAGATAAGGAAGACCTTCAGCTCACCCGGCCTAGAAGCAAAGATGGCGTTTATCTCCACCATCTCTAAAGTTCAACTCGCCAGAGCGACGGGAAGAAAGGAAAACTTTCCCCGTGAAAAAACTTATAGAATGCGCGCAGGACCTAATAGACACGAGTGCCCGAGAAGAAAAATTTGGCGCCGAGAGAGAAAAACCGGGTGGCCTACAGGAAACCACTTGGTTCATCTTGCGGGAGACAGGACCGCTGTAACGGAGTCAAGAACGATTGAGGAAGGAGGCAAGGAGCGAGGAGACCAGCGCCCAACAGTGGTAAGAAGATGGAACGGCGCTGCCATGGTTATTGACTATTTTGAGGCCTGACAATATCAGAGAAGAGTGCTCACCTCGGTGTTCTCCAGGTTCATGATACACTTCATGCTGACTGTGTGACACTACCATGGTGGCTGATCAAGTCGATTCCTCCAAACCGAAGAAGGTTATACCTCTTGGAGGTATATTGATTATGTGTTTGGTGGTCGTCAAGATCAACAAAATCTATCAGCGAGATATCACTGGATTCATGGAGATCTAATTCTGCTTGACAAAGAAATCTTAGGGTGAGAGGCTCATAAAGCACGGTAGGATTAATATGGCTGTCTGGAGACTAATTGGAACTGAACCGCAGTTCAAGGTTATCTAATATTAAAATATCTTCTAACGAAATATCATTAGAATTAGTTAATTACGGTGCTGCTAGGTGCATGATAAGAAAATTTTTCAAATTTAGTCGTTCAAAATGTTGGATTTATTAGAATTTGATGATCAGATGTTCTAAGTCATCTTGTGGACAATAATTTCTAAGAAATGTCATTGGAGCCTTTTGAGAGTGTTGGTGCAGCTGAGTGCTTAGAGTTGTTTAAAAAATTCGAAATCATCGCCCTTGGAAGATTTATAATTTCACTGGAATGACGGAGTGAACTAATCGAAATGTTTAAAACAGGACTATGATCACTTGTGATGAAGAAGCGACGATTTGTGCTGAACTATTTGCAAAAAAAAAAAAAAAAAACACAATTTTATAATAAGGCACGATAGCACTTCAGGCAAAAGTTTGAGGACCTACAGGATTGGGACTAATGAAATGTTTGTGAACTGCTAAACCTTCATAGTGGATGAGTCTTTCGGCTTTATTGAGTTCCTTATGTGATCCTCGAGGAAATAAAGAATGGCATATATTATAGAAAACCAATTTTAAAATCACTTCTAAAATATCATTAAATAAATAAAAAGCTGAGAGACTAAGTTTTTAAATAAATGAAACTCGTTGGAGTTAGATAAAACTAAATGACTCTTGGACAATTTCATTAATTTCTTTTAATGGCTCCTGAAGCATGATCATTCGAAGATCAATTTGGTAATATGTGAGCATTCCCATGCAGTAATAATTGAATGAAATGAGCTTAACAAATTCGGATTGATACCAACAAAGAAATAATTAATGAAAAGAAGAATTGGGCGGATTACTTGGTTCCAACAGACAAAATGTCGCCTGTAAAATTAAAAAAATTTAAATCTGAATTAGACTTTAATATTACAATCAACCGGAGGTTACAATAATTACAATTATTTAAAATCTGGTCCATATAGTCACTCGTAATGTAGAAGATTATATCGGACACGCGATTTAAAAATGTTGATTTTAACATTTATTAAGATCATTTCAGACAAAATATGCGTATATTTTCACAACTAATGATGAATAATTATACAAAATTAAATAAAAATATGAACAAATAAATATAAATGTATAAATGAATTAATTATTTGAAAAGAACAACAAAATTAATTTCTAACAAACTAACATTTTACATATAATTATAGTCCAGAGAGGCAACTGGAAGTTCATAATGAATCGTTACGCTTATGAGCGTAATTTTTCCCGAAGCTGACCAATCAGTCTTCAATGAGGCCTTGCACCTAAGGGTTGTTTTCTGGTGAGTGTTTACCATGAAAAACGAATAGGCCAGTCGACATGGAGTCTTGAAATACTTAGAAGCTCTTCTATAATACCTTGGCCTTAAAAGTAACCTTCTTTTCGAACACGCATTTTTAACCCCAAAGCTGCCTTAAAATGTAAACTAGTTACAGAAAAGGGCGCATTATCATTCTAACAATAAAGACTATTACCCTGCATAGTTTGAGGTAGCGATTATGAACAAAAAAGGGTTAATATAATTAATTACACAAATACGAACATAGTTATAAATAAAAATAAACTTTGCTATTAATATGAATGCAATACATATAGGGTCATAATATTAATATATTATGGGCCACAGCCCAAGACAGTGACCTAAATCCAAGATTGTTTTCGTCTATACGGTCCCTCATAGAGTTTGATATTGAAGTGTTCGGTCCCACTGCAATGCGGGTATATAAGAACAATTAAACTAGATTAAGAATATATAATAATTCAGCATACCACCAAATACAGCAATACGATCAAAAGATTTTCTTTTGAACACCTAGTAAATGTTTTAGAAATAACACGATTTTGGTAGCACATGACCTTAAGCCAAATCAATAACATAATTTTATTTTATTTTTTACTATATGATTAATTATCAATCGACTATCAATAACTACATAAAAAATAGCAGATTGTCTCAATCTAAACAATGTATATAAAATTCATATACTACTTTTATAATTACGTACTTTGTTCAGATTCGGAACGAAAGGGTTGTGGATGTTTAATAAGTCATTATCCAAGTAACAAAGAACTATTCATTATTATTTTGTCATTTTTGAGTAACATTTTGAAATATTATTCAGAATTTTTCAGCTCGTTAAAAAAATTTTTACTTCACAATTTGTCAATGTGAAATATTTTTAATTTTTAAAGATTTCAATATTAAATCCACATTAATATTTGAAAACTTAAATAAAACAGTTATGCAATGTTCAATTATTATATTGTATAATTATGGAAAATTTATATAAATCAATCCATATTTCCGTCTGAAAATATCGGATGTAAATACAATAGGATGTAACGTTTTGAGATTTACCTATATTCTATCAGATTTTATGCGTTATATGATAACAAAATTATTTAATAATTCAGTCTATTTAAGGCGTAGCATAATATTGATAATTAATTCATTATATAACAGTTTTTTTTTAAATTTATATATTTAGTGAAAGTAACATTGGTTATGTGAATTGTTTCTTTTTATTTTTTTGAATTATTAAAACAAAACTTATTGTGGGCTCCTTGGACAATCGATCTATAAATAACAATAACTGTTATAACTAAAGTTGTTTAACATTATAATTTCTTTCATTATATTATTAACAATTACAGTAGAATTAAAATTGATTAACATACATTTTTCGAGAAAGCAAAAAAAAATTAAGAAATAGAATAAGAAATCCTTTAATGAACTGGAAATCGTTATACCTGATTACAAAAGTTTTAAAACCATAAATAAATTTTATTATAACCTATCGAGAAAGTATAAATAAGCATCTCAAAAAAAAAAAAAAAAAAAAAAAAAAAAAAGAATTATCTTGTTTGCACGCCATTGAAGGTAAATATCATTATTGCTAAATGTTCAGTTAATTCCGTAGTGTCCGGGTAAAGAGGTACTATTAATTTTTTTTAAATTTCGGAACATGGACGACGAAAGAATAATCGTCATATTTACTAAAAATTTGAAGAGCATTAAATTTACTTTAGTTTTTATATATATATATATATATATATATATATATATATATATATATATATATATATATATATATATTATGCTTGCTATTTTATTTTCAACTGGATCAAAAGCTTAAATTTTTTCACAGTTATACCTTGTATTTAAATTACTTCAAATCAAACAATAATAATGAAGATATTTACATGTACTAATTATAATTAAAAATATGAATTATATAATTCAAAGTTCGTCATTTATACATTAATAAAGTAAATCAGTTTGCAACAAATTTGGTTCAATTCATTTTTTTGCTCTGTCAATAGTTTTAGAGCTGCGGGGAAGGGAAAAACGATTTTAAAATTTTCAGTGGGTTTTTATGGATATTTCAGGGGACTTGATCGAAATTTCATATATAAGCACTAATATTAAATTTAATCAGCTTTGAGATGAAAAAAATTTTTTTTTAGATGGGACAAATAGTTTTGGCTTTGGATTGATGAACTAATTGCCACTTCTACTGGGATTATTTTATTAGAATACTAGTTTCGAATGCTAAACATTCATCTTCAGTTCTAAATCATACAAAATCAATAATTGTATTTATCCTTCTATACCATCATGTGTATCTCAAGTAGTTTTGGTTTTATTGAATTTTAATATGTTATAACTTCTTGTTCTTTATTTTATATTAAACTTTGGACACATGTAAAATGTATTTGTGTATGCAAAATAATAATCAAAACAAAATTTAAAAATTACATGTACATTGCATACTTTTAAGTATGCTGTGTTCAGAAATAAATAAAATCCCTTCCAACAGGATTACTGCTGGAAGGAATACACTAACATGCGTTTTCGTAGAAAAGTGTTACTTACCGCAAACTAGACAATCTTTGGACGCTTGTGGTGGCCAAACCGTTGAAGCATTTTTGTCAGGGCCGCCGAGAGCCAAACCGGGCCTGTATAATATAAATGTATGGTATTTGCCGGGCTCCCTAACCCTCCCCCCAATATCATATTAAAAAAATCTTTCTTACTTCAATATTTGATCAATTTCCTATAACGATAAATCGCCATAGAATCGTTTATATAAAATAACACTTATGATGATGTCAACATAAGCATGGTAGTTAAAAGATAAAAATTGAAAGAATTGTTTTGTTTTTTAAATTACGCATTCAAAAAATTACATTAAATAAAAATTTCAACGATTATCATAGGAATAAAAAGGAAACAAATAAGGTAGGTAGTTTTTATGTTTATGAAAAAAAAGTATTTACGATTGTATTAAATTATATGAAAAATGACGTGAACAATGGCAAATTTATAAATAATAAAATGAATACGAGTGCTTGGTCACAAATAAGTTAAGATTAATTTACTCATTATTCTGTGGTTCATCCTTTGATTTAAATCCTGTTTTTCTTTAAATATTTATAAATAAATTATAAATATTAATTATAAATATATTTATATAATTAATTATAAAGAATTATTATTATATTTATATGATTCGTTAAAATATATCTATATATATACATTTTCCTTAAATATTTATTATCTTTGTCTTCCTTTCTGTGAAGATTTAAATAATTGGATCAAAGTTTACAGTTCTTGCTAGTTCAGATTCAATCGATAATATTCCCAGGTCCGCCAACCATTGTTGACCGAAAGCAGTTTTTTATTTTACTTAAAACACTAAAGGATCATTCTGCGTGAGCAATGGAAACAGGCAGACTACATAATATACGCAATGCCATGCGAACATTTGAAAACATGTTAGTAACTCGTAGGCTTAGACCTATTTAAATGTGAGATAGGTTTCAAAACGTTTTCAGAAATAGCTTTAGTAATGTTTTTTAGATTTCCTCCACCAGATCCATACTAACATAAAATTTGTAATTTTCTGAAAATCGCACACAATGTTCTTCCAGACTTTGTTCATTCATCTCTCCATACCTCCATAAAAAAGAAAACTTCTCCTCAATGTCTTTTAAGGCTGTGAATCTGGTTATCAAACTTACGAGATTGTTGATTATTTTGTAGAAGCCTTCCTCTTTAAACCTTTCTTCCTGTGATTACCAATTGACTTCAGACTTTGTTTCACCATGAGACTTTTTTACCTTTCTCAATTTCGGCCTCACTAAAGTCTGAATATAAACCATAAGCCGCCGCCACAAGTTTTACTTCTGAAAAAATGTTATCCCACTTATTGCGTAGTGATTTCATATCATCTATGAGATTTTGAATGTTTTTTTATTTCAACGTCTAGGAGAACTTTTGAACTTATTAATTTGAGTTAAAATATTGATCAATACCGATGACATTAAGATGCATGTAAATTTCTCGAGGTGATTCAACACTCCATTTATGTCGACCTGGTCTCTAAAGAAATGTTTAGTGTGATTAACGATGTGATCGCTTCCGCAATCTTCCAAATATTTGCTGCTAGTGGTTTTACACACTCAATTCTAGCACACCAACGTTTGTCTGACAAACGAAACACCCACTGCGTCTTTTACGATTTCCCATATTTTTTTGGCTAAGCTGAAGATATTGTAGAGCGGCTGGACAATTTCGAAAAATGTCAGGGCTTGAGGACAACACTTTGTCACAGAAACACCACATAAATTTAGACTGTGGCAACCAAAAGGTGAAAATAAAGCCAAGGGATTCCATTGTTGAATAATTGCTAGGACCCCTTAGCATTTTCCGTTCATATTGCTTCCATGATAGCCCAGGCCCCAGCAAGTTTCTAGGGGGATTATATATTTATCAAATATAGTTTTGATTATCTTAGCAATTTCTGGTCCGGTTTTCACGTCGGAATTGACAAAATCCAAAAACCTTTCTCGTATTTGATACATGTTTGAAATCATGTTTAAGCTAGTATATCTTAATACAAACGAAGTTTGCTCAACTTGGCTTGAGTCTGGAATTGCGTCTACTATTATGGAATCGTATTTTGACTCATTCAGCTCACTGAGTATTATTTTTCTCACTTGACTAGCGCAGCATGATATAAACCCATTTTGTGTCAGACGATAAGTACTGTAGATGCTTTTTTGTATCTTGAGATTGCTTGACTTGCTCAAGGTGTTTTGCAAGAACAAATTCAGACACCAAGGCGTACAGGAGAAAACGGAAGGTAAAATATTATCACGGGTGAGGGAGTCTATGTAGCGGAAGGTATATGTTTCGGGTCTCGTTTATCATCTCAATAGAGTGGCAGACATGATGAGGGATTTTCCAGAGACAATAAGTCTCCGGTAACAGTGAGATAAAAATGAATTTAACTAGATTCTATCAATAAACATAATGAAGTAATACATTTTCATCTGATTATTAACATGGCCTATCGGGTTTATTCTAAGTACTAAATATTTCTACAGTTATATCGTTAAATAACTATATATTTCAGCTTAACGATTTAACTTTCTTACTAGTCATATATTTTTTGATCAAATCAATCATTTTTGACTTTTAAATTCCTTTTTCTTACTTCATTGAGCGTGGGTGTTGACTTAAGGAACCCTTAACATGAATGAGCTTTGGGGCTCTCAGATAATCAGTGGAAATGAAGATTCAGAAAGGAATAGTGCAAGATATCATAAGCTTTGAATCTCTCTGCAAAATTTGTAACTTCACAATGGAGAGAAACAAGTGGTCGCCAATAAACCGGAGGACAGCTCTGTTGCGAGTCACCAAAGAATTGATTTTCGGTGAACATGAGACCATACTTACATTGTTTTCGAACCTATTTTTTGATTGATTTATATAATTACTTTTCAAAATAAAACATCAATTGAATGACTTACAAGAATATAAGTTTGTTTCGTTGCTAACCTTCCTGCGTGACTTCAGAAAATGAGAACCAGAGATCAATTTAATTTTGTCGGAATCAATCATTTCCAGTCAGTATTAGGAACCCAGTAGACTCCTTCCTCTAGACCCAGGCTCCTAGATCAGCTCACCTCTAGTGAACCCCTCTGGAGATAGGCCAAAGTGGAATGCTGGGTGGAAATGGAGGACCAAATATAATGCAGGGAAACCAGAAGAATCATCATTCCAGGAACATATACTGAGTATGAGAAAAATGATACTTTCCTTATAAAAAATTTACCATAGCAGATGTGAAACCTATTTGTTCCATTGTGCGCTTATTGATAAAAGTTAACACTCAATATCTAGACAGACAGTTGTTTATCTGTATTAATATCTGCCCCACTTATAAAGTATTATTGTTAATAGTAATTTTTACAATTAAAAAAACAGAAGCAGGATAAGACCAAAATTTTTGAATTAATTAAAAAAAAAGAAGCTGTTATTGATTAATAAATATATTTAAAATGCAATTTAATATTTCAATGTCGATAAACAGTAGGAAAAAAAAGTTTAAAATGCAATGAAGATCTAGTAACGATGTTAATAAAAATTATTCATAATTTTAATTTTTGAACAAGGGCTCAGTGCTGAATTTTTCATGTTAAATCACGTATTAGAATAAACAATACTTATACAATGCTGGAAAAATGAATAAGTTACACTGTTAAAAACAAAAACCGTGTCACATATAGACCGTGGGACATACGGATCCCACACTAAAATCAGGTTGTCCTTTTAAAAATATTTTATCACACACTTTATCCTTTGCTATAGCTAACAAATTTCGATTTGTCTAGGAGTACTATAAAAACAAAATAAGATATTGCGCGAGATTTCTGAATGCCGCTTAATAAGTTGAACAAATGATGAACCAACTGTCCTATAGAGAGGGTTAAAGATCAGAATGGAAAGGTACCAGGGATGTATTGTCGTTAGCTCAGAATACCAGTAAGTGATATGAGAAAATCAATATTATAAATTAATAGATTACTTCTTCACCCTCATTTCGAGCTCACCAGATAGTCAGTCCTTTAACATCAAGCATTCATAATCGAGGCGGGGAAGAATGTGAGTACGAAGAAATTTTGATAAATAACAGATGTATGCAGTAGTAGGTGTACTAAATACACACCAAAATATATTATCTTTGCTTTAATAAATCTTGATTTTATAAAACAAGAATAAATTGTAACAAAAAGGAGCCCTATTTCAACTATATGAACGCTTCATCGCCATTAAAAAAAAGAATCGGATACAAAGCTACTGTGCGTAAGGCGGCAGACGAGTGGGGGCGGTGGGGGTGGCTTCGTGTTCGGCCGCCTCCAGTCCTATCTCTGGCCTGGACCATGCAGGATCAACTGGAAAAAGGTGAGTACTTATTTTATTCAGTACGGAATCTTACATATAAAATAAGGAAAAATAAACTTCTTCAACCATTCAAATTTTACAAAACGTTCAACTGAATCCTATAAAAATAAAGAATTTTTTTATTCAAATACAATTAAGTTAAAATTAATATGGGTTTAAATGTATTTATCTGAATTTAGAGGATCAAACTTTATTAGCAATATGCTTTTGTGTTTATCGTCAGAGCAAATAATTACTTATCTCCAAATTAGTTTAAAGTCATTGTTTATAGATCTCTTATGATGTTGAATAATAAACATGTTTTTTCTACTTGAAATTTGAAATGAAAGTATGTAAATAGAGTACTAATAATATTGAATCAAATAAAAAAAAAAAAAATGATTGACTTAATGCTGAATTTCTTTCTTTTCATATATTCTATTACCTAATGTAGCTAACTTCTTAAGATTAGTAAAACTTTTACGCGGATAAAACATGGCAAATGACTAAAAATGCTAATTTTTTTCACAAAATTAGCTTATGTCAACTAGAACTGCAACGTGAGTACTGTAATTTTCCCATTTATAAAAATAAAAAATATTTTAGTAATATTTGAAAGTATTGCAGCTGTTTCTATGAAGTATTCATTTTTGTTACGGCATTAGTTACTCCTACTAGATAACTTAGTATGTTATATGTTACATATTATTACTTGGACTAACTCGGTTTCAAGAGTGTAGCCGTCCGTCAGTTAACTCTTGTAACAATTATTTTATTGTTACTCATAGTAATAAGTAAAGAACTCAATACAATTTAAATAATAATTAAAATTTTATTTGTTTATCGATAAAAAATCTAGCATTGAAGTATGCGGTCGAGATTACTTTTCAATGATATTTTCACGCACAGCAATAATTTTTGACCTGGCTAAAATTGCACTGATTAGATGTTTGAAGATCACGTAAAAGCATAATTAGTCGTTTGGTTATCCAGATGGACAGAGTCTACTTAGAAACTTGCGGATAATGGACTGCATCACCAGTGCTTACAACAAAAGGCCCAAGAATCTTATTATTCAAATATCAAAAATTTCTGATATACACACATGTTCGACATTTTTCATTCGGCAGAAATAATTTTATTGATTTCGTTTGGTTGGATTTCCATTTCTTACTATAAACGTATATGACAGTGTGACAAGCCTCGTTTCTGTCAATCAAGGTTATACATTTAAAGATTTGTTATTGCTAATTCTTCCTAGAACGATGAAAATGATGTTTAAGTTTGATACTGATGGATTCAGTAGTTTCACCTATGAAAATTCTATTGCGAAATGGTGCTAACCACAATTCTGCTAATTTTTGAACTTCACTGAGATCCAAATGTAGCATCACATATTTAAATATTTTTTAATACTTTAATTGGTATTAGTAAATGTTATTATCAATTTCAAACACTATATAATACGGTACCTTTGTAATTTCTCATGTAGAATAACGCTCGCCACATATTTGTCAATAGATAACTTCAGTGTTATGGACGTAATATCGCATTGTTTATTACAAATGAACCAAAAAGCAGTCAACTTAAGTATTGCTATATCTTGTTGGAACTATAAAAATGGTGTAGTTAAAATTTGGTTCAGATAGGTTCAGTAGTTTTCGTGATTAGTGATCACAAACGAGAAATGACTTGTCCTTTTATATATAGTATAGATTATTATTAAATAATTGTACATACTAAAGCAAATGTATACCTATTTGAAAAATAAATACCATGTATCTACTTTGATCCTTGATCTAAACTGAGATAATCCGGTCTGAGGGGTCCCTCAGAAGTCATAAGACAAATGCATGTACCATGATAAACACTAATCACGGACGCAATTTATTTTATTTTTTTATATGCAGTATCTTATAATATTTATTAATTATATACTAAAAACTAAATGTTATTATTACTAATAACGAGGCTTAGCAAACTCGAAAGCTCAAATGATTTCCTATTTAAAATCGAATTCTACATTGAAATATAAGTTGGTTATGTTGAGGATTTACTTTCTTAAAAACCTAAAGTGATCACTCAATTACTTATTTTCAGTATCTAATTAAATTTACACTATTCAGGTAAAAATTAATACAAAGAATCTAGTTGGTAAAGCGTATGAAAACTGCTCCAGCTTTAAATGAAGAATTCTTAATTTTTTTTCGTTGTTATTCATTTAAAGTAGCCATGCAACTAATCTTACCACCCTAACTAAAGGGGTTAGTTAGGGTTAAAATGAGGATGACAATCCTTACCGTAAATATTTGTATTCAATATATATTTAAGATATCTTTATGAAATTTAAACTGTATATATCCATTCAAAAACTAGTTTATACTGTATTATAAGAAATTCAATCATTCGAAATATTGAATTTTTTTAGTTTGGCTGATCGAATTTTCACAACTTATTAATTACTTTACTTCACCTACTAATAATTTTATACATTTACACTAAAAGAGGTGAAACCTTGAAAACTGATGAGGGCATCGGTTTCTAAACGATTTAAAGATAAAAGTCTAACACACGATTTTTTATTTTAGCAGCTGTGGAGTTTTTAAATTCTTTTTTTTTCCTTTTTCGAGGAAATGATTCAGCCACTGAATTTATGAATGAACCATGTAAATCTTAAAAAAAAATAATGTTACTATTGTGCATTTATTTATGTTACTATAGATGCTCGGTTTTTCAGCAAATAATAAAAAAAAAAAAAAAAAAAAAAAATTAAAAGAAACCAGATTTTGCGCGTCATTCACTAATATATCTGTTCTTTGATGAAGAATTGCAGCTACGACGAAGTTATTCTAATTATAGTTTTTTAAAGAAAAAGGTGAAGTCTTACAGTTTTTAAATCTTTTAACTAATATTACTGATCAAATATTCACAAAATGTTAGGACTTTGCGATTCAGAAAAGGAGATATTTACATACACAAATAATTCTTGAATGGTTAAATATTATAAGATTAGAGGAAATGCTTACTAGCATGAGAGATAGTAGAACGGTCTGCAATATTGGTAGTGTTTTTATAAATATTTAGATTGAAATAGTCAAAACAAGTTTCTGACTATATTCATCAGGTAATCGAAAATTTCGAAAGAGATACCCGTTCATTTTGGAATATAGAACAAAAATCAAGAATAAAAATCTTATTCTGTGACAAAGTCCCTTAAGAATAACATAAATTATATTTGGCCTAGAGATTTTAAATTAAATAAATAAATACAAAAAAAAAAAATAAAATAAAATAAATAAAAGTAAATACAAGTTTACAATAAAATAGTTAATATAAACAGAAAAAAAATCTATACTTATATAAAAACACATATATACATACATAAATTAAATATGCAATCAGTAAGGAAAAAATATTATATACAATAGTATATATATAATAGAATATAATATATATATATATATATATATATATATATATATATATATATATATATATATATATATAATAGAATATATATTATATTCAATAGTTGATTGAACGAAAAATTTCTGGTGTTACATAGAGTATAGCATGAAGATAAATAATGTTTGTTGAGAGGGAAAAAAAAAAAAAAAAAAAGTGATGAAGAAAAAAATAAAAATGAAAATTATCTGAATAAAAGAGAAACCAGTAGAAGGTTGTTGAAACAGGCTTAAGTTTAATATCTGGTATGATAAGATAAAATTCGTTAAAACATCCATAAAATTAGATAGCATCCGACTGGAGGGAGAAAAGGTGGTGGAAGTGGAGTGTTTTAAAAGTTCCCAGGGAAGGTGCTTTACGAATAGAAGGTGGAAGGGAATTCCGAAGAATAGCGGAGCGGGCAAGAAAGAAACGTTGGAATGCTGTAGTTCTGTAGGATGGGGTGTAGAAATCGGAGAGACGGTATCTTGTATGCAGAGATTGGATTAAGGACTTGAAATGTAGGATATTGTGAATAAATAGAGGGTGGTGTGTGTTAATGACTTGGAAGAGGAATGTACCAAGGAGGTAATCCTGTATGTACAATGGAAAGAAGGGGAGAGCCAAATTAACTCAGTTCAATGGTAGGACACATGAGAGCGTCTCGAGGTTCCAAGAACAAATCTAATAAAGCAATTCATGACTCGCTTTAATCAATTTTCGAGAATCATCGAGAGCCCACCATAAACCACACATCCATAGAAAAATTGGGGGAAAGATGAGGGAGGATACTTAGAGTTTACGTGTGGATGGGGGAAGTAGGTGTCGAGAATGGTGTAATAATGTGCCTCTCTGCCAAAGGCTGTGAAGGGACTAGCTACCCTAGTATACAACACGCGAATACTATGCTTATTAAATTAAACCCTATAGGTTTGATACATACCATTACCCATCTCTTACAAGAAAAGAAAAATTAATAAGCGAGTAAAACTTATTGATTTTTCTTCAAACGAATCTACAATTAGTAACAGAAATAATACATAGCTGTGATAAATTCAATAAACAAAATTTAGAATATAACAAAATTGACTATCACACTATTGAATAACATAAAAATAAACGCCATTTTACCCTCAAGATAACAAAAAAATATTATATTAAGAATATTTTTAAATTTTATGAATAACATGATTCAGGACTTATCTGCTAAATCAGTGATTTAAAATATAATACAAGCTCAGTTACAAATTTTAGTTTAACCAATGAATTTAATGATAACATAAAATATATTAGCACGATTTCTTTAGAGGAGTCTATATTCACAAACAAATAGCCATATAATTATAATTTATAATTAAAAATATAATTTACATAAATAATTTATAATTTAATCAAAATATATAATTTAAATAAATTAAGAATAATAACAAAATATAATTAAGTATTATCAATATTACAAATTTAAATCCAGAAAAATAACTCTAAAACCATTTTTAACTAGAATAATAAAATAAACAAAATATACCGCCTATAATCATACTTTCTTGAACAATTTAATAATATAAAAACAATATAGTTAAATCAATTATTTCGGAATAAATATTACATTAAAAGATGAAGAAGTAATAATTAAATACGCAAATGAAATGAACGTTTAACCTATTTATAAAGAATATAAGAAATGTAAACATTCTAAGCTGAACAAACCATTTAACCATCCATCTTTCTAACTAAATAGATGTACATAAGATTTTCCAATGTTACAATTTATAAACATCATCTTTTTACCAAATAAAACATATTTTATTAAACAAAACAATAAATTACAGTTTTCACCTCTTCATTGGTCAGTGATTTTTTTTTTTTTTTTCCAAGCCCCTATGGCTAACAAAAGTTTTGATTCATTCTTCATAATGATGATTCTGCTTCTTTTACTGCACCAAGGTGCATTTTAAGAGGGTTCTGAAGAGAGCAGTGGTTGTGAGAAAATAGTATTATGAGTCATTATCTAGTGATGGGGCTCACTAGGTTTTGTGGGCAAAGGGGAATTAAAACTTTTAACTTAGGTCAAACTAAGTTGGTTGACATATTTTTGCCATCTTTGTGGTTTTCTGTCGGAGTCAATGTGTTAAATAAGGGGTTTGTCGAGTGTCGAAGGCTGTCAAAGAATTTAACGTGTCTCCGTGAAATAAAGTCTGTCACCTTTGGTAAGTCTAGGGTTGTATGCAGTACATCAGTTTTTGTCCTCTGTAATGTTGTACCCTGCACTATCCTTCTCAGTACTCCGTTCTGAAACTGTTGGAGTCTCTTTGTTGTCGTGTGTGAGATATTTGCCAGCATTGGAGCTCCATAAAGGAGAGCTGGTCTCAATATAGATTTATATATCATTAAATTTAGGCGGAGTGAAAGGTTCGGTGACCTCAATAGGTGATTTAGTCTGTAAGACCTTATCCTCACGATCTTGAGCTTCCGATGGCAGTGGCCTGATAGTGTAAAGTGCCGATCAAGTTTGATGCCTAAGTACACTATACTGCCCGCTGGCCTTTTCGTATTCCTTGCTACCGTATAGGTTTTAGGGAGTGAGCGATTATTTTCCTGGAAAGAAAAAATGATACACTCGGTCTTCTTGGGATTAACTGTAATATTCAATCCTTGCAATTTCTCTGTAATTTGATCACACACTGCCTCCGCCTGTCGTAGAGCCCTCGTGGCGTTTAATGAGCTAAGCGTATCATCAGCGTAAGCTGCCAAAGTCGCTTTTTTGTATCTCGCTCCAACAGTTTTCAGCCGTATACACTGAAAATAGTACAGAGGAATGCACAGACCCTTGAGGGACCCTACATGTAAGTGAAAAATCTTCTGATAATACCTCGCCTACTCGCACTCTAATTGTTCGCTGTTCTAGGAACGATTTTAGCAACGTATATAGCTGTTCCGGAAATTCGTTTTCCTGTAGAGTCTTACATAGAAGCCTATGTGACACAGAGTCAAACGCCTCCGTACAGTCGATTGATATTATAGCAGTTGCCTCATTCTTAGCCATGTTCTGTGTCACTTCCGCCTGTAACTTTATTAGATGGTGCTCCGAGCAGAGGCCGGCCTGGAAACCGGTCTGTTCGGGTGGGATAAGAGCTACTTCTGAGCAGTACGTTTTGAGAAAATTAAGAATTATTTTCTCAAAAACTTTGCCCAGGTGCGGAAGTAAGCTGATAGGTCTGTAGTCTTGGCAGGTTTCAATAGCGGAAAGATTATAGCTTTCTTCCATGACTTTGGAAAGTAACGTAGCCTCAGGCATGAATTGTAGAGATTTGTCAGGTGAGCTATACCTCTTCGGGGTAACTGTTTAAATAATATTGTTTGTATTCCGTCGTGGCCTGCAGCTTTATTCCCTCTTGAACGACGTAAGCTGTTTTGGGGTTACAAACATATAATTATTTCCATGCTCTTCTTCTGGTATTTCAGTTGGGTTTTCTGTTCTCCTTTTGATCGTTTCGCGGTAGTAGTTTTGCAAATAGTAATGCCTGCTCCTCCACTGACAGCAGTCTGTCACCTTCGTGCAGCAACGTTGAGCTCCTCTTTCTCGTAGCCGTCAGCAACTTCCAGAATTTTCGATGGTCACCGTGGGTCGCCCGCAGTTTCTTATGCCATAAAGACGTCCGCCATTGCCTCATGAGATTTCGAATTTGAGTTGTGAGTGAGTTAACTACCCTCTTCACTTCAAAATCTCCAGTTCTATACCACTTATTCTTCCACTTATTGCGCAAGGCGATAAGTGTCAGAATGTGTTCTGGCGGTAGACGTAAAGCTGATGGAAGTGGACCGAACTTCGGTATCGCCATGTCAGCGGCTACCCGGATGGTCGATGTAAAGAATTCTATGCAATCATCTATATCTTTCTTCGTGCGAAGAGCAAGGAAGGTAGACAGTTCGTGATAGACCTGCGCTTTATAAAGATCCCAATCTGCTTCAACATATTATATATGTTGGGGCCGGTAATGGAAATAAACCATTTAACTAATAAAGAACAGGTCTATGATCTGATGTAACGAAGTCCAGAGCATGACAGTCAGAAAGACGATGGGGCTGCCTCGTGAGCAGGAGATCTACCGTTGATCTATACATCGAGTTCGATCGATGTCTCAATGTATGACTGTTGGGATGAACCACGGTATAGGAGGTATTCAAAATGCTCTTCCCAGCACCATTTGATGTTTTGTTATTCCAGAAAGTGTGGCGAGGATTGTGGTCACCAACGATCCAATGGTTTGTCCGACGTGCACACTCATTTATGAGCCGAGAGAACTCAGTTATAGATGACCTAGGTCTCCTATAAACCGCTGTGATGATGGTGGGCTTGTCTAGTAGGACCTGGACAGTCTTGTGGTGTATCTTTGGATCGTTAATGGTCACTGGGGTGGGGATTTCTCTCCACCTAGTGCCATATCTTATACCTATAAGGACTCCTCCAGTTGGTTCAGATATAACGTCTCCCGCTAGTTCGTATCCCGGCAGCCGTATGTGCCGGAAATTCGTCCGGATGTCGGTGAGGATCACTTCAGTGGGTTGGGCCTGTGCTATAAGGGTGTACACTTCCATAAGGTTAGGCATTAGTCCGTCCGTGTTGAAATTTAAGAGGGTCAGTGCTGAATTCATTTCGGCACAAATCTTGAGAATAGTTCTATAAGTCTGGCAATCTGTTGTGTCAGTGTGGTGATGGAGGTTTTTAAATCCTTAGGAACGAGAAATTGAGGGCCACACACAGTGACCATAGAAAATTTTGGAGACTGTTGAAAACTTCTACTAGAAAGAGAACTTCTATGATGCTCCACGATGGTGACAAATTACTTACAGCGGAGGAACAAGCATCGAAGTTCGTGGATCATTACGATAGGGCCATAAAAAGGCGTACTTGGAACCCACTAGAAGCACCTGAAATAGAAGAGCCGGGAAACAACTATATATTCGTATCCCCGAAACAGTTGAAGGCCATCCTTCGTCGTTCGAGAAGAAATAAAGCTCCTGGTCATGATGGGATACAAACAATATCGTTAAAACAATTGCCCAGGAGAGGTATAGTCCACCTTACTAATCTTTATAATTCATGTCTCATGCTACGGTACTTTCCAGAGGCATGGAAACAGGCCATTCTCTTCCCGCTTTTGAAACCCGCGAAGACTGGCACTCAGGCAGCTGATTACAGACCAGTAAGTTTACTTCCGCACTTAGGCAAAATTTTTGAAAAAATTATTTTGAATTATTTAAAAACTTTCTGTTCAGAAATCGCAATTATTCCACCCGAGCAGACCGGATTCCAGGCCGGCCTAAGCTCGGAGCACCATCTGGCGAAACTAAAGGCGGAAGTAAGCTAACACATTGCTAAATATGAAGTGACTGCAATGATATCAATTGACTGCACGGAGTCGTTCGACTTAGTGTCACATGGGTTCCTATGTAAGGTACTGCAGGATCACGAATTCCCGGAGCAACTTTCAACTTTATTGTGGTAATTTCTTGATCAGCGTAAAATCAGCGTGCGAGTCAGCCAGGCATTATCCAAAGAAGTCCCTCTCACATGCGGCGTCCCTCAAGGGTCTGTGCTGTCTCCAGTATTTTTCTCAATATAAACGGCTGAAACTGTTGGAGCTAAGTACAGAAAAGCGACTGTGGCGGCCTACGCCGATGACATTGCTATATATATAGTAGTACATTAAACGCCACGAAGGCTCTACGGCAGGCGGAGGAGGTTTGTAATGAAATAACGCAAAAATTGGAAGGATTTAATATTGCAGTCAACCCCAAGAAGACTGACTGCATTATCTTCTTCTTCCAGAAAAATAAGCGTCCTCTTCCTAAAACCTATAAGGTAGCAGGAATCGCTAAGAGACCAGCAGGCAGTATAGTGAATCTGGGTGTCACTCTAGACAGGCACATTACACTTTCAAACCACTGCAACCGAAAACTTAAGTTGGTGAGAACAAAGTAATACAGGCTAAATCACCTGCTAAGTACACCAAACATCTTGCTCTGCCTCAAACTAATGATTTATAAATGTTTGCTGAGACCGGCTCTTCTTTATGGAGCTCCGATCTATATTGGCAAAAATATCACAATCGTAATTTTTAGGATGTATAAGTTAAAATTCACTAGCGAAAGATAACTAAATAAATAATTAGTCATTCTTAAGTCAATTATATTACAGACTGTTTGTCGGTTTATTAGTTTCATATTTCATAAAGTAAAAAGTCGCATAGGTTGTATATAATTTTTAATTTCTTTTAAAGTAAAGTAATTTTAAAATTTCTGGTTGACATATAAAAATGGTAATAAGATCATTATATTTTATTTTTTATTGTATAACTTCATTTAGGAGGAAGGATAAGCTACTACCTGCAGTTTCAGGTATATCTCCGTACCACGACAATAGCTTGCAAATGCTGCAAAGGACCACCTCAGGTAGCAAACCCTTTTAAATAGGATTCACAGGAGCAATAACATCTGGTGTGAAGATGACATAATAGTCCAAAATAGTCACAACAATCATCTGTAGTAAGAACCACTTAAGCTTGGAAAAGAGAAATGGCTCAACAGAAATTAGAATCAGACGTTAATGACTGAATCTACTTATAATGATTTTGTCTGAATTGGCTCCTGCAACTAATAGAAGATCATTACGAAGATACCTAGTTTTGTTTGTTGACAAGTGGTTGGACACTAAAGTATTTTTCGCATTAAAAGTTAACAAAACCAACAGAGCCTTGTCCTACAGTGCTTGTGCCCTCAAACCAGAAGCTCCCTAACTATTTGTTCCATATATTATTTCGTAAGTTTAATCACTGACCAATATAGTTACCGTTGCATGGTATCTAAGGTTATATTTTCTTTAAATTTAATTTTTAGATATTTTGTGGCAATTGAACCTAATAGAAAAACTTTTGTAGTGGTATTTAATGCAAATACCACGATATCTTTGTTTGTGGACACTAAAAGTGTGACACAATGGATGTGGTTACTGAAGAAGGTGTAGCCAGCTCTTCTAAGTTTTCAACTGGGAAAACAAAATCAGAAAAAGAGGACGGGTTCATCCAGCCAAAGAAGGTATGCCAAATACCCCAGCCCGATTTCCAGGTAAGTACCGCTAATTCATTTGAGGTACTTAACTTTAGAGATAACAGTGATGGTTGTAACGTGCCTAAAAGAATATCACCTATTGTGGTTTCTGGTGTCACCAGTACCAGAAAGACTGCAGTAGAATTGAATACGGCGGGATTTCAACTATTTGAAATACAGAAGGCGCGGGAAGGTATACGAATATTTGCTCAAACTCAAGAAGAACACAGTAAAATATCAGGTTATCCTCGCGCTAACCAAAGCCCGTTCCACACCTATTCATTAAGAAACGGACCGAAGAACAATAAATTCGTTATATATGATTTAGACATAGATCACGACGTAACAGATGTTCAAGAAGAGTTAGGAGTGAAATTACAAGGAATTTTGGACGTTCGTCGTCTCCAAAAAAGTGATATAAACGGGGGAAAACATGATCTTCCTCTAATTTTAGTGACGACTACAGGAAGCGTGAAATTAGAGGATATACTGAAGCTGAGTACTATAAATCGAGTTCGATTCAACGCCAAAGTATACCAAGGCAGAAAAGGAATGATAAAGTGCTACCGTTGTCAGCAGTTCGGGCACACAAAAAACTACTGCGGAAGAGCAGTTACCTGTGTGAGGTTTAGGGCCTCACCTAATCGCTGAATGTCCTAGGAAGACTGTTCCGGTTAAATGTGCCAATAGTGGAGATGATCATGTAGCATCATTCACCGGGTGTTCAGCCAGAAAGCTGTTACTTGAAAGGATTGAAGAACTGAAGAAGAAGGTAGGTCTACGAGCGAAGACCACATCGGGAACAACGAAGGCTCAGCATCCACAAGTTCAAGATTTTCAACGAACTTCCCTAGAACATTCTTTGCCCCAACCACCTCTAATTATCAATAAACAATCTGATAACAGACAAACAGTCAACATACAAACACGCAACAGACAAATGGACAATTATTGGGACAGACAGACCCAATACAATGGAATTCTCCATTGTTTCATGAGGTTGCGGATTTGGGTAGTGAGAGAATTGACGACTGATTTGACCTCCTGATCTATGGTCTTGTACCACTTATTTTTACACTTATTGCGTAAAGCAATACGTGTCCAAATGTGGTCTAGTGGTGTTCGCAAAGCAGGTGGAAGAGGGCAAAACTTCGGTATGGCCGTTTCAGCGGCTTGCCGTGTAGTGGCCACGAAGAACTCTATATAATCATCGATTTCTCTCTTCGTACGGACGTCGGGACAGCCGATAATTCATGGTAGACTTGAGATTTAAATAGATCCTAATCCGCCAATTGGTATTAAAAATTTCGTCGGGGCTGGAATAGGCATCATGCCATCTAACTGATACAGCACTGGCCTGTAATCTGAAGTGATGAAATCTAACGCAATGCAGTTAGAGAATCGATGGGGCTGCCTAGAAAGCAATAAGTCTACTGTAGACCTAAACGCTGCGTTCACCCTATGTCTAAAGGTATGATTATTGGGGTAAACGACGGTGTAAGGACTTTTTAAAATTTTTTTTCCAGCTTCATTTGATGAAGAATTGTTCCATAATGGATGACGAGCGTTCAGATCACCTACGATCCAATGGTTTGCTCGCTTAGCGCATTCATTTAAAAGCTAAAAGAATTCCCTTACAGAAGACCTAGGTCTTCTATAAATATCAGTAATCACAGTAGGCTTTTCGAGAAGGACTTGGATTGTTTTATGATGAATCCTAGGATCTGTAATAGACACTGGAGTAGGAATTTCTCTCCACCTGGTTCCATACCTTATGGCTATCAAAACACCTCCTACTGCTCCGCTTGACTCATCTCCAGTCAGCTCGTATCCTGGCAGCCGTAGGTGCCGAAAGTTTGTTCGCGTGTCAGTGAGGACCACTACCGTGGGTTGGGTCTGTGCTATCAAGCATAGGTTTCAGTTATTTTGGGAATTAGTCTGTCAGTGTTAAAATTTAGCAAGGAGAGTTGGGTATTCATTTCGTTGCTAAGATACCTGAAAACAAATTAATGAATGAAGTAATTTGTTGAGTCAGTTCGTTTATGGACGTCGTCAAAGTTGAAGTCATTTGTTAGGTCTGGTTTGTTATATGGTAGACGTTAACAAAGTCTCTACCCAAGGAGCTGAACTAGATGTCTCTGTCCTGTTTGCGTTGGTGTCATAATGTTTGTCGGTCCTTTGCGTCGGTTTCGGCGGGGGCCGGGGCTTGACAGTTGATGGTGCTTCTCGATCAGGTTCAGGTTGGATTGAGCCGGTGCTGCTGAAGGCTTGGACCTCAGTTGTACCCTCTTCTTCAGTTGCTCTATTCTTTCCAATAACACTTTTCTCGCTGAGCAACCAGTAAATGACTGTTGACTGCGCCAACTGTCTCACCGCAGTTGGCGCATTTAACCGGTGTATCCTTTCGGGGACACTCATTAATAGCGTGGGGTCCTGCACACCTCACACAGACCACTGCTCTACCACAGTGGTTTTTTGTGTGCCCGAACTGCTGACATCTATAGCATTGCACTGTCCCTTTTCTTCCTCTATAAGGCTTCACATTGAAACGTACCATATTAATGGTAAAGTTTTAGGATATCTTCTATTTTGACTCCTGGAGTCGTTGTGACTAAAATAAGAGGAAGATCATGCTTGCCTCCATCTTTATCACTTTTACGGAGACGGCGAACATCTAGAATCCCCTGTGGTCGTTGTCCTAATTCTTCTCTGATATCCTCTTCATCGTGGTCTATGTCCAAACCATAAATAACAATTTTTTTGTTTTTCGGGCCGCCTGACACGGCATAAGTGTGAAATGCACTCTGATTGTTTCGGAGATAAGAGGTTATACATCCATGTTCTTCATTATTTTTGGGTAAGATGCGTATCCCTTCTCGCATCTTCTGTACTTCAAAAAAATGAAAGCCAGCTGCTTTCAGTTCCTTTGCTGCCTCTATTGTACTGGTGACACCAGAAACCACTATAGGTGGTGTTCTTTTCGTTGAATTTTCACTTACATTATTATTGCTAAATACCTCAAACGAATTGGAGGTACTTACCTGAAAATTAATCTGAGAATTCGGCTGGCGGCATACCTTCTTAGGTTGAAGTTATCCTCTTTTTGTGGGTGTGAATCCCTGCTGAGAGGTTCGAAGTATTGGATACAGCCTCTTCTTCAACAAACTCCATCAGGCCACACCACGCCAATAAATTTATTTATTTTAAATGACTATTTTCACAAAATAACTGAAAAAAAAGCAAATTTATAGATAACTAAAAATCTTTTGTTTGATTCACAATTACTTCGCATATATTTGGGAGCGAGCAGGTTATAATTCAACTTCTAGTTCCTCTTTGTCAATTTGGAAAGTTTTGTTACAATCTTTCAATTCCACCTTTAAATTAACTACTTTTGATAATATTTCTGTTTGTATATCACTATACTCCTTTCTTAAACTTTCAAACATCATCATGACCGTTCTCAGATCATCTTCACTAAGTTTCTGCGACATCTTGTTTATGAGGAAAAAAGTAATTAAAACCCTAAAAAAAAATTTGTATTATCACTTATAACAAATAACCTTTACGGTAATGAAATCCGGATCAGAGCTAATCTAATAAAGGGATGCCAGTCAGGAATTAATTTCCTGACAATATATAAATAATTAATTAATTTAATTGAGTCTTCTCCACAAGATGATCGTGGGGTCGATAATTATATGTGTTAATTATAAATAAGAGTAAACATAATATATTAATTAAATGAGTTACATGCAAATAAATGGTAAATGAATTCGACGGCTCAATAAAAAACAACGTATAATCAATTAAGGGTTGACACATAAAATTACAGTCAGGAATAAGAATCATTCTTAAGTTTAAAACTTATAAATAAACTTAACCTAGACTTATCTTAATACGAGGGCGATGCTATGTTGTGGGTGGAAGTGGCTACATGGCGAGAATCCCCAGGCTGGCCGAAAGGCTAGGCAACAGACCTTCAGGAACAGCTCAGGAGGAACCAAGACAAGACATACCCGACAGACTAATAAAAAAATATTTTTCCGGCCCTATTTGAAGTATAGGCTCCACACCCCCCCCGCTGGACCAAGTACACGCCCACCGACTTCCCAGTTTCTTGAATTTTAGAAGAACTAAAATATCTTGTTTACCCCTAATATTAAAAGGTAAGGGACAAGCAGGTCTGACTAATATGAAGAAATAAATTGGATGATTGATTTGCGATCTGGTAATAAATTTTACTGTTGTTAAATGAAAAAAAACGATAAAAATATATCACCCGTTGCATGTCTTCATTACGGTCCGTCTGTTTGTTGCCAGCGGACCGGGGGTGGGGCCCCGATGGGGACCAGCTGAACAGGCTGAACATCTAGCCCACGCATATGCTGCTAAGGACGCTGAGAGGACGGAGGATGCCCCGCAGCCACCCCTAGGACCACTACCAAACTCCAATGAGACAGCCATCTTCTCAACCTACAAGGAGCTCGAATCCGTCTTGCGTCGCATCAAAGGGAAGAAAGCTGGACGTTGTTCCCACCACGCTACTGACGAAGTTACCCAGGAGGGGCAAGGCCTTCCTGCTTAACATCTTCAACTCATGCCTCCGGACTGCCTACTTCCCTGTGGCCTGGAAGAAAGCTGTGGTGGTTCCACTCCTGAAACCCAAGAGGTCCGGGTGCGGAGCACTATCGTCCAATCAGCCTCCTCTCGTGCATCAGCACAAGGTGTTTGAGCGACTGATCCACTACCGCATCCTTGACCACTGCCGCCGTGAAGATGTTATCCCACCAGAGCAAACAGGCTTCCAGCGTGTGAGCATCACCTGGCCAAACTTCAGGCGTACACCATCGGCCAGATGCAACGGAACAAGGCCGCAGCGCTCATCTCACTGGATTGCACTCAAGGCTTCGATTGTGTCTCGCACCCCCTACTGCTACACCGTCTGGAGGAATACAGGTTTCCCATCGCACTGTGCCGACTGATCGGAAGCTATCTTAGTGGCTTATCTCCTGTCTTAGCCGGCTTGAGGAGTGGAAACAGTATTGCATGCTTCCACTGAACGGGGAAGTATCTTAACCTCAAGCAGGAGTTGTACAGGTTCGTCAGGTGCATTATTCCTTTTCTGGGGAGCTACTTGAGAAGGACTGTCTGAATCCCGTCATGTCCAGGAGCTCTGTTCCCTTTTGTTCTTCTCAGAATGGCCTTTAGCTGTTTAGGGCTGATGAACATGAAGTTGTTCTCCTGGGCCATGGACGGGGGAGGTTGTCATTGGTTTGCTGTCCGGCTGTCGAATGAGGGTTTACAGGAGGTATTGGGAGGGGGTTTGCTGAGGTGGTAGTGGGGGGTAGGATTCAGGTGGTGGGGGTAGGGTGGTGGGGGTAGGGTGGTTTGTGGAGGGGGAACACCCTGTGGCGCTGAAGTGGTGGTAGCTTGACGAAGCTCTCCCGCCTGTCGAGCTCTCCCATTAGTCTGTTTGGCGGGAGCGCTGGTTGGTTGCTTTTTCGCGGCTGCGCGTTTTGCCACCTGTTCTTCTAATGTTTTACTATAGGGATATTGTCTATAGGATGCTACTTGGCTTCCACCACAGTTTTTATATTTCATCTGCCCTTCATTCGCAGCTTTTAATGTTGTGTTCGCCTTCACAACGAACACATGCAGGTTCATAACCACAGTTTGACTGGACATGGCCAAATTTTTGGCACTTGTAGCACTGAGGAGGCAATGTGTCTACTCTGGCCTTATAGTTTTCGGCCGTGAAAAGGACTCTATTCACATGCCTTACATTTTTGACGTCGTTTAACGTGACGCCTGCTGGGAAAGTAATTATTGTCGGCTACAAGTCGACCTTTTTCCCATCGGAAAAATTTTGTAGCCTTCTGCACTTGATTATATTAAGGTCTTTAAAGGCCTCTATAACGTTGTTTATTGTAAAGGTTGATGGCAACCCTTTCAATGTGTAATTGACTAGTTTAGGCTTTTCGCCTCTGTTGGAGTAGGTGTGGTGGCCTATACCAAAAAGTTGCAGGCTACATAGGACTTCTGATCTGTCAGAAGCTGATTTGAGGTCGATCTTAACCCTCTTTCTTAATTCTCGAGTGAAATATTCGGACACTTTTAATTTTGATAGATAATTTATTACGTCGTTTACAGTCCTTTCTGCGAAGAAAATCGGTGGGCATGTTGTGTTTGAAGCAGGTGAGGTCTCCGTTGCCACTTCTCGAAGCACGGAGGAACTGTTTTGTGTGGTTGTTGGGGGCGTCGTTTTCGGCGTGGTTTTCTTTACCTTCTTTCGTGGTTCTTTAAATTCTCCTTCTTCATCAGAGGGTGGTAATTGGGTTTTCTGGGCCACACTAAGATTATTTCTCGTGTTTACCATTGTTCTAAGATTAACACTGTCACTAGATATACGAGACCAAAGTAATATCACAAAGAAACTGAACACGTGGTTACGCGTCCCCAAGAACAAAGGCCCGAGAACAAAGAACTTTTGGGCACAAAAACTTGTGACACAAAGAAACTGATAACACTGATAACAGCACTGAACTAACATGAACACTATGAAGGATGAACATGAATATGAACCTCCACAAAAAAAAACGATGACGACGTTTACTAGTTCACATCGTGGACTTAGCGGGACAAACCACAAGACGGACAAGAAGAGACAATACTCCGAAAATATATTTCCTGGGCCAAAAGATTCCCGAATGGTCGGTTTTAATCCCTCCAGCATACACGGCTGTTTTTAATATTTACCACTCTTTTAACCTGAACTCACAGTGGAGCGACAAGACTTGGGTGGATTAAAACAGTGATTATTGAGCATAGTCAAATATATATGAAAAAAAATTATCCATTAACATTTAAAAAGAGCTTAAACCGCTTAAGTTTATAGCAAACGGATACATATCCTGAATTGCAATGAAAATTTTAACACTCTTAAATTTATTATTTACTTGGAATAAAACTAATCTTAACAAAGTTCCATTCAAACTAAAACTTATTATTTTAAAATGTTGTTCAAACACTTAAATATTTCCCAGAAACTTGTTTAAAGAAACCTAATTCACTCAAAAGTAATTCTTCAAGTGTCTGGGTGTGTTTCAAAACTCAACTTATGTAATTATTTCTTTAAAATATTTGTATATTCAATACAAAATTAATTCGAGGCTCACATTGATAATATTAAATTCTCAAAAAATATTCTTAATTTGACTTAATTAAATTGAAATAAACAAAAAATTATATCCTAAAACACTTGAGGTACGAATAATGGTATAGAAAGGTCAATACAATTAGGATTGATGGATTATTTGCCACTTCTATTGGGATTATTCCAAATGGGTTATTCCCACCATGGTCCTATGGGTCCGTAGAATAAAATATTAAAAATGAAACTAAAAGTGCTGAGGAGAAAATGTTTGGGGACAAAAAAACCCAAAACTTGTTTTAGTTTTTTCAGATTTTGGAAAAACATATATAGAAAAATGCTTTCAATAGAAAAATGTTTTATTTACAAAATTAAAGTTTATTAAATTTTGCGTCAAAAGAAATTCCTTAAACTGAATTTGATTTAGGCGTTTAGCCACAATCGATTGTCAAACATCGAAGAATTTTATCAACCTTCACAAAAAGTTAATGTAGGTCATGTTTAAGAGTCTATAACACAGAAATGGCTAATGATATAAAAAAATGCTTTAAACTAAAAATTGTAGATCATTGCATTTTATACAAGATAGGAATTTTAAAGTAAAAATTTGTCCATTCCTACTCTGAGATATGTCAAAAAAAAAACAAAAATTGTTTGTTGGTTTTGGATGAACTGTGTTACAATTTCAAACAAATACGTATAGTACATCGAAATTAGTTTTGAACCTTGAACTCTAAAAAGTAAAAGATCTGACTGCTGCAAGTTGTCCATTACATTTAGCTTTTTAGTTAGGTTTGCTATGAAAGAGTGCTTTTCTTTTTTTTTAATTATTAAATTATTTTTAATGTGTGAATAATTACCTAAAAGCTGTAATTATAATGTAAACATATAATGTCCAGTCTAATTGTTCATCTTCGAAATATTTGAATATATGCTATATATCTCTGCTTATTCATTTTGAATATATCTTCTTTTTATAGTTCACAATTCCTTCACAGCTAGGAAATGTTTATACTAACTGAAATGAACGTTTCACTTTAACGATAATGGCAAACTGGAATCACCATAATAATTAAATACAAAGCGAAAAGGGAATCGTCCATGGAGTAGGGAGAAGATAACCTCAAATCAAGCCTTACTAATTGGTTTGGTTGTGCCTTAGAAGAAGATTACGTTGGGTCTCCTCGACGAAAGCATTGGCTTCCAGCCAGCTGATTCGCTGAACTACGTTGTTTGGATCTAAACATTTTCATTAAACTAGATATTAAACTAATAACAAATGAGAAAATGAAAACAAAAATGAATAAATTAATAAAACTCATAAAACTGTTAACATCTAATTAAAAAATTAGTTTTTCGGTGTTTTAGGATATTAGGATTGATGAATTAATTGCCACTTCTATTGGGATTATTTATTAGAAAACTAGTTTCGAATGCTAAACATTCATCTTCAATTCTCAGGAGATCTAAGAGATAACTAATTTAACAAGACATACTCATTCTCTCACGGATATTGTTGGCAATTTTTTTGAGGTTCCTGGTCAAAAAATATTAGACATGTGTTTTGCCGCTCCGACCAATGGGCTCTAGAAGTCGAGAAAAAAAAATGAAATAGCATTAAATTAAAATATTTTATATCTCGAGTTTAAAAAGTGATATCAACATGATTCTTGCACCAAGATTTTTAGTTTTGATTGCGAATTTAATTAAAAATACAGCTGCTCCATAGATTTTGGTTAAAGTTAATTAAATTCTAAAAAAATGATTAGATTTTCAAGCGAGTTCTGCGCCTGCTCCAGATAGTGCTTAATGCTTTTAGATCGCCTCTTACAATTGTCATTATTTTATAGTGATTTACCTTCATTTCATAGCGTAAATTATTATAAATCAATAGTGAATAGGAAGAACGAAGCATTGGACTAGTTATCAGTGTGAGTACTTTCTTATTTACTAACCAGTGGATATAAATAGTGTTAAACATAATCGGCCAATATGTCGGCTTGACCAGCTGAAGCAGCTTATCAGCAGTACAGGCCCTCCCACTCTGCCTGCGGCATCAGTACTCACTTGGCAGCCGTGGGAGCTGTTACGTCTTTTTTACCAGCATCAGGGTCAAGTTCACAAAGACGCTGAACTCATTTTTTTTTTATTTATTTTTTTAAAAATTTATTTATTAACTATTATGGTACATGGTAATGTCCAGTAAAATAACTAGACGAGCGAAGAGAATCACCCTCCCTTCCACGCCCAATTAGCCTAATAATCAAGAACCACCGCCAGGGACTTCATCACAAGCAATTGAAGATGAATCACCATTTTTTACCCCTAATCCTTTTGATCCTCTCAAAAACACAGGAACCGAAGAGATGGAAACAATTGTTAGCAAAAAGATACCCCGCCCCCCACCAATATATATAAAAAACATACGATGCATCAAACTGTTATGCAAACAGATAAATAAAATTACAGGCCCTGGAGGCTATTCATGTGTAAACAGGACTAACGACCCCAAGATACAACCTGAAACACCTGAGACATACCGCGCTATTGTTAAATACTTAAGCGAAACAAAAGCTGATTTCCACACGTATCAGCTTAAAAATGAAAAATCACTAAGAGTGGTGATTCGGCGCCTGCATCACACAACACCAGCAGACATATTAGAAGAAGAGCTCACTGCAATGGGCTTTAAAGTTCGCCAAATTATTATTGTGGTAAAAGAGAATAAAATGCACCCTGGAGCAGGTAACAAAATGCCCTTACCATTATTTTTTTGTCGACCTCGAGCCCACCCCAGGAGTTGAAAAAATTTACTACCTCAAGAGGCTCTACTCCACAGATGTAGTAGTTGAAAAGCCATACCCAAAAAGGGACATTGTATAATGTCATAATTGTCAGTCGTATGGACACACAAAGCGCTATTGTCACCATATGCCAAGATGTGTGAGGTGCTGGGATCCACACAAAACGAAAGATTGTAACAAGCCGCGTGACAATCCAGCTGTATGCGCTTTATGCCACCAGGGTCATCCAGCGAACTACAAAGGATGTGAAACCTACAAGAAACTAAAAGCTCGACTCCTACCCACCCAAGCAAGGAATGAAGAAGCAAGGCCACCAATGAGACAACCCTCTAGACTAGCAAACGGCAACATCTCCTACGCTAACATGATGGGTGGCGGAGAGCAACCAGGCCATGCCACAACCACAGCTTCAAAATATCTATAATGAATCCCAGTATCCAACCCTTAACCATAACCCTCAGCCTCAGAACCAGCTCCCGCAAAATCCCATAACCCAGCCCAATAAAAATTATCTACCTATAGTTTCATATCCCGCCTCCTCCTAATGTTAATGATATCACAACCATACCCAACTCTTTCCTCTCGGAATTCCGGTCCATGATCACACCCCTTATATCACTCCTAACCAATGCATTATCCCACATTATCATCTCTGCCCAAAGAAATTCCTAAATGATACCTTCCCTATCCATTCTCCTCTGGAATGCGAACGGTATTCGGAATCATACTGACGAGTTGATACACTACTACACGACAGTTTTTTTTTTTTTTTTTATTTATTTATTTCCCTTCCTTGCCTCTCGGCTAAACGGGTTTTGCAGGGATGGCTTGTAGCCATCACTGCTGGTTTTAACAGTTTAACATAACATTTCAATATTACTTTTAACATTGCAAGAATAAATTTTCTTAAACATTTTCAAGATTACACTACACGTTTAAAGTAACATTTAATATTTAAAATACATTAAACGCTTTACATAACTACATACTTGTGTTTAATACAATATACCTTATATCTAATACAACAACCTATATTTAATACAACATACTATATTAAAATTAACTACATACTAACTATAACTATAACTATAACTATAATACATAATAATAACTACATAATAACTATAACATACTAATTTAAAATAACAACATACCTATATCAATTTTTTTTTTTTTTTTTTTTTTTTTTTTTTTTTTTTTTTTTTTTTTTTTTTTTTTTTTTTTTTTTTTTTTTTTTTTTTTTTTTTTTTAATTTTACGTTTATATAGGCATTATTCGGTGATGGGGTTGTCGTCAGCATCATTCCTGTCCAGGATTCTTTCTGGGGCGTGGCCCCTTCTTCCTAGGTTAAAGTGCTCTACCCCCACTTCAGTTTTCCAACCATACACAAAACTTTTGTAATACGGGTAGTTGTCAGCTGATACTAGTTGAGGGAAATCACTCTCCGTTAGAACATCCAGCCCTGTTTCTCTCTGTAGCTTGGCTCTCAATGCCTCAAAGGCAGTGCATGAAATTACCACATGTTCAGCGGTTTCCGGTACACCACAGCTGGGACAAAGCGGGTCAATATTTTTACCATGTTTCTGGAGCTTGGCTCGAAAGCCCCCGTGCCCTGTGAGAAACTGTGAGATCCAGTAATCCGGGAGTACCTAAGTTGCTTGAAGACGTGACCTAACAGTGGGGAAATATTTTCTAAGAGTAGCCCCTTTCGGGGTTGTTACCCACCGCCTGTTCCATTCTTCTATCGTGTACTCTCGGATTATCTCCAACCATTTCCTTGGATTTGCGTCGATAAGAGATCGGAGATTATTTGGTAGTCCCACCGAGCCTTCCCTTTTCATTTTAAATTTAAAACCATCTTCTTGCAGTACAAGATCAAGAGGTACCCCTCCTACTAAGACCTGGACCCCCTCATGAGACACTGATCGGTACGCCCTGGTGACTCGCAGCAGAGAATTACGCTGAATTGTTGCCAGCCTACTCATCTGTCTGCGTGAGAGATTTTGGTACCAGGCGGGAGATGCATACCGTAGGATACCAAGTATCACTCCTTTATATATCGCCATCGTAGCTAGGTATCTGAGGCCCCACAAGGCGCCCCCTAACCTACTGAGACAGTTCAATGATAAGGCCGTCCTATTGGCAAGGTATTCCAAATGAGGCGTTACATCAAAATGTCTTCTTATTTTCACACCCAGGTAGGTGACAGTCTCGGTTGGACGTATTCTTTCTCTTTCAATTCTAATAATAGGGTTAGGCCTACACTTATTTCCTTTCAGAAGAATGGCCTGTGTTTTTGCAGCCGCCATTTTCATCTTCTGTTTACTGCACCATCTACTAACTAGGCCAGCACATCTTTCAGCTTCTTGCTTCAATTGGACTATACTGTTAGCAGACACCACGACAGCCAGATCGTCGACATAGGCTATCGCGGGGAACCGTTCTTCTTCGAGTATAGCCAACATATCATTGAAGACTAACTTCCACAGGGCCGGACCAAGGACAGAGCCCTGAGGACAGCCCCTCTCGACTACATCTTCTTACTCATAAAAGTTTCCGCGTATTTTAACACGTCGGTCCTGGAGGTAGCTCATTACCAGCGCATACAAATTGCTAGGTGTATCGTATCTCTAAAGCTGGTAAAGTACGCTTGGCCACCACACACTATCAAAGGCAGAGGATATGTCAAAGAGGAGTAACATGACGTACCGATCTGCCCTCTCAGCTACGTCATGACGTACCCTCAACAAAGCATCAGCGGTTCCCCTGCCTTTAGTGGATCCGTATTGCCGTGGATGGCTTGCTCTTGTCAGAACTGGCTGCAAGCTCTTAAGCAGCAAGTTTTCCAGCACTTTACTCATAACAGGGAGGAGGCAAATAGGGAGGTCTATATGACTTCGCTAGTCGCTTGTCTTTGCCTACTCCCTTATAGAGAAGTCTAATATCAGCAGTTTTCCATAGTTTCGGGAAGTATCCCTTATCTAAGCAATCATTGAAAACCGCTAATAGCCTATCTTCTATGTAGGGAATACTGTTCTTGAGTATAGCCGTGTCTATACAATCCAATCCTGGTGCTCTTCCCACTTTCTGACTGTCCACGCTATTCCGAAGATCCCATATGTCCCATGATGGGCACATATCAGTACCAGATGGATACGTAGTAGTACGTCTCATAAATGCTTCTTCATCATTGTCTTCGGAAGGGTTGTCTCTGGGGTATGTCGCCTGGATGAATATCCTTGCCGATTCTTCTGGTGTTACTGCCTGTTCGTCTCCTTGCTTCAATGATGCAATCACCTGTAGTGGAGTAAGCTTGCCAAAGGCAGTCCTATAAGGAATACCCCAGGGATTCTTTGCCGACTCTTCCTCAATAAAATTGTCCCAAGACTTTCGCTTTTGTGAGCGCACCTGGTTTCGATATACTCGGGCCTTAGACCTGTACTCTTCACGGAAGACAGTACGCTTCTCGTCGCAACTACATCTCTGATACAACCGCCGAGCCTTATACACCTCTCTCTTTAAGGTGGTTAATCCCGGTGTCCACCATGGGACTGTTCAAGCTCTCGCCTTCCGGTGCTGGAAAGAATCCTCTGCAGCATCGAGGATGACATTTGTGAGCCTAGATACTCTATAGTCCAGGTGATCTGTATCATCCGTCTCTGCTGGATCCCATTCTTCATCAATCAATTTTCCCTCCAACGTAGTACGAAAGGTACTCCATTCTCCTTTTCGAGTAACGTAACCTTTATGGAAGACGTGGTAACATCCTGCATACTGCACTAAGTCAAAAGCAATTGCATTGTGGTCGGAGCTCGTCTCAGATCTAATATTCCAATCGACAATATTTCTTATCAGTGTCGGTGAGGCAAGAGTTACGTCGATCAAGCTCTGACCCCTTGGCCCAGAGAATGTAGAGGTGGTAGAGGGTTCATTAACAACCACTAACTGGTTCCTGGCAATAAACTCTATGACTCTAGCACCTCTCCTATTTGTTCGATTGGATCCCCAAACGGTGCTCCAGGAATTAGTGTCTGAACAAATAATTACATTTCTTGAGTTTTCTGTGTTCGCTTCCATAGCAGATATACCATCTTCAAGATTATTATTTCCATCGGGAAGGTACACTGATGCTAGGGTGAAAGCAATGTTACCCCACCTGATATAACAAGCCACACTATCTGCTCTGGTATACTGCTCAAGACCCATTACATCAAGATTCGGGTTGATAATGACTATGGCAGCTCTAGGCCTCCTCTCTCCACTGCTCAGGGCTATTATTCTCGACGTAAGGCCAAATCCAACAACCTTGTTCCCATGGCAGCTCGGTTCCTGGGTCGCCATAATGTCATAGTGTAGGGTGAGAGATCGCAACTCATCCGCGACAAGACGCCGACGACCCATATTAAGCTGAAGGATGGTGATTTTATTCATAGAAGGTTCTTTTCGCTACCTCATTAGACTACTTTAGATGCACAGGGCATTCCCGACTGCCTGCCTTGTGCTTCCTTTGACCAACAGGAGTATTTGCTCGCTCACAATTTATGCAGGAAGGGCTTTTCAGCTCTTTCTTTTTCACGCAATCCTTGATTATGTGACCGCTACATGCACACCAGATGCAGACTGGTACATCAGCTGTACAAGTGGCTTTTGTGTGACCGTAACCTTGACACTTAGTGCACCGAGGGGCATCGAGGTAGTCCTTAAAGGTTATCGTCCACCATCCTCCATCCATCTTGCCCATTTCCAAAAGCAAGAAACGGACCATTGGATGCACTTCCAACACCCAATTTTTGGTGAAGCCATTTCTAGCTACTGAGGAGAAAAGTGGACGGATATCATTCTTGATAGAGGAGTGGAGCCCGGCTTCTCGGGCATTCTTCCGCATAAAAACGTCACTAAATCATCTGAAGTCCAGGAGTGAGGCACACCATGCACTTCCATTCTGGGTTTCTTCCTGAGGGCTAATTTGGCATTCAGGCCTTTTTCTCGCAGTCCTTGACATCCAATAACTTTGGTAGCGTCGCTAATATCATCCATTCGAACTAGCACTGAGCCGGCTTTGGTCGCTCGGACTATAGCAGCTTTTACTCCTATTTCCTCCGGTGATGGCAACCCGTTAATTATATCTACTGGACTTTTACCCAAGCCGCTGATTGTGACATACGTCGATTTTTGGATCTGGGCCGGCTTAGCTGGCAGGGACTTAGCAATTTCAGCCATAGATCTCGGTTTCGCCTGGTTCGAAACATGGGAGATGTCTTGATTTGCGCTATTTTGGTTACTTTGTACCTTGTTTCTCGCAGTTTTTGCTTTTTTTTTTCTTCTTTTACTTTTAACAAGCTCGAAGGTCTCGGTAGGCGAGGAGGGTTCCGTTTGAGTCCATGATTTGAGGTTCCGTTGCCCCTTCTGCTTCAGGCTGTGTGCATTGGGGTGTCGCACTCGATGGCCTACAGATCCTACTCGCAATCCTGACCTCCTTGATTTTTTCATTAACACAGGTCTATCAATCAGGTGCTATCAATCACTCCATTAAACGCCTAGACAACCTTTCCTCTGATCACAGTCCTCTAATCCTCACCCTATCCTTATCACCGATACCAAAACTTCCTCCCCCATCATTTATTAGAGGCCCAATAAACTGGAACCTCTTTCGTCAATACCTAACCGATTCCATAGACCTTAGAGTGTCCCTGAAAACACCCCAAGAACTAGATAATGCTACCAACTCCTTCACGAATTTGATTCAACAAGCAGCTTGGAATTCATCTTTCCCCCAACCTTCCGATAAAAACCGTATAAAAAATCATCTACCACAAGAACTAATAGACCTTATCCACACCAAACGTCATTCTAGATTCCTATAGCAAACTACCAGGCATCCTGACCATCGGAGAACATATAACCATTATACCAAATTAGTTAAAAAGAAATTGGCTTCCTTTAGATCACAATCCTACAACTCATATCTTTCCTCCCTCTCTACCTCAGACAACTCCCTCTGGAATGCAACTAAAAAAATCCTCAAATATAACAATATTTCCCATTCTCTCCGACGTGAAGATGGATCCTGGGCTGCCTCAGATGAGAACAGAGCAGAAAAATTAGCCAAGCACCTCTCCAGCACCTTTATCCCCCATTCCGATCAAATCCCCTCCCATACTGCTAAAGTTCATCAATTCCTCACTTCACCGATTCCTCTCTCCTTACCTCCTAAAGCTGTTAACCCCTCTGAGGTCGAATTTCTTTTAAAAAAGTTGAAACTCCGCAAATCACCTGGATATGATCTTCTCACCACCCAGATCCTCCTTCCTTCCTCAAAAAGCGCTCATATTCCTTACTTATATTTATAGTTGTATCCTTCGCACAACCCACTTTTCTCTGATATGGAAACACTCCATCATCGTTCCGTTCCTAAAACCAGGCAAACCTCCCAACAAAACCTCATCATATAGACCTATAAGTCTTCTTCCCATCCTTTCAAAAATCTTTGAAAAAAATCCTTTTAAAACGAATCCTCCCTATACTCGAATCCCAAAGCATCCCTTCCCACCAATTTGGATTCTGGACTGGTCACTCCACTGTTCAACAAGGTCTTCGTGTTGTTGATCACATATCCTCTGCCCTTGAAAACAAGCAGTATAGCACTGTTGCATTTCTGGACGTAGCCCAAGCTTTCGACCGGGTGTGGCACCAGGGCTTGCTCTTCAAGCTCAAGACGCACTTACCCTAATCCCTATACCTAGTCCTACGATCCTATCTCTCAAATCGCTCCTTTCGAGTTCGCTGTGGCTCAGAGTTCTCCAACTGTTATCCTATTGATGCCGGTGTGCCACAAGGTAGTGTCCTAGGTCCTGTCCTCTATAATCTCTTCACTGCTGATATACCAACCAATCCTAATACCTGTTTTTTAGCCACATTTGCAGATGATACTGCGATCCTATCATCCCATCCAGATCCTAAACTTGCTTCCCTCAACCTCCAATCACGTCTTCTACAGATTGAAGCTTGGTGCAACAAGTGGAGAATAAAAGTTAATGAAGCCAAATGCAATCATATAACTTTTACCCTTCGCGGCAAATCCTGTCCGCCCATCCACTTCAATAATATCCCTATACCTATAGTCCAAGAGCCGAGGCCAAATTTCGCGACTTATTTGAAGAAAAATTTTAGACATACAGCCATAAAATGTTCACCTCAGAAATCAATTTGCACTTGTCTGCCAACTCAAAGCGGGGGCGTTTCAAAATGGCGACCACCGAAAGGGGGTAGCAAAAATCAAAATATAATATTATTTGAAGATGATTTATTTAAAGCAAACAAGAAACTGCAAACCCCCTAGGTGCCAAAAAACGCTGTCTGGCAAAATTTGGAGGGGGCGTCGCACCGGCAGACAGAATTCAAAATCCTCGTTTTTTGAGTCCAAAAGTGGACTATTTGAAGACGATTTTATTTCAAGGACACAAGAAACTGCATGGTCACTAGATGACAAAAAACGTTGTCTGCCAAAATTTGGAGGGGGCGTCGCACCGGCAGACAAAATTCAAAATCCGCGTTTTTTCAGTCCAAAAGTTGACAATTTGAAGACGATTTATTTGAAGCACACAAGAAACTGCATACTTCCTAGATGACAAAAAACGTTGTATGCCAAAATTAGGAGGGGGCTAAGCACCGGCAGACAAAATTTAAAATCCGCGTTTTTTCAGTCCAAAAGTGGACAATTTGAAGACGATTTATTTGAAGCACACAAGAAACTGCATACTCCATAGATGACAAAAAACGTTGTCTGCCAAAATTTGGAGGGGGCTAAGCACTGGCAGACAAAATTCAAAACCCTTGTGAAGGCGTCACACCGGCTGACATTGTTCAAAACATCCTTTTCGTCCAACAGTGAACTTTTTGAACATGATTTCCTTTTTTATTTGATTTATAAGTAGTTTTTCTCTAGAATAATTTAAGGAAATTATATTATGTTGCTTCCTACGTATGGTACAATATAATTATTTTAATATAAAATAATCTTGTTTAAAAATTTTATTGTTAAAAATACCAATTAATACATATAAACAGTAATAATATAAATACCGGCAATATAATTAAAAAATGAATAATATTTCAACTTATAAAGTTATGAAATATGTACTATCCTGGAACAAAATACGTGAAAAAACATGTAGTTCTTCGTAAACGTATGTTCTTGAAAAATCGAATGTTCTTAGTCGTTTGATCGAATAACTCGGAAACCGTTCCTGTTAGTATATTTTGAGCTATGTACATTATGAAGCAAATCAAATTTGCAAGAAATTTGGCACTATTCATTTCTTTTTCTCTCATTTTTAGTTTTCAAACGGTTCGGCCACCAATGATTGGCTAACTTGTAGTAAGTAAGTGGCTAAATTTCCTACCATACTACATATATGAAATTTATATAATGTCATCTAAATACCCACACCAGAATTTTTTGGTACATTTTTCGTTAAACCCTTAAAACTATTCGTTCGATCCAAAATTTATTTTTCTCAACTGATAGACGACTAAATTTTCAATCAGGCAATATTAATTTGATATAAAGTCATGTAAAATACCAATTTCAGGACACCAAAACCTCGTGCTGTTGTGAAATCCAAGTTTTTTGGCACATTTTTCGTTATTACCCGAAAAGTATTCTTCCGATCCAATATTTATTTTTCTCAACTATTAGCTGACTAAATTTCCAACTCCTGATACTTTCCTAGCAACATTTGCCGATGACACTACTATCCTTTCATCCCATCCAGATCCCTTAATAGCTTCCAATAATCTCCAAACCCACTTATCACTGATTGAAGACTGGTGTAACAGCTGGAGAATCAAAGTTAATGAATCGAAATTTACCCACGTAACTTTTACCCTCCGCCGCACATCCTGCCCTCCTGTTTATATCAATAATATTGTGCTACTCATAGCTGACACAGTACGGTATCTTGGCTTCTACTTAGACAGAAGACTTACTTGGAACCCTCACACTAGACTTAAAGGCAAGAACTTAACAGACGCTTCAGCCAATTGTACAGACTACTTAATAGAACATCCCAGCTCTCCATTGAAAAGAAACTCCTCATATACAAAACCATCAATAAATCTATCTGGACCTATGGACTTGAACTGTGGGGGACAGCAAAACAATCGAATATCAAAAGCATTCAATCCTTCCAATCCAAAGTCCTTCGTACTATCCTAAATGCTCCATATTATGTTTCCAGCAAAATCCTTCATAATGATCTGAATATACCTTTTGTCCTTGATCTGATACCAGTTAAATTCTCCAAATTCCATCAAAATCTTTCCAACCATCCTAACCCTCTGGCTCATTCATTATCCAGTTCCACGCATCCTTATAACCCACCTCGCAGATTAAAACGGCAATGGCCCCGAGACTTATTGTAATATTTAATATTGGAGTTCTGGCAATGGCCAGCTTCTCTACTCAAGGCCTGTGCGACTGTGCTATTGCGCTCTCTCTCAGCCTCCACTGGATTTTAATTGTGACGCAGCTGATAGAACAGCGCTGGGAACTCTCTGTGTCCGGCTTGCCCTCCTAAAGGGGGTCGAGCTTGGATTGGGGTCTTCCCTGGAATGTTTGTAAATTTAAATTTTGTATATAGAGTATGAATGCAGTTATGTTCTTTCTTTTCTTTCTTGATTTTTCTTTTTTTATTTATTAGTTTTAAAAAAATCATTACCTATTTTATATTATCATTTAATCTATTCTATTTTAATTTCTTGTATATATATATATATATATATATATATATATATATATATATATATATATATATATATATATATATATAATTTTATTTTTTTCTCTTGTATTTTTAAAGCTGTTTATTTTTTATTTTCTTATCATTGTACATATTGTGTGAATGAGTGTCTGTCATCAATATTACTCATTGCCCTTGAGTGAGGCAGCTTGTAATTATTCAAATAATAATTACTTGTTATAATGTAATTATAACAAATAACCGCTGCAGGTGCCGTCTAGTTCCGTCTGAAAGGCGAGTGAGAAGAGGGGCACTGTACAGGAGGGCAGGTCTCAACATGTTTTTATAGATGCTCAATTTGAGACGGAGGGAAAGTGCTGGAGAGGATAGGAGGTGATGGAGGTGGTAAGATTTTCTTCTCACTTTGCGGGTGTACCCTGTAACAGTGAGCTGAAAATTTCAGCCCTCTATCCAAGGTAACGCCAAGTAGACAATGGAGTTGGAGTGGGCAATGGTGGTGTTTGCCACTCGCAGGGTCTTCGGCAGTGTCGTCTTTTTCCCGCGCTGGTGTGAGAACACTACACAGTCCGTTTTGGCTGGATTTACTTGGATGTTAAGTGAATCCAGCCGTCGAATGATCCCTCCGCAGACCGTTTCGGCCTAACGTAGTGCTCTAGTGGGGTTCATGCTGCTGCTAGTGATGGCAATATCGTCGGCAAAAGCGGCTACTTTTTTTTTTTCATAACCCCTATATATATGAGAGAAAGGTAGCTTTGTGTATTGTACTCTATATATATGTAAATATATACAGAGAGAAAGAAATGATGCCTTCTTCTGTAACTGGGTTACACTCTAAGGCAGGTTTGGTTTGATATGAAAAGAGGTAATGTTTCTTAATTTATAGAGATGTTGGGGCACATCTTTGTTTGATTTGTTTGTTTATCTGTGAACAGAAATTAAGTAAATCCAGATGTTGAACTATCTCTTCACAAGTTTCTTTTCGGCCTGGCGTAGTGCTTTCTTGGCGTTTAAACTATTGCTGTAGATGGCGATGTCATCGGCAAAGGCCGCTACAGTCGACCTGAAGCGGCTACTGTCGCCCTATCGTAATTTTTACCAAACCACTTCAACAGTGTAGATGTTGAACAACACTGGAGATAGTACAGCTCCTTGTGGCACACTGCAAGTGAGGGGTACTGAATGTGAATGCATAACTAGCAGCCGTTGTCGCATTATGTTACCAAGCGGGACCGATCCGCTCCAACCCCGGGTAGGCCCCGCCCCCTGCCCCAGCCCTACAGGACCCTTTAGAAAATTAATTAGGGGAATAAATATTATATATTATATAATATGTTAATATATATAATATATTAAATAAATTAAGAGAAAATTTGTTATATAAGTAGTATTTTGTTGAAGATTAATTAAATATTATTAAGCAGATCATTTTTTTTCTCATTTATTGATATTTAAAACTGTACAAAACAATATACATTAAGTAAATGTGTTGACAGTGAATTCATTGGCATGTAAATAACTTGTGAAGAACTACTCACTAGTAGCACTTCAATAATATCTACACTAAAAGGTCTCTAGGCCATCTTCTTTTCAGACGCCTCGGAGGATTATCGGGAATGGAGAGGGAAGCAAGTTGGGAGACTAGTGGATTTGAGTGGTTATGGAGCTTACTATGGAAGGATAGGTATCTGGTTTGGGCTAAATCAGCAACATATGGAACATTAAGATGTTTATGGATAAGTTTATTGGTCGCAAAATAAGGAGTATTGAGGATTTTTCGAAGGATTTCGGATTGTAAGGATTGGATATGAGATGAATTGGATGGTTTAGTGGAGCCCCAAAGCTCTACTCCGTATGTCCAAATAGGTCTTATCACAGTCATGTAAATGAGTCTTTTGTAATTTATTGGAAGCTTAGAACGTTTGTCTAGTAAAATGTTGAAGTAGTCTGTAACGACGAGCAGTTTCCTGTCGTTTTAGTCTTGTATGTGGATTCCAAGTAAGACGTTTGTCCAAGTGGAGTCCTAGGTAGCGGATCTGTTCAACAGGGATTAGTGGAATATCATTAAAGGCTACTGTAGGGCAGGATGTCGTAGGTTTACGACGAAGGTTAAAAGATATTTGATGGGATTTGTTTGGATTTATTTTTATTCTTCAATTTTAACACCATTCTTGAATGTTAGTAATATGAGATTGTAGTGATTGGGATGCAATGAAAGGATTATTATTTACTGATAACACACAAGTGTCATCGGCGTAAGTGGTGAGGACAGTGGTAGGATGAGTCGGGATGTCAGCTGTATACATCGTGAAGAGGATGGGACCTAGGATACTGCCTTGAGGAACTCCGGCAGATTGGGTAAAGAGGGGTGAATAGGAAAATTTATGGTTAACTTTGAAGGTGCGGTGACTGAGGTAGGATCTAATAATAAGGAAATATGTAGAAGGTAGAAATTGACGGAGCTTATACAGCAGCCCCGGGTGCCAGACTTGGTCAAACGATTGTTCTACATCAAGAAAGGCTTCCGTGCAGTACATTCCGCGCTCCAATGCAGAGGAGACAACGTCCATCACACGATGACATTGTTGGATTGTTCAATGTGATGTTCGGAATCCGAACTGGTGATCTGGAATTACATGATGGGATTCTGGGATAGGATACAAACGTTTTTAAAAGGAGTTTTGTAGGATTTTACTCATGATTGGTAAGAGAGAAATAGGACGGCACGAGAATGGGAACTCAGGAGACTTTTTGGGCTTAGGTATCATTTAACTATTGATAATTTCCTAACTAATGAAAATATGTGGTGCGGAGTACCGCATTATATATGTATGTTAGGAATAGGATGGCTTTACGAGGAAGGAGTTTTAGGATGTGGGATGTAATTAGGTCGTGTCCAGGAGCTTTGTTTGAAGGTAATCTGTGAATTATGTTTAATATTTCTGAAGGATGGAATGCTTTAGGGGGAGGAGACATTTGAAGTGGGATGTTGAGTTCTGCTTCAATATATTCTAGGTGAGCAAGATTAAGGATATCAGGATGAGGGGTTAAAAGTTTGGAAAAGGTGCTGGCCAAAAATGAGTGATTTTTCATCGTCAGATTTTGACCAGGTTTTGGCTTCGGTTAGTAGAGGATGAATACAGTTTCTGTAGTTCAGTTGTTTTTTGGTAGTATTCCATAAAGATTTGTCAGTGGTATTAAGGTTTTCTGTATCGTTATGTAATTTTTGAATTTTGTATTTTTTAATTTCTGTCTTTAGTTTGTTTGTTAATTTGCAGTAATTATTTTTATCTGATGGATATCTGGTCCTATGCCACTTCGCTCTTGCTCTACGTTTTTTTTCTGTTATTAAGTCGTGAATATGGTGTGGCAAGTTAGTCTGAATAGAATTTAATTTTTGTCTGTGTGAGGTGTTATCGTTAATGCTAGTTGATATTGATGTGGTAAGTTTGTCTATGGCAGTGTCTATATGATGTTTTGAGTGGAATTTTCAAATCTATTTTGTTTTCTAAATCGTAACGGAATTTAACCCAATTTACTCGTCCCGTAATCAGTCTAGGAGGAGAGGGCTTAGGAACAGGATGTGAATGCAAGTGAAGCAGAATAGGGCTATGGTCTGATGAAAGGTCATCCAGGGATTCGACAAAGGTATGAGAGGTGGAAATTTGGGAAGAAATGAATATATATAGGATATCGGGATGTTTTTTAGGAGATGTGGGCCAACAAGTAGGGTTTAAGGGTGAGAGAACAGATTAGGAATCGGAGGTGGAAATACGGGATAAAATACTACCTCGGGAGTTGGATGTTCTACAACCCCATCGCTGGTGTTTAGCGTTGTAATCTCCCCTGCAATAAAGCGCGGTCCGAGGGATCGGAATAAGGAATCAAGGAGGTTATGAGAAAGGGAATTTCCAGGAGGGCAGTATACAGCTGAAAATGTTAGATGGAAAAGGACGAGTTGAAATGGATACTGAGGTTGATTGAATGGCGTCAATTGAAGTAGAAGGGACAAGGGAATGTGGTATTGATTTATGGATTAGGATGCAGGATCCATCATGGGAGGTGTTGTATGGGTGCTCTTAAAAAAAAAAAAAATGTTTTGGCTTTAGATACATCATTTCCGAGGGTGTCCGAAATGTTAGTTGAGAGTCCCATTCTAGTTTATTTCGCGAGATAGAAATCACAATCCTGAAATATATGTTTCACAGTTAGGAAGCCATTGCAATGTTGGCACCTTGGCGGTGGCTGCTTCGTTATCAGATGTAAGTGGGTCAGCCTCGTATGGCCGATCCTCAATCTAGCCATAGCTACCTCCTCCCTACGATTCTGATGACTCGATGTGATCCATGGCTTTACTGATTTTTTAATTTCCTTTAGCTTGCTTGGTGGACTTTCATTCCATATATTCTGCCAATTTTGGAGAATTCATATGTTTATTTTATTTGTTTGGATAGATGGGCATAATTTGAGGTGAAAATTAAATTATAAAAACATTCAATATCCCAATTCTCACGCTTAATATTTATTAATTAAATTATTAATTATTATTTATTTAGTTAAAAATTAAGATTTACATATAATTTTGAATTTATTAATGTTGTTATTCAAACATCACTTTAAGTAGTGGTATTGCTAAAATGGTCCAAGTTTTTTGATCAATTGATGAAAAGGCACTTAGAACATAAGAGGCAGTTGAAGAACATTTCTTGGGCCCAACGCAGCACTCGGTAAGAAATCCTCTAAATATTGTAAAAATGTATGTGAAGGTATGGAGGAGCGGTGGAAGGCTGATTGTTCAGAAGAGGAAAAATAGGTTGTACAATTAATTTTTTTTTCAGTTCATTAATTAATAAATTTATAGAAATCAGTAAACTGGTCAACAAAATCTTTTAAATCATTAAATGAGTGAGTAATTTTTTTTTTTTAACTTTTTTTATTTACATCTGCCAAAATATCAATCGAAAGTCAGTGGAATGTTTGGTACAAAATGAGTAAAAGGCGAAATTTCAAGCATGAGGAAGAACGATACCCTGCGGTAACCTTTCCTTGCCACTAATTTCCTTTAGAAAAGATAAGGAAGCGGATCTCTCCTCCATCTTCTTTTCGGTCTCTTTTTTGTTGTTTCAGGCATGTAGGTGATGGCCATAGCTTCAATCAGTTTTTTTTTCTTTTTGTGTGGGTTCAAGTCCTTCTCTTATCTGACGTCGATCCTAGATAATTTACATGGTCGGTTTGTGGCAATGGAGTATCGTACACTATACACAGGTGGGCAAGTTTCGTGTCTAACATGGGGAGGACACACTCAGTCTCAACAACAACAAGTCTCACGGATCTTGTTGGCAATTGTTTTGGAGGTTCCTGGTCAAAAAATATTAGACACGTGTTTTGCCGTTCCGACCAATGAGCTCAAGAAGCCGAGAAAAAAAAAAAAAAAATAGCATTCAATTAAAATGAAGAATTTAAGGAAAAATAAAGCTGCTCCATAGATTTTGGTTTAGGTTAATTAAATTCGAAAAAAAAATTATTAGATTTTCAAGGAAACTACCTCTTTAAATTTTTTTTTCACATAAATTGAAGTCTGATTATAATTCAGCACCCTCAAAAACATTATTCAATAAAAACAAAAAATATCATTATCATTATAGCTAGCTAAAGTAACCAAGTCATCTGGATGCTAAAGTATCTGGTTGACCGTGATGGTTCCTAGAGACTCATTAAATCATTTGTTAAAAATAATTTACTACATTACTATGTTGCACAAAACTCGACTCAAAACTTCCCTTTGAGATCCCTCTTTTTGTCTGTGAGGTGAGACCGACTGTTTCATTCGAATACGATGTGAACTTAGGTCAGACAACCTTTTCTCAATTATTTGAAACGATTAATCTTTCGAGTCTTTATAAAAGGTAGAAATTCATAAATTCATATTTATTATTTACTAGATAAATAACTACGTTTGAGAAATATTTGTATACGTAACTATAGCTACATGAGTTATCAACTAACTATTGAGTTTATCAATAGTAGCCTGTGGTTGGTGTTATTTTTTGTAGTTATACAAAAACCAAAACTCACTCACAAAAAACGAAAAATAATCTTTATTAATCTAATTAACACATTAAATTATCTATTGAGGTTATATTAGGTTATCACGGCACTCAGTGTTGCCAGCTTCTTACAAAAATATTATTTTTGACTTTTAACATTTTATATTAACTATTTTATTTAACTTTTAAAATTATTCTAACTAAACAAACAAAAAAGATTTTAACAATTTTCAGTGTGTGGTGCCGCCACATCACTCTCCCCCCAGTAACTTTGTTACGAAAGGGAGTCGCGTGGGAAAATGCACTAATCTTCCTGAGCGTGTCTTCTTCAAAACTGCTTCAGGCTGCACAGGATCTTTTGGTTCATCAGTAGATGGTTTAATAGGTTGTTCCCATCCTAAATCGCTATCGTCACATAAAAGATGAGCTGGGTTTAACCGATCGAGTGATACATTTACTTCTTTACCCTTAATTTTTAATGTATAATACTTGTTCGATCGTCCAGAGGAGAGAGAGTTCAAGTTTAGCCTTGTTAGAGTGTGTACAGTGCGTTATCATTTTATCAATTCTTTGTTATCAGTTCTTTGTCTCTTAAGTTCTTTGTGTTCAAAGTTCTTTGTTTACAGGTTTTCTTTGTTCTCGGGCCTTGTTCCCGAGAATGTTCTAATTATTAAACTTTTAACTTACTCACGCGTAATGGGTGAATTGTGTTAGTGAGTGTTAAAAAACTATAACAATGGATCAGGCTCAGTTAGCAAATATCCCGCTAACAGAAACGGAGGATGAAGATCCTACTCCTTTTATCCAGCCAACATCCAGGAGGACGACACGCAGTACCAGAAAGAAAGCAACTGTATCCACTACCGAAACGAAGAACAAATACCAGCCTTTGGACCAACTCCAAGAGCCAGCAGTTCAACCAACCCAAGTAAGCCAATTAATATTCCACCTATTATTATAACGGAGGCACGCCCCATCACCGAAATACGGGGTTTTTAACTAAAATCAAAGTCACAAATTACAGTTTGAAAAAACTAAGACGGGGATAGGATTCAGGTGGTGGGGGTAGGGTGGCTGATGGAGGGGGAACTCGCTGTGGCGCTGCAACAGTGGTGGTAATTTGTTGAACAAAAAAAAAATTTGTCCAGCCTGTCGAGCTCCCTGATTGTTCTGCTGGGCTGGAGTGGTGGATGGCTGCTTTTTGGCTGCAATGCGTTTTGCCGCTTCTTTTTCTAGCTTTTTCCTATGTTGGCAATTTCTAAAAGATGCCACGTGGTTTTCACCACAGTTGACACCTCTTAGTTGTCCCACATTTGGACACTGTTTGATGTTATGAATTTCGCCGCAGTGGACACATTTAGGTTCATAGCCGCAGTGCACTTGTATATGGCCAAATTGTTGGCATTTATATCACTGGGGGGGAAGGGAGTCTTTTTGAGCCTTGTAGGACTCGGCTGTGAATAGTACTCTATTCACTTGGCGGACCTTTTTGATGTCATCTAGTGTGATACCCAGAGGGAAGGTTATTATAATGGGCGTTAAGTCGACTTTTGACCCATCTGGCATGGTCCTTCTGAGCCTCCTTACATTGGTGATTTTTAGTTCCTTAAAGGCCTCCTTTACATCTTCTGTGGTGAATGTGATTGGTAAACTTTTTAAGGTATAATTTACCAGTTTGGGTCTTGAACTTTTTGGAGTATAGGTGTGGTGGCCTATTTCAAATAAAGTTAGGCCGCGGAGGACCTGGGGCTGATCATTAATTGACTCCAGGAAAATTTTTACGTTTTTCCCCGTTTCCCTCAACAGATATTTGGTAACCCTTATTTTAGATAAGTAAGTAATTACCTCGCTAATTTTCCTGTTCGCCACTATTATGGGTGGTACTCTGCATGTTGTTCCTGAAGCGGCGGCGGCTGTATCTTGAGGTATGTTTTGAAGAGCGGCGAAAGCGCGTTCTGGGTGTGGGTTGGCGTCGGCGGCTTGTGGGTGATTTTTCTCCCTGTTTTTCGGGGCGCCTTGAATTCTTCCTCATTGTCCGTCTCCGGCAAGTCTGCTTTTTGATAAGCACTGAGGTTCCTTGTGTTAACCATTGTTTGAATTAACACAACACTCACTTAATTAAACAGCACTGAACACAAAAACTGCACACGTGGTGACGCGTTCCCGGGAACACAGGCCCAAGAACAAAGAGCTTTTGAACACAAAAGACTTGTGAACAAAGAACTGATAAAACTGATAACAGAACTAAACTGACGTGAACACTATGACGGGTGAACATGAACTTAGAAAACATTCACTTGACAAGAGTGAACTCAGCTCGGAACGGACTGACCGTAACCAGAACACCACAAACAGCCAATCAGGTCAGTGATGCACTTCCAGCCAATCAAGTCAGTGATGTGACTATAGACATCTCCAGTTTTATTTTTAGTTTTAGTTTAGTTTTTAGTTTTAGTTTTTACCTTATTTAAAAAATTCCAGAATTGGGTGTGCCCCAACACCCATATTAAAGACTGTTAAGATTCATTTTAAAACTTCCAGGACTCACCATTTCATGTTTGGCCTTAGAATGTATTTTTCAATACAGCAAAAGGCCAACTATCAATCTTTCTTTCTACTCACATATCCTTGCACATAATTCTCCAAAGGGGCTTGGAATAAAAAAAAAAAAAAAAAAAAAAAAAAAAAAATAAAATAAAAAAAAAAAAAAAAGATCGGGTTTTTCCAAGCTTCTCCTTACGCGATCCACTCTAACAAACACGTGTGTGGCGTTTGATAAGTCTTTATGGATGAAAGTAGTTACCTTGTTTTTATGTGTCACTGGTCTTGGGGGCGCAGACGGTCCATGTGCTGACGTAGCATACTGACGAACGTTGGCAAATCTGAACTAGGCTTGGGTGTTTCGAAGAAATCACCTGGAAGTCTCAAAGGCATTCCATATACCATTTCTGCTGTTGTCGCTGAGGCATCTTCATTTAAGCATATCCTTAGTCCTAAGAGAATAGTTGGTAATATTTGTGTCCACTGTGGTTTTCCATGTGCTTTGATCGCTGATTTCAACACTCGGTGAAAACGCTTAATCTTCCCATTTGACTGCGGGTGGTAAGCAGTTGTATGGTGTAGTTTTATACCACAGATTGATGTTAACGATTTAAATAATTCACATTTGAATTGTTTGCCTTGATCAGTAATTATGGTGGCAGGTATTCCAAACCGACAGATCCAATGTTGATAGAAATTCTGTGCAACATTTTCAGCTGAAGCATCTTTCAAGGGAATAACTTCAGTCCATCCAGTAAATCGGTCGATGCACGTAAGCAATGGGTATTTACTATATGTATTAAAAACACTATTTTCACTGTATATAATAAACAAACTTTATTGATGATAAACACACAAAAACATTTATGTAACCTTTTTCCAGCTGTTTTATCTCTAACGATAGCAAAATCGATACAGTACAATACTCCCCCTTTTACAATATTTTTTTATATATAATTTTTTACTGATTTATTTTTTACTAAAGAGAACATTTATACAAAATTAAACAGTTAATAGCACTAATCTGCAGGAACAGTTGGCTAAATTTAAGAACACAACTAAAACTAATTTTTAAATCTAGTTGGTTGTCTTATTTCTCTACCTGACCTTGTAGAACTGAATTTAAAATCTTAAATTCTTGTTTTTTACCGGTTTTGGATTGCTGCTGACCATTGGTTGTTTCATTCTGTCTTCGGTGTGCTGCTGGTAATGTATCTTCATGTAGTTGTTTTTGTGGGCTCGAAATTTGATTGTGAGGCATAAAACAAGGTTTAAGTCGGTCGATGGCAATATTCTCATTTTTACCCTTTATATTAAGTGTAAAGAACTTACTATAACGCTTAATCAGCTGATAAGGTCCAAAATATGCCGGTGTGAAACTTGGTTTGTTAGTATCATTCCGAACAAAAACATGACTTGCCTGCGTCAATTCTGGATGTACAAAGATTGCGTTTGAAGGTCGGTGTGAAATTCTCTTTGGTGTTAGAACGTTGAAAAACTTTCCGCAATCGTTGCAAGAACGTAGAATTATCCTGATCTTTAAAATCTTGTTTCGCCACCACTGCCCAGGAATACGTAAAGTGCAACCAAACTGAAGCTCCGCAGGAGACCATCCGTCTTCCCCGGCACATACTCTTAACTGCAAAAGTACAAGAGATAAACTGTCCATCCAGCTTTCATCACCACATGCTGTGATTGCAGTTTTAAAGGTTCGATGAAAGCGTTCTACTTTACCGTTTTCCTTGGGGATGATATGCAGTGGTCTTGATATGATGTACATCCAGTAGCCTACAGACTGTAGTGAGCAGTACTGAAGTAAATTGACGTCCTCTATCTGTTGTAATTGAAACCGGCACCCCGTATCTCGACACCCAGGTATTAATAAAGGACTCAGCTACTGTCTCAGCGGAAATATCTGCAAGTGGAACCACTTCTGGCCAGCGGGGAAAAATCTGTCTATCATGGTCATACAATAGCTAAATCCTCGCGAAATCGGTAGCGGTCCTATCAGATCTATGTGAATATGGTTAAACCTGCAGCTCGGGATCGCTATCTGGTCGTGTATGTTTGAAAACTTTACACCGTTGGCATTCTATGCAAGTCCTTGCCCACTGGCGGCAGTCTTTATTAATTGAGGGCCAAACATAGCGGCTTTTAACTAATCCCACCGACCTTTTGATTCCTGGATGAGCTTGTCGATGTATTTTGTGAAAAATACGATATCGGAGAATCTTCGGCACATAAGGTTGACCCTTTTCTGCGTAAAGAGTGACAGGTTTATTGTTATACTGCGACTGGAACTCTGAAAGTTGTAAGTTGAGGCTGGTAGACCCTGATGCCAGTAGACCGGTAAGTTCTGCATCTGTTTCTTGAGCTTTCTTTAACTCCTCAGCATCTACCGAATTACTCTCGACTCTAACAACTTCTATCCTTGACATAATATCTGCCGGAACGTTCTTCTTTCCTTCTATAAAACGAATGTCTGTGGTAAACTGGCTAATAAAATTCAACTGCCGAACCTGCCGAGGAGACAAAGTTTCTGATTTATGTTGAAATGCAAACGTTAAAGGCTTATGGTCCGTTAGTATAGCAAACGTTCTACCCTCAATCATGTGTTGAAAGGATTTTATCGCCTTAAACACAGCTGTCAATTCTCTGTCATAAATCGAATATCTTTGTTCTGATGGGGAGAGTTTTTGGGAATAAAAACCTAAAGGTACCAAGATACCCTTCTGCACCTGCTGCAAAACACCACCAACGGAGGTATCAGATGCATCTGCAGAGAGATATAGATCTGCATCTGCCAAAGGATGTGCCAGCCTGACGGCTTCTGCTAAGCTGTTCTTCGTTTTCTGGAAAGCATTGTGGTTTTCTTCTGACCACTGGACCTGTGATGACAATTTCGATTTTGTTAAGTCATGTAGTGGTGCTTGAAGTCTTGCTGCATCTGGAACAAAACGGTGATAAAAGTTGACCAAACCCAAAAAACGCTTAAGTTGACGAACAGTTGTTGGGCGGGGATAATTTAAAATGTCTTGTACTTTGCTATCCAATGGACTGATGCCAAGTGACGTGACATTTAAACCTAAGAAATCGACCGAGCTTAGACCAAACATACTTTTTTCCATGTTGATTTTAAGACCTGCCGCACGTGCTGTCTGTAAGATGCGCTGGAGGTGCTCTCGATGCTCTTCCTCTGATTGCGATGCTATCAGGAAGTCATCTAAATATATGTACAGAAAATCGGTACAAGATGCAAACACTTCATCAAGATGGCGTTGGAAGGTCTGTGCCGCGTTTTTTAGTCCAAAAGGCATTTTACAAAATTCGAATAAGCCGAAGGGGGTGATTACTGCTGTCTTTGGTATGTCGGATTGGCGAACCGGTACCTGATAGTAAGCTCTATCCAAGTCCAGCTTAGAAAATATTGTTTTACCGGCCAAGTTATGATTAAAATCGTGGATATGTGGTATGGGGTACCTGTCTGGTTTCGTCACTCCATTTAGGTTCCTAAAATCACCACAGCAACGCCAAGAACCGTCCTTTTTTTGTACCATGTGTAATGGCGATGCCCAAGGGCTTTTTGACAATCGGACGATACCATTTAGCCTTCCTTTAGCCGCTGAAACTCAAGTTTAGCTGCTGCCAATTTTTCAGGTGACAACCTCCCGGCTCTTGCGTACACTGGGAGACCCTCGGTTTCTATCCAATGTTTTTGTGGAAATTGGTGTTGCTGGTTTGTCTTTATGTGTGTCGAGATCCCTTAGCACTGTTTTTACAAATTCTGTTATTGATGGGGCCACAGCCCGCACACCATAGGATGTTGTGGGTCTCAGCTCACCAGTAGAATATAAGTCCGTACCCGCTTTTATCAGTCGTCGATTTTGCAGATCCACAAAGAGGCTCTGTGCTGTTAGTAGGTCAGCCCCGATTATAGCAATATCGACATCAGCCACTACAAACGTCCATTTAAAAGCAGTTGGAAGACCTAGACTTAGCTTTATTGTTTCCTGTCCGTAGGGTGTGTATTATTGTCGAATTAGCCGCCACTAACTGAATTTTATTGTCCTTAATTAATGTGTGCTGTTCAGCTGAATTTTTAGGGATAAGTGAGAGAGCGTTGCACCGGTGTCAATTAAAAACAGAATATTCGTAAGAGGATCTGTAATAAATAGTCGACGCGCTGGTATGAGGCGATTGTAGGGCGTCTGCACAACCGCCGATATTAGTTTTCCGAAGGCTTGAAATTACAAGGTGGTTTGCATGTTTTTGCTCGTTTACCAAAGTTAAAATGGTACCAACAATATCCCTCACGCTCCGGTGAAGCTTCTGAGGAGCGATCTACTTGTCTGAAATTTGACCTGCCTCGTGACGTACTTCGTGAACGAAACTGCCTATTATTATTCTCAATTTTGGTAGTGAGAGCGCTTACTTGTAAAGTTAAATTATCAAGTTGCTCCTGCAACGATGTTTCCATTCCAGCTGCATTAATATTATACCGGGTAGGCCCTATGACCGATACAATTCTGTCGGCTGTTTCAGATATTTTGTCGAGTGGTTCATCTGAGCCAGCAAGTATACTTTGCACTTGTGTAGGAAGGCGTTGTAACCACACAGGTTTTTAGGAAATCATCTGTTATTTTGTTGCCTGCTAGTTCTTTCATTGTGCTTAGAAGATAAGATGGTTTCATGTCTCCTAATGTCAAGTCTTTTAGTAATGACCGCATTATTTCGGTCTCTGACTCCTCATAAAATTTTAATAATCTTTCTTTCAGGGTCGTGTATTTGTTTTGTTCAGGAGGAGTAATTACAATATCTCTCACGATGCGTAAAACATCATTCTCCAGTGGTCCGATAATATGATTAAACTTAGTTTTATCTGACGATATTCGAGCCAGCGCAAATTGTGCTTCAATTCTAGCAAACCATAAATTAACGTCTTTAGGCCAAAAAGGGGGAATTTTAACACTAAAATGAGATACCTGTGCTGTTGTGCCTTCTGATAATACTTTTTCCCTGTTCGCGTTTTCATTGCTGTTCTTTTCACTGTCTCCGTTCATTTTGTACCTAGCGTTTCTAGTCGGGGTCACCACTTTACTATATGTATTAAAAACACTATTTTCACTGTATATAATAAACAAACTTTATTGATGATAACACACAAAAACATTTATGTAACCTTTTTCCAGCTGTTTTATCTCTAACGATAACAAAATCGATACAGTACATGTATATTCTTCATACGGTGACAGGGGTCCAATTAGGTCTATATGAACGGTGGCAAATCTTTCGTCTGCTATTGGATATTTCTGAAGTGGTGTCTTCACATGTCTGAAAACTTTGCTTTTTTGGCACGCAATACAGGCGTTTGCCCATGAGCGCAAATTATTTTTCATGTTGTTCCAAACTGTCTTAGAACATATCAGCTTAACCGTAGCTCTGATTCCAGGGTGTGACATATTATGGTAATGTTTGAATATATTATAACGGAAATCTTTTGGAATATATGGTCTAATATCTTTTGTTGAAACATCGCACCATAATTGGCTTCCATTTTCAAGAGGGTAGGATTTAAAAATCAAACCAGTACTAGCAGAAGTTCGAAGTTGTTATAGTTCTTCATCATGCGTTTGCGCTTCTGCTATATTGGTGTAATCAATTGCAGAGTATTCCTCTAAACGAGACATGTAATCTGCGATCATATTGTTTTTTTCCTAAGACATGAACTAAGGTTGTTGTGAACTGGGAAATATATTGCAAATGTCGAAGTTGGCGAGGGTGATGCTTTGTCGTTCTTTTGTTTGAATGCATAAGTCAAAGGCTTATGATCTGTGTATATTACAAATGACCTTCCCTCCAACAAATATTTAAAATACTTGATTGACATATAGATGGCTGTCAGTTCTCGATCATATGTTGAATATTTTCGCTGTGTTTCAGAAAACTTTTTGGAGAAAAATCCAACAGGTTTCCATGAATTGTTTTCCTATTGTTGCAAAGCAGCTCCAGCTGCTAAGTCGAATGCATCTACAAATAGTGAGAGTTCACAATCAGGATTTGGGTATGTTAATAGAGTTGAATTACTTAAGGCTTGTTTACTCTGTTCAAAATCTTCATTAACCTGTATTTGATAATACGCTTGGCAAAGATCTAACTTTGAGAAAATTGTTTTATTTAGAAGGATTTGACTTACATCCTCTATTCTCGGAATGGGGTACCTATCGGGTAGTGTTCTGTCATTTAATCTTCTATAATCTCCACATACTCGCCATTTACCATTTTTCTTCGTCACTAAGTCACTAAGTGGCTTGCCCATTGTGAACTGGAAGGTTGAATAATTCCATTGTTAAGCATGCTCTGAAATTCTTGTTTAGCAACTTGCAGCTTCTTTGGATCCAATCTCCTTGGTTTGCAAAAAAACAGGTGGTCCATCACTAGTAACAATGAGGTGCTTCACCACATGATTTTCATTTACCTTCAATGAAAATGGTTTGGTTAAATTTGGAAAATTATTTAACAGTTGAGAGAATTGACAAGTGACTTTGAAAGAACTCAATGATTCCATTTCCTCAATTGCAACTACCTCACCTGTAACAGTTAGCTTTGTACTGTTATCAATAAGTTTTTTGTTTTTGAGGTCAATCAGTAATCCAAAGTTGTGCAAAAAATCAGCACCTAAGATACCTTTATTGGTTTTAACCAGAAAGAAATTCCACTCCATTTGTCGTCTGAGTCCCAGGTCAATTTGAAGAATTTTGGTTCCAAATGTAGGAATCTCTGTGTTGTTGGCAGCGAATAATTTTATTCCTGTATCTTGATTTGCTTTAAATTTATTCGCTGGTATAATGGATACATCAGCGCCACTATCAACGAGAAATTGAATACCTGTATTTTTGTCTTGTAAGAACAAACGATGTTGTTGACCTACAATATTTACAGCAGCATAGTTGGTCAGTTCTGTGTCTGCTGTGAGGAGTTTCCCTTCTCCGAATTCCATTTACATTCAGGTGTACACTTGGACGGTATACATTTCTTTCCGTAACGATAATGGCCAAAAACAATACTTCCCTCTTGGATTAAAACGTCTATTTCGGCTTTTACTACGGGTACTAGAGGACGAGTTATCTCTATTGGAATTTCGGGATAATCTAGACTCAAGGGCTGATAGTCTTTTATTCAGTTCTTCCAGCATAGACTCGAGTGTGGATCCTTTAGAATGAACTGCATTTATATCTGGCGTGGGTTTGATACCCCATATTTTATCACCAATTTCGGCTAATTTATTTAAATCGCCATCCGAAATTGTCAAGATACTCCTTATCTCCGTTGGAAGTTAATCCAGCCACAATGTTTTTAGCAGTTTTATAGGAAAAATCGTCACCTCCTAAACCTTGCATTTTCCGAAGTAATTGACTAGGTTTTTGGTCTCCCATTTCTAATTCACTAACAACCTTTTTAATTTTTCTTTCCTCGCTTTCTCGGTATATATTTAAAAGTCTACCTTTGGCGACAGTATATTTGTTGTTCTCAGTAGATGAGATAATGTCGAATATGTTTCTAACTATCTTAAGATCTAATTGAGCTATTAGGTAATTAAATTTCGTACCTTCCTTAGTAATTCCGCCGAGATCGAATTAGGCTTCTGCCTGGCAAAACCAGATTTCGGGTTTGTCCTTCCAAAACGGTGGTAATTTAACACTCACCTTTTCAATGATTTTTGAAGTTTTAAATTCATCTTCTTCCATAATTACTTTTCATAAATCACGTCGGGGTCACCAATTGTGGTTGGTCTTATTTTTTGTAGTTATACAAAAAACCAAAACTCACTCACAAAAAACGAAAAATAATCTTTATTAATCTAATTAACACATTACATTATCTATCGAGGTTTTATAAGGTTATCACGGCACTCAGTGTTGCCAGCTTCTTACAAGAATATTATTTTTGACTTTTAACATTTTTTTATATTAACTATTTTATTTAACTTTTAAAATTATTCTAACTAAACAAACAAAAAAGATTTCAACAAATTTTAGTGTGTGGTGCCACCACAAGCCTTTGTGATCTTCTTTTTTTTTTATTTGCTAAAAAAGGCTAGTTGATATCAAAATTCTATTGAGTTTATCAATAGTAGCCTTTGTAATCTTCTTTTTTTTTTTTATTTGCTAAAAAGGTTAGTTGATATCAAAATTCTGAATAGCCTCTAATAACCTTTCCCTACTTACTCATGCTGGACTTGAATAATGGAATAATTTTTTGTGGGAGTTAGTTGAGGCCGAAAGTTAAGAAGGGAGCATACAGGCCATCACTTCATCACTTTCAAAATCATTCCCTGACTGGAGTTTTCTTTTCATTTTTTTTTGCAGTTCTCAACAAATTCATGCCGTACGTTAAACATTTATTTTTGGTTCCTATTATCCATTCCACATATTTGTGGAATAAGGTTAGAAATGTAGACATAAAATGCACAATTCATTGTAAAATGAAATCTTTTAATCGTGACAGTAACATTATTCATTAAATACGCTTTTGTAAGAATAATGAAATAATGAAAAATGAATTTCATCTTCATAAGTAGAGATGAAGTTACTTTGTCAATACATCTTTCTATAAAATTAAAAAATAAACAGAGTAAACAATATGAAATAAAAATATTGAAAATTCGGCTAATCGTAGGGAAGAAAAACTTCTGATAAGAGCAGATTTTATTATGAACTTTAAACATATATTCAGAAATCAAACATAATGATAAGTTAGACGTGTGAATAACTAATAATTAGTGACTGGTGTAACCAAGAACTGAAAAGATAAACAATGGCGGGAAACAGGGAAACAAATTACACATGAAATTCTTTTAATTTAACTCGAGTTATAGAGGCGATGACTTCTAATAGTAGACTTCTAATAATCTACTATATATTTGTCAAATACCACTCACTCATTTAACACGAAATCTCACAAACCACCGAACGGATTGGAATGAAATTCGATATGTAGCTTCCTCTAGGGCCATAGGTACTCGCTAAGAAAGGAATCTAAAAAAATCGGCCTGGATCGCGGCTAATTTGCAAAAAATGCGATTACAATTTTTATTGGGTGAATAATAATAGATTAATTGTCATATGGTATTTGGAGATAAGCTTAGTTAAAAAAAAGGTTAGATGTTTAAGCCGCACACTTTGACCACAAATTAAGTTCCTTATAGTTGTAAACACACAGAAAGATCTACAAGATTTCCAGGTGGTTATCAGTGCTGACAAGAAGCCTTCAAATGTTCACTGAGGACGTTACAATACTCCTACCGCTAACGAAGTTGCTGCCTTGATTGTTGGCCAGTTGTTTGAAAAGCGAGACATTGTTCTCCACAGCAGGGACAAATAACTGATAAGAATCAGTGAGTTCTATCAAGTGTATGATTCTCTTGAGTATGGTCTCATGTTCTACCATGGAGAAGATGGGTACAGAATTAACATCCCTCAGCGTGACCCAAACACCAATACACTACTTAAGAAAACTGTGTTGGCAGCTGATTTTTACGCCTAAATGTTGATGGAAAGAGGAGGTGAAGAACCTCATTTACTTTAATTTTGTAATCTCCTTAGCCAATTTATGCTTGATATGTACGCAAAAATAGAAACAGAAAGACTAAACTTTATTCGAAAAAATCAAAAAAGTTGATAAGTTGAGACTATATTCACTTAAAGTATGCCATAAGATAAGCTGATGGTCTGGTATCAGAGCTGGGTAAGATGGCAGTGCTACCTCGAAGCTTCACTGGAGGACTATCAAAATAATATAAAATTACCTTTTGCAAATTGTCAAATTTACTTATTAAAATTATTCTAAGAATGGAATTCTTTAGGTTTATTTAAGTAATAATAATTATCAACGTTAAGCTTAACTTTAACTTATTTAAGTTGTCCTTAATTCTAACGATATTAAACCGCAGCGGAGCAGGGTAATTTCAGCTAGTTATAAATATGTATGTTTAAAATGGAAGCTTATATAACAGTGATTTTTATACACTTTTCTTAAAAAGTACTTAGTTGATTTCAAAATATTTTTTTTGGGACCACCTCTGAATTATGCCCTACTGATATAAAAAAAAATCATCAAAATTGATTCAGAATTGACGGAGTAATCGCGTAACATACACAAAAAACAAAAAAAAAAAAAAAAAAAAAAAAAAAAAAAAAAAAAAAAAAAAAAAAAAAAAAAAAAAAAAAAAAAAAAAAAAAAAAAAAAAAAAAAAAAATTATAGACGAGTTGAGAACCTCTTCTTTTTTGAAGTTGGTTGAAAAGCAATAAATATGTGTTGCGCAGTGTAATTGGAAAAGACTGCTAGGTGGCGAGCACCATTGAAAACAGGTTTCAATGATAAGGTGTTATATAAAGTTAGAAACTGATAATAAAATTTGCTTAATTTGATTAAATTGCTATAAAAAAAGCTATAAATATATAGTGGGACGTATGGATCTCAGTGAAGTTTAAAAATCAAATGATAATAGCGCTATTCTGCAACAGATGCTGGGCAAAATCTTATAAAATCACAAGTGGCGTTCCTCAGGGCTCCGTTTTAGGGCCTCTCTTGTGGAATGCGATGTATGATGCAGTGCTAAAACTACCCATGGAGGAAGGAACAGTTACTTTGGTTTTTACGGACGATCTTGCTATCATATCTTGTGGAAAACTCCTAGAGGAAATTATCTACATTGCGAACACAGCTGTAGCCACAATATGCCAGTGGCTCTCATCAGTAAGTATCCAGCTTGCTGATTATAAAACCGAGGCAGTTCTCGTCACAAGCAGGAAAGTAAGAGAAACAATCACCCTGACCGTTAGAGATTCTAACATTTGCTCCCAACCATCTATTAGATATCTTGGAATGCAGAACGACACCAGACTAAGTTTTTGATGAACATCTGAAAATTATTAGCGATAAAGCAGCCAAAGTAACGAATGCACTTGCTAGAATCATGCCGAATATGGGTGTCCCCAGACAAAGCAGAAGAAGACTTCTGGCTGGTGCGGCTAGCTCTGCTCTTTTATACGCTGCACCGATCTGGACTACGCCCGAAAGGGCGATAGTGTGTACCGAAGAAGTGCCATTCATGTCACTAGAGCATTTCGCACTGTTTCTTATGATGCACTGTGTGTTATAGCTGACAACCCGCCAATTGACCTTCTGGCGCCAGGTCACTGCGACATGGATAGCCCGGAAACATAGGGAGGTTGATCATTACATGTTTCGGTTCAAACTTGACAATTAATCATCTTGCCCCGATTGCACAAACCTAAAGGAAACAGTAGAACATGTATTTTTCTGTTGCCCCAAATTTGCAAAAGAGAGAGATCTAGCTAGAACGCTGGGCCATCAATATGGGCCAGAAAACCTGGTCAGATGACTTCTGTCCATGAAAACTGGAATGCTGTTGCAAATTACGCAGCTAACATCTGCAGAAAGCTACGTAAACAGGACCGAGAAACACGAGGCCTCCTAGTGGCTCAATAATTAGCAGCAGAAAATATAATGTAGGCACATAGCCAGTGCGATCCCCGTGAAGTAATGCTTCAGCATCTGCCACAGTAGTTCCGCGGGGTGGTGAAGAAGAATAGCGAGGTGGTTTTTAGTGAGTAAGAATCTCACACTGTTGTGGTCTCTCACACGGTCCACTTCGTCTTATGCAAGATTTTCCTCCTCCCATTGCTAAAAAAAGACTTTTTATAACACCGTTCTTCGGTGATTGTCTAGAACACCTTAAGACGCCAAGTGTATCTGAGTTTATAGTCAAATTCTTTTCGACTCTCTGTTCAGCGAATTTCTATTCAGGGATATAGCATATAACCTTCCTCATAAATAGTTGGCTAGGTTTGATCCCTTAGCAGACGTACTTGTCAAGTGAAGGGTTTCAGGCCATACGGACGGACTCAATTACTACCATTGCCGACAGAGTCTTTCCTCCACACTCGTCATATAGAAGGAGTGCCTTCAGACGTCATAGAACTTTCATAAATAGAGAAGAAGATGGTTCTTCAAATTCCCAAAACCAACACAGGACCTGTATTACTTATTATTGTTTATTTGTTTGATTATTATTAAAGTTTGGTATAACAAGTAAAAAGGAAGTGGTCATTTGGTCAATAAGAACCAGGGCATGAAGCGATGACTATCTCTGAAAGATAGGCTGTAGAGCGATTTTTCGTTTTTTTAGATTCACTTATGGAGGTTATGGTGGTGTCACTGCTGCATCCATCTTGGCTTCAGTAATCTTTCAAATATAAATTTAATGGTAAATGACTTATGTTTTATGAAAATGACCGAGAATCATTTACAAATAAGAAATATACCGTAAAATAAATAAACACGTCTTTCTGGAATGTCTTAGAAACTGCTAACTATATGTTTAAGAACACAGATTGTCAAATCGTACGTTTATAATAGGGTATGGGTCCCACTGAATACTGTTATGATTCATAGTAATGGATGTTTCAGTTATTCATGATGCACTTAACTGAATTGAACGCAATACACTTGGAGTCTACTTAAGGTATTGTAGATTTGCCACTATATCAAACTGATGATGACGGAACTGTTAGTTAATGCGCTTCTTCTGGTATAGAGTTTTCTCTATTAACTTTCAAGATTTTTAAGATTCAAAAATACCCTTATAGCAAAAAGTATTCAATATTTTTTTTTTTAGTATAATACATTACCTGTATAATAAAAATTCACATGTTATAGTTTTTTTAAAGAAAGTCAAATATTTTTGAAAAATTCCTATAGTAGTACCTCAACTACCTATTAACATAATTTAAATATTTGATTAAATTTTGATTTGTTTGAATGGTTATAAAGCAATAAAAATGAGATTGATTGATTGATGAAGTTTTTTTTTTTGTCTTAGGGCCTAAAGGCTAATCTTACAGAAAAAAATACTAAAAAATTTAAAGTAATCTGAAAGTTAAAGAGTTATTTGTGGAAAAAAAAGTCACTGAATTGGCAAAAAATTACTTAAATTGTATGCCTATACATAAAGTTGACGCACAATATAATCTAACAGAACAAAAGTAAATAAAATGATTGTTTTTAAATTCGAAATAATTTGTAACCTTTATATTATATTAAAAGTGCAACTCACTTAGCTTCTAGTATGTCCAAAAACATAAAATTGAGGATTTACAACACTATTATTCTACAAACAGTTCTTCTACAGGGAAAGGAGTCCACCAACGTCAAGGAAGGGACAATGCCTTTAAGTTTTTAAAAATAAATTATTGTGTATAATATTAGAATCTGAAAAATTTGAAGTTTTTCAGATCATCATTGTTATCTAGGAAAACTAAAGTAAGACATGACTTTAATTAGACCTACCCTCACACACGCCGCTGAAACGTGGACGCTTACCACCACTATTACGAATGCATTGAATCTTTGAAAGGAAAGTTCTCAGAAAAATGTTTGGTCCTGTTTTTGATGTAAAAACTCAAGAATGGAGGATAAGAACAAACAATGAGATATTCAAGCGGTTCGACAAAACTGAAACCGTGAGTTCTATAAAAACCGGATTGAATGGCTGGGACATGTTATGAGAATGCCTGACGATAGAACCCCAATAAGGATGCTCCAAAATAAGGTATATGGACCTCCAACAAAGGCAGGCTGAGTAGAAGATGGCAGAGTGTGTGATCGATGACCTTTAACGGCTTGGATTGACTAATTGGAGGAAGAAAGCTATGGATAGGGATGTCTGGAGAACTATTGTTCAGGAAGTTAAGGTCCACCCCGGACTGTAGACCTACAGAAGAAGAAGAAGAATATTTGAACCAAAAAATCATGTGCATATTTGAGCGAAACGTTTTTAGTGGGAATGGGAAGTTTTGTGATTTAAAATAATTTTTTTTTTTTTTTTTTTATTTTTTTATTTTTTATTTTTTAAAGCCTCCGATTTTATTTATTATTTTATTCATACAAGGAATGATAATGATGGAAATTATGATCTTTTCTTGCCTTTCGGCATTTTAAGACGTAATTCTGCTCTGCCATCTCTGGAGGGTCTTTGGTCCACTGAAGGTACTCCCTCTACGTGTCGAGTGTGGAGGAAACACTCTGCCGGCTATGGTGGTCATCGGGTCAGTCCGTAAGGTCTGAACCCCTTCCCTCGGCGAGTACGGTCGCTAAGGGGATTGTGCCTTGCCACCTCCCAGGCCTTGGAGGCGGGGCTATGTCCCTGAAGAGAGGGTTGGCGCTGTAGCTCAGCCCGTCAAAGGATCCGGGTATTCTTGGCCCTCTCTAGGCGGGTGCCGCGGACGATTCGCCGAAGGACGGAGTTCTGGAAAGTCTGGAGGGCGCGAAGTGTACTTGTGTACATATGATGCAGCAGTGGAGCACCGTGGAGGAGGGTGGGTCTTATAATGGATTTATAAATTTGGATTTTAAGTCTGAGGGATATCTGAGGAGAGGTTAGGAGGTGATGGAGGCTGTATGTCCGCGCCCGGGCCAGCTTTATCCTGCTTTTTACATGGGTCGAAAAGGTGAGGTGCCTATCGAGGCTGACGCCTAGGTATAATATTGAGCTAGAAATGGTCTGCTCAATACCGTCTACTGTAAAACTTTTCTGCAGTTTTTGGTACTTGCCGCGTTTACAGAAAGACATCACTATGGCGTCAGTCTTTCTAGGGTTCACCTTGATGCCGCATGACTTCAGTGTCTCGACGATGGTGGAAGTTGCCCTCTCAGCCATCTTGAGAGCCCGGCCGGGGTTGAGGCTGGACGCGTAAACGGCGACGTCATCCGCGTATGCAGCCACCACTGCCTCAGGGTGCTTTATAGATACGACTGGCGCCGTAAAGATGTTGAACAAGATCGGTCCCAGCACTGACCCCTGAGGAACACCACAGGTGGTAGGGACTGGCGAAGACAGACTCCCACCGACCCGCACAACGAATGATCTTCCACTAAGATAGTTTCCGACCAGTCGGCACAGTGCGACGGGAAACCTGTACTCCTCTAGTCGGGTGCAGCAGCAGGGGGTGTGAGACACAATCAAAGGCTTGAGTGCGATCCAGCGAGATGAGCGCCGTGGCCTTGTTCCGGTGCATCTGTTCGATGGTGTACGCCTGGAGTTTAGCCAAATGATGTTCACACGCGACACCTCGCTGGAAGCCTGTTTGCTCTGGTGGAATAACATCTTCACGGCGGCAGTGGTCAATGAAGTGATAGTAGATCAGTCGCTCAAACACCTTGCTGATGTGCAAGAGGAGGCTGATTGGACGATAATGCTCCGCAACGTTCCCTGACCTCTGGGGTTTCAGGAGTGGGACCACGACAGCTCTCTTCCAGGCCACAGGGAAGTAGGCGGTCCGGAGGCATGCGTTTGAAGATGTTAAGTAGGAAGGCCTTACCCTTCCTGGGTAACATCTTCAGCAACGTTGTGGGGACACTGTCCAGTCCGGCTGCCTTTCTCCCTTTGATGCGCCGTAGGACGGATTCGAGCTCTTTGAAGGTCGAAAAGAGGGCCGTCTCGTTGGGGCTCGGTAGTGGTCCTGGGGGTGGCTGCGGGGCATCCTCCGTCCTCTCAGCGTCCTTGGCAGCCTAGGCGCGGGCCAGATGTTCAGTCTATCAGCAGGTGTCAGCAGCTGGTCCCTATCAGTCAGGAACGTCTGTATACTCGTTTAATCTTATTATCTGATTTGTATAAAAAAAAAAATATATATTTATTTAATTAATTATTTAACTTCAACTATTGCATTGCGCACCTAAATTATATAATAGTATATAATGTTATTTTGTGCTAATATATAGAAGTCCCCAGGACCTCAGGAATCTGAGGGGACAGTTGTGTTATTAATTTATTAATATATAAATTCATAAATATAATTTTAAGGAAATATTTTTATTGCCGTTCACTTCATGAGCTTCATTTCATTGAAAATAATGTTGTTTAAAATTCAGATCGCAAAAGTTTAAAATTCGCATCTGTTTTTTTTAAAGACACTGTTTTACAGAGATCTGCCAGGATCTGACGAGCTTTTTTTGGAGGCCGAGGAAGGACACCCTTGGCCACTCTCTGCATCCACAATTAGAATTAGCTTTCTCGTCCTTAAGGATTGTCCTTAAGGATTGCTGTTTTAACGGTTTTTAAGGACACTGTTTTACAGATCTGCCAGGATCTGACGATTTTTTGAGGCCGAAGGACATCCTTGGTCACTCTCTCCAACCACAATTAGAATTAGCTTTTTCGTCCTTAAGGATTGCTGTTTCAACGGTCCAACCACAATTTTTTTTAAGTTATCCGAAGGATAACTTCTGCCATTGTTGTCCTCCAGGATACTGTTTTAAAATATTTAACGGTTTATAAGATGACGGACCTTAAAAGGAAACTTTTTTAAAAATATTCGACTATTTAACTGTTTTAAGGATATTAATTCGTATATTAAATATTAATAATTAAATCACTAAGGTGCTAATCATCGTTGAATTATCAAGCAAACGCATGGGAAGCTGACTCAAATGCAGAGAGTGGATCGTGTCAGTTCCTAATAAGGTTTTAATGAGGGAGGATGGATACAGCCTTGTCAGCACAGATTGTTGTTGGCATCGTGCATTTTTGAGGCCGAAGGACATCCTTTTTCGTCCTTAAGGATTGCCGTTTTAACTGTTTTTAAGGACACTGTTTTACAGATCTGCCAGGATCTGACATTTTTTCGAGGCCGAAGGACATCCTTGGCCACTCTCTCCATCTACAATTAGAATTAGCTTTTTCGTCCTTAAGGATTGCTGTTTTAACGGTTTTTAAGGACACTGTTTTACAGATCTGCCAGGATCTGTCGATTTTTTTGAGGCCGAAGGACATCCTTGGTCACTCTCTCCATCATATATTCGATCAAATATATCAAATATTCGACTATTTAACTGTTTTAAGGATATTAATTCGTGTATTAAATATTAATAATTAAATCACTAAGGTGCTAATCATCGTTGAATTATCAAGCAAACGCATGGGAAGCTGACTCAAATGCAGAGAGTGGATCGTGTCAGTTCCTAATAAGGTTTTAATGTGGGAGGATGGATACAGCCTTGTCAGCACAGATTGTTGTTGGCATCGTGCATTTTTGAGGCCGAAGGACATCCTTTTTCGTCCTTAAGGATTGCTGTTTTAACTGTTTTTAAGGACACTGTTTTACAGATCTGCCAGGATCTGACATTTTTTCGAGGCCGAAGGACATCCTTGGCCACTCTCTCCATCTACAATTAGAATTAGCTTTTTCGTCCTTAAGGATTGCTGTTTTAACGGTTTTTAAGGACACTGTTTTACAGATCTGCCAGGATCTGACGATTTTTTTTGAGGCCGAAGGACATCCTTGGTCACTCTCTCCATCCACAATTAGAATTAGCTTTTTCGTCCTTAAGGATTGCTGTTTCAACGGTTTTTTTTAAGTTATCCGAAGGATAACTTCTGCCATTGTTGTCCTCCAGGATACTGTTTTAAAATATTTAACGGTTTATAAGATGACGGACCTTAAAAGGAAACTTTTTTTAAAAATATTCGACTATTTAACTGTTTTAAGGATATTAATTCGTATATTAAATATTAATAATTAAATCACTAAGGTGCTAATCATCGTTGAATTATCAAGCAAACGCATGGGAAGCTGACTCAAATGCAGAGAGTGGATCGTGTCAGTTCCTAATAAGGTTTTAATGGGGGAGGATGGATACAGCCTTGTCAGCACAGATTGTTGTTGGCATCGTGCATTTGAATTCACCTATTTTATTTATGAAATCCGCAATGTATTTTAATCCCAAAGCGTTTTTAAGAAAAACTTAAAAAAAACAAATACTGAATATAGTTAATAAAATTTGATGAAACTTGATCCAAGTTCGATGAGGTTTCCATAGATTTAATAATTTTATAAGTTTACATTTTAGTGATTTGTTTCAATTTGTACTTAATTGCTGACAAATTATCAAAAATTTGTCAAAAAACACGAAACCTTTATGTATGCAGCCTAAAGATTTAAGAAAGCTTACTTAACCATTGCACTATGGCATTCAAACCGGAACTTGATCGTATTATTAAAATGATTTTCTTGGTAAGTTTACTTTGAACTCGGATATTTCAATTTTTTCTTATGTACCTAAACCTTACTTCTTTAGGAGTATATTTCATCAAAATATTTTCCATATTTCCTTTTCCTTACTTTCATACCGTTAGGTTATTATAAAGATGAACGGCAAACAACGGTGAAAGGATGCCGATTAAAGGGTCAACCATGACTTTGATTGACTAATCACGGGCCGATTAGTTGGCTAAACCTACTATTGTTTCCGTTTGAATTTGAGCGATATTGGCAATGTTTTAGGCGCTTCGTTTATAGATTTATATTTTTGGAATACATTTTATCGTTTGAAAGATAATAATTATATCGATATTGGATTTGATATCTCCAAGCATTGTTGGAAGTATTCTTTCAAGCCGTTCCTGCTGGAAGTAGGTTTCTTAAAATGGGCATTCCTCAAGAATATGTCTGATTGTTAAAGGACTCTTGCTGAAAAGAAATCGCTGCTTCTTTGGCTGCCTCTTCTGCGGCTTCATTCCTTTCTAGATGTTATCTAGACACCGAAGTACCAAGCTTTTAGAGTCAACAACAACGGAACACCCTACATTGTTTGTTGATTTTGAGCCATCTGTAAAAATGTATTTAGTCTGTTTGTATATGTCTTTGATTTTTTTAAAGTACGCTACTTAAATTATGTTTGAGGTGCTAATTTTCGGATATTTTGTGTGAGTTAGATTTACTGTAAAGGGTCTACGGTGGATGTATTGATTCTTCAGTGCTTACAAACAGAAATCAAAGTTATAATCAATATAGGCCATGTTTTCATTTTAATCAACCTATTTTCAAGCGTAGAACTACCAGCCCTATTCGTTTATAAATGGAGATATGTGGTCATATTTTTTATTGAGTTAACTCTTATTCTGGCAAAGTTTCACAAATGACACCTTGACTATAGAATTTTTTTTAAGATCTGGCGTGCTTACTACAAGTATATCACCCTCCCCCCCCCCCCCCTTTCTCAGAGAAATACGAATAAGCGGTTTATAGCATTGTGTCGCTATTGGAAGGCTATCAACAGTTGTTGTTAATTAATTTAATTTAAGGAATTTATGAAAATTTCACTTCTTGCCTGAAAAATGGTTAAAAAACTGATTCGAGGATAAGTGGAAAGCCTTAAAACTTGATTCCAATAACCAAATAAATAAAATAGTAAATATTTGATCTAGAAAGGGGATGAAGTTTATTTTAATTCAACCCGAATTTATATTACTGATTAATCTACGATTTTCCAAACATTTATTTGATCCTAAGAAGTGGTGTTCACAAAAAATACAGAAATTATTCATATTAAATTGAAAAGACAATTTAGTTAAGTCCTGTGAAATATTTCAACTAGAAACTGATTGCTCTGCAAATTCATAAAAATAGGTTTAATTTCTTAATGAGTGCCAACGTATTCTTTTTATTTCTCTTCTATGTGGTGCCTATGTAATTTGTTTTTCAAATCTTTTTATTTGTTTTTGAGTGACTACAATACATTTCCAGAATTTGATGAAAATAGGGTTTTTCGAATAGCTGAACCTATTTTCATCATAAAGAAGAACTGTTTACATGTTTCGTTGCTATAAGAGTCCTTAAATAAAAAAGGGTTTTAAAAATTAATGGTAGAATTTACGATCCTCCAATGCTGATTATAACTCATACTAATTCTATGTAACCATCTATCGTTTTCTTATATTCTTAATCGTAACAGATTGCAAAACATTTCACCTCAATCATGTGATGTTATATAGTGTGACTTGGTTATATTTTCGTGGATAATCAGAAACAATAAGATTTTTCAGAGATAATGCAAATTCGCGAAAGAGCTTCTCTATCACAGCTCTGATCCTTACACAAGCTAATCACCCTGACAATGATAAAAATCTTTCTAATCATAATGATGTATGTTGATTGATCTTATGTAAATAGTGGTGAAGAAAGTTGGACATACTGTCAATAGAAAACTGTACATAACTGTACTTTTTTTGTGCTGACGTTTCAACTTGCTCTGTAAGCCTTCTTCAGGGGTTCAGAATAGAAGGGATAACAGGAATTTAAAGTTATTATTGCACTGTATGAAAATTAAATAAAAAATAATAATGTTTATCAATCAACTTGTCTATATTAGAATTTATGCTGAAGTTTGAAACCTAGCATATTAAAATTTCTAAATTATTTTGTGAATTATTTACCTCAAGCTATCATTTGGGTACTGAATATTTTGCTTTTAAAATAGAAATTAATTGTAAACATGTAAAATATCAAGAAATAATTCCCTATACCTATATAGATTGAATACCGTCAAAAAACAGTTTACTATTCCCATTAATCATTGTATATAAATAAATGAAAATATAACTCATTCTTCTTCATGCCAATAACAAGATGAAAAGAGAGAAAATATGAGATAACAGAAAGACAGACATTTGCGATGATGATGAGAGCCGAGGAAACCAACCCACCGCCTCGTGGGAGATAAAGAAACAAATTAAGGTTGAAGACGGTAGGTTTCTTAGCCCCTCCCATATGAAACCAAAAGCATTATTGTAATATTTTAATCACCTTAGCGATATTGTATTCGTCCGTTAAACAAACGTGATTAAAATACATATTATTTTTACCATAATATTTATTAAATAATATGAAACTGAAAATTATACGCTTAAAAGTTTTTTTTTTTTTTATTTCAAATTTTTCAGAACTTCTGAAATTTTATAAACGCTTAGTAATAATAACATAAAATAAATTTTCTTTCTTTAGCTGGACTTGAACTCGGAAGCGTGGCAGCCTTACCTATTGAGCTACCGTTTAAAAATTAAATCTAAAAAAAATAAATCAAAATTAATAAAATAAATTAAATCTGAAAATTGAAAAATAAAAATACATTACTTTTCAATTTTCACATCGAAAAATCCATGGATTTTTTTTTTTTTTGTTTCAAGTGAGACAGATTTATTTTGGTTTTGTAACGTTAAAAATTCAGGCTATGAAATATTTTGGCTAGAATATGTTTTGTGTTAGTTTTGTTTTATTTTTAAATCCACTTCATCAAAATCTAAAAATAAGCAAATAAAAGATTTTATTTTATCTCATTAGAGAGTATACATTTTTTTATACTATTATTTTCACTTATTTCATATTAATTTTATTAAGGTTTGTTTTGTTTATTTTCATTGAACATATTATATGAATGGATTCATTGTCATTCATATTACTCACTTCCGTTTAGAGGGGCAGTTATTATTCAAGAAAACAATTTCCAAAAAAAGTCTGTATGTATTTACTGGAGTAAATACATGTATTTACTGAAGTAAATACATGTATTTATTGAAGTAAATACATACAACAATTTGTATTATTGTATTTCTGAAGATAATTCAATAAACAAAGAATTTCTTCTATTTTTAATTCGTACAATATTATTTCAAAAATACTTGCCAAACGCCGCCATGCGGCCTAAAAGATAAGTATAAACCCAGACTTAAAAACGGAAGGCAATATCCAGAAGTAGCTTATTATATAGGCACTCTCAAGGCACTGGGAACAGTTGTTTTTATTGACATTCCTGTCAAATATGGTTCTCTTACTTAGAGCCAACAGTCTGTATTTCTGAGGAGTTATACACACAAAGTCATAAAAACTTGTTTATTTTTTAAAATTTATATTTAATTATAGTCAATTCGATGAATTTTCATTTTCATTCTTTATAATAAATTTTTTTTACTAATATCTTAATAATCAAATTTAGCCAATAGGTTTATGCCAGTTTCTTATGGCACCAGGCCCTTGATTTTAAAGCTCTAAAAACCAATTAACTATATCTCTTAACTGAGTTCTCCAATTATTATGATTGAATCACAAAGCAGTGGTATTGGTCCAGCCCTTTACATTCTTTACACCGATCTTTACACCCTGAGATATCTCTACCCATTCTGATACTTTTGTAAGAACATTTTCTGATAACCCAGCAATTCAGTTTTATTTATTGCGCTTTAATAAGGTAGATTTTAATATTTTGCCAATAATAGCTGTTTTAAAGCCAAAACCGCACTTTGCTCGAGGCAATGTGCCTACTACTAAACCCGGTGGATCTAGACTGAACTGAAAAATTACCTCTTCCAATCCGAGGTGAGAGCATAGATTTAAGATAAATAGTCTGGATTCTAAGTGATCTGTATAAAAATTACATTCTGGTATTTTCTCAGGTAGAATGTACTTAGATATCTAATAAACATTTTCAAAGGATAGAAGCAATAGAATTTAAATTTCCTATTGGTGGAGGGGGATTTAAGTAGCACGATCCTGTTATCTCATTTAAAATTTCTAAGTATAACATTTCTCTAAATTTAATTTTTTTTTTTAAATGACATCTGATTTTCATAACATTTGGTAATAAAATCTCTTCTCAAATTACTAATAGGTTTATAATAAGAAAACATGATCAATAAATTTATTCAAAATCGGACGAGTCGTTCTTAAATGCTCCATTAAACCCCCACTCTCCACCAATAGCAGTTTTATTTAATCGGTTTCGATCCTCTGAGAACTGTTATTAGATGTCTAAGAAAGAATGTTGATTTCCAAATTTTAAATCAGCTGTAATTTTAAAATTCCGAATTTACACCCTCCACCCTCCCCCCTCCAACAAAAAAAAATATTTCTGTGCTGTTTTCATAATTAGAAATTGCTGAAAGGTATATAAAAAACATGATTGTTAAATGTGATCAAAATTGGATGAGTCGTCCTTAAGTGCTTCTTCACCTGCCCCCCTACTTCACCTGCCCCCTCCTGCACCTCATCACTGAAAATATAGTTAAAAAATAGACAATCGGTAACATTTTCATCAAAATTTCGAAAATTAAAAGATGGTAGTTTTTTATTAATTTTTTTTCCCCATATTTGGATGTATCCGGTAATGAAACATTTTCAATCACATTATCGTCGCAATTAGGTTTAATCTTCAATGACAAGGCTTTATAACATAGTTTATATGTCATCTCTTTAATGGTTGGATACTGTTCGAAACCGTTCAAAAAACAAATGATTCAAATACATGAAGTTAAACAATTATTAAAGAAATAAAAAGTCGACTTTCGAATTATTAAATAAAAAGAAATCAACAAATAAATGAGTATAGTTTACTATTTACTAATAAAAATAATAAAACTAGAAAATAACAAGATAATAATAAAAATAAATGTAACATTCTAACATTATATCGTTGATACTTGTTTATTACACATGTAAAAGCTTACAGGCCGGCACGAAAAAAAAAAAAAAAACTATTCTAGGCAGCCCAAGATGCTGTTCATTTTGTGCTTTTAAAACGTATACTTTATTTTTGGCAGTTTGGTAAACAAAGGAAACAACTAAAACAAAAATTCAATCACTCAGAGCCCAAAGTAACTATATCCTGAAGCGGTGATTTTTGCCCTGAAGACTTACAATAAGTTTTCTTTTATAGAGTTTGTTAACAGAGTAATTGATTGATCCAATATACTTTAGAGGTTAACCGGAAACTTACCAAGAAGCTTATCTTGACCTCTATATTTGTGTATATGATGGGTAACAAGATCTGTCAAAATATATTTATTATTATCATTATGTTACCCAGAATGTTTGATTTATATCTGAAAAACAATCAACAATAATAATAAATGACCAACTGTTACAGATTAGGAGTATATTAATATTTTTGTTTTTAAAATTACACTTTAATTATTTGCATGGTTAAAACATTGAAAATTATTATTTATAATTAAAAATTGTACACATTGTGCTGTCACCTATTATAAATTAGTTATTAACTGTAAAAATATTTTCTCTGGCTTGGATTAATTTTTGCCTGGGCGGGGGCAGATCAATTCTTAATTGGGGTCTGTTATCAGTAGCGCAGGGGCTATTAACACAACCTCTTCTCATTCTAATTCATCGTCAAACATTTTATTTCGAGCAGATGAGGCAGATATGTCACACTTTGTTAATTAGATGGTCTCTAATTGATAATGATTAAGCATTAATGAATGATTAATTTTTTTTTTTATATTAAAGTATTCTTTATCATTTTCTAAGCCAAAGTAATAAAATATTACATCAATAATCTTATCAAGTAGGTACAATAACCTAAAATGATTCTATCATTTTATTGGAGATCGTACAAGTAAAGAACGAGTAAACCTTTGATATAATGAGTTTAAATCGACCAAGCAGTAATCGGTAATTAACGGAGTATTTTAGGTATATAACTTTTATTTTATTTTATTTTATTTTTTTTTTTTTTTTTTTTTTTTTTTTTTTTTTTTTTTTAAGCTCCTATGGGTAACAAGAGTTTTGATTCATTCTTCATTATGACGATTCTGCTTCATTATGACGATTCTGCTTCTTTTACTGCACCAAGGTGCATTTTAAGAGGGTTCTGAAGAGAGCAGTGGTTTGGAGAAAATAGTATTATGAGTCACTGTCTAGTGATGAGGCTCACTAGGGTTTTTGGGCAAAGGGGAATTAAAACTTTTAACTTAGGTCAAACTAAGTTGGTTGACATGTTTTTGTCATCTTTGTGGTTTTCCTGTCGGAGTCAGTGTGTTAAATAAGGGGTTTGTCGAGTGTTGAAGGCTGTCAAAGAATTTAACGTGTCTCCGTGAAATAAAGTCTGTCACCTTTGGTAAGTCTAGGGTTGTATGCAGTACATCAGTTTTTGTCCTCTGTAATGTTGTACCCTGCACTATCCTTCTCAGTACTCCGTTCTGAAACTGTTGAAGTCTCTTTTGCTGTTGTGTGTGAGATATTTGCCAGCATTGGAGCTCCATAAAGGAGAGCTGGTCTCAATATAGATTTATATATCATTAATTTTAGGCGGAGTGAAAGGTTCGGTGACCTCAATAGGTGATTTAGTCTGTAAGACTTTGTCCTCACTGTCTTGAGCTTACGATGGCAGTGGCCTGATAGTGTAAAGTGTCGGTCAAGTGTGATACCTAAGTACACTATACTGCCCGCTGGCCTTTTCGTATTTCTTGCTACCGTATAGGTTTTAGGGAGTGAGCGTTTATTTTTCTGGAAAGAAAAAAATGATACAATCTGTCTTCTTGGGATTAAATGTAATATTCAATCCTTCCAATTTCTCTGTGATTTGATCACACACTGCCTCCGCCTGTCGTAGAGCCCTCGTGGCGTTTAATGAGCTACTATAGATAGCTATTTCATCGGCGTAAGCTGCCACTGTCGCTTTTTTGTATCTCGCTCCAACAGTTTCAGCCGTATAAACTGAAAATAGTACAGGGGAAAGCACATACCCTTGAGGGACCCCACATGCGAGTGAAAAATCTTCGGATAATACCTCGCCTACTCGCACTCTAATTGTTCGCTGTTCTAGGAACTATTTTAGCAACGTATATAGCTGTTCCGGAAATTCGTTTTCCTGCAGTGTCTTACATAGAAGCCTATGTGACACAGAGTCAAACGCCTCCGTACAGTCGATTGATATAGCAGTTGCTTCATTCTTAGCCATGTTCTGTGTCACTTCCGCTTGTAACTTTATTAGATAGTGCTCTGAGCAGAGGCCGGCCTGGAAACCGGTCTGTTCGGGTGGGATAAGAGCTACTTCTGAGCAGTACGTCTTGAGAAAATTAAGAATTATTTTCTCAAAAATTTTGCCCAGGTGCGGAAGTAAGCTGATAGGTCTGTAATCGGCTGGCTAGGTACCGTTCTTCGCGGGTTTCAATAGTGGAAAGAGTATAGCTTTCTTCCATGACTCTGGAAAGAAACGTAGCCTCTTCGGGGTAACTGCTTCAATAATATTGTTTGTATGCCGTCATGGCCTGGAGCTTTATTACCTCTTGAACGACGTAAGATGGCCTTTAGCTGTTTTGGGGTCACAAACATATAATTATTTCCATGATCTTCTTCTGGTATTTCAGTCGGGTCCTCTGTTCTCCTGTTGATCGTTTCGTGGTAGTAGTTTGCAAATTGTAATGCCTGCTCCTCCGCTGACAGCCAGTCTATCACCTTCGTGCAGCAACGTTGAGCTCCTCTTTCTCGTAGCCGTCTTCAGCAACTTCCAGAATTTTCGATGGTCCCCATGGGTGGCCCGCAGTTTCTCATGCCATAAAGACGTCCGCCATTGCCTCATTAGATTTCGAATATGAGTTGTGAGAGAGTGTACTACCCTCTTCACTTCAAAATCTCTAGTTCTATACCACTTATTCTTCCACTTATTGCGCAAGGCGATAAGTGTCAGAATGTGTTCTGGCGGTGGACGTAAAGCTGATAGAAGTGGACAGAACTTCGGTATCGCCATGTCAGCGGCTACCCGGATGGTCGATGTAAAGAATTCTATGTAATCATCTATCTCTTTCTTCGTGCGAAGAGCAGGGACGGTAGACAGTTCGTGATAGACCTGCGCTTTATAAAGATCCCAATCTGCTTCAACATATTTATATTTGCTTGGGGCCGGTAATGGAAACAAACCATTTAACTGATTAAGAACAGGTCTATGATCTGATGTAACGAAGTCCAAAGCAATGCAGTCAGAAAGACGATGGGGCTGCCTCGTGAGCAGGAGATCAACCGTTGATCTATACATCGAGTTTGACCGATGTCTGAATATATGACTGTTGGGATGAACCACGGTATAGGAGGTTTTCTAAATGCTCTTCCCAGCACCATTTAATGTTTTGTTATTCCAGGAAGTGTGGCGAGCATTGAGGTCACCAACGATCCAATGGTTTGTCCGACGTGCACACCCATTTATGAGCCCAGAGAACTCAGTTAAAGATGACCTAGGTCTCCTATAAACCGCTGTAATGATGGTGGGCTTGTCTAGTAGGACCTGGACGGTCTTGTGGTGTATCTTTGGATCGTTAATGGTCACTGGGGTGGGGATTTCTCTCCACCTAGTGCCATATCTTATACCTATAAGGACTCCTCCAGTTGGTTCAGATATAACGTCTCCCGCTACTTCGTATCCCGGCAGTGGGTTGGGTCTGTGCTATAAGGGCGTACACTTCCATAAGTATAAGCATTAGTCCGTCCGTGTTGAAATTTAAGTGGGTCAGTGCTGAATTCATTTCGGCACAAATCCTGAGAATAGTTCTATAAGTCTGGTAATCTGTTGTGTCAGTGTGGTGATGGAGGTTTTTAAATCCTCCGCCCAAGGTGGTGGTTTATCCATTATTGTCTGTCTGTCCCAATAATTGTCCATTTTTCTGTTGCGTGTTTGTATGTTGACTGTTTGTCTGTTATCAGATTGTTTATTGATAATTAGAGGTGGTTGGGGCAAAGAATGTTCTAGGGAAGTTCGTTGAAAATCTTGAACTTGTGGATGCTGAGCCTTCGTTGTTCCCGATGTGGTCTTCGCTCGTAGACCTACCTTCTTCTTCAGTTCTTCAATCCTTTCAAGTAACAGCTTTCTGGCTGAACACCCGGTGAATGATGCTACATGATCATCTCCACTATTGGCACATTTAACCGGAACAGTCTTCCTAGGACATTCAGCGATTAGGTGAGGCCCTAAACCTCACACAGGTAACTGCTCTTCCGCAGTTTTTTTTTGTGTGCCCGAACTGCTGACAACGGTAGCACTTTATCATTCCTTTTCTGCCTTGGTATACTTTGGCGTTGAATCGAACTCGATTTATAGTACTCAGCTTCAGTATATCCTCTAATTTCACGCTTCCTGTAGTCGTCACTAAAATTAGAGGAAGATCATGTTTTCCCCCGTTTATATCACTTTTTTGGAGACGACGAACGTCCAAAATTCCTTGTAATTTCACTCCTAACTCTTCTTGAACATCTGTTACGTCGTGATCTATGTCTAAATCATATATAACGAATTTATTGTTCTTCGGTCCGTTTCTTAATGAATAGGTGTGGAACGGGCTTTGGTTAGCGCGAAAATAATCTGATATTTTACAGTGTTTTTCTTGAGTTGGAGGAAATATTCGTATACCTTTCCGCGTCTTCTGTATTTCAAATAGTTGAAATCCCGCCGTATTCAATTCCACTGCAGCCTTTCTGGTGCTGGAGACACCAGAAACCACAATAGGTAGTATTCTTTTAGGCACATTACAACTATCACTGTTATCTCTAAAGTTAAGTACCTCAAATGAATTAGCGGTACTTAGCTGGAAATCAGGCTGGGTATTTGGCTGACGGCATACCTTCTTTGGCTGGATGAAGCCGTCCTCTTTTTCTGATTTTGTTTTCCCAGTTGAAAACTTAGAAGAGCTGGCTACACCTTCTTCAGTAACCACATCCATTGTGTCACACTTTTAGTGTCCACAAACAAAGATATTGTGGTATTTGCATTAAATACCACTACAAAAGTTTTTCTATTAGGTTTAATTGCCACAAAATATCTAAAAATTAAATTTAAAGAAAATATAACCTTAGATACCATGCAACGGTAACCATATGACTCTCCTTTATAATATTAAGTTATATTTACATTTATACTTATATATCACACATTTTTGTTGAATTAACCGGCTAGGAGCCAAATACATTACACCACCTAATTTCGTTTCTTCGACATCATCAAATACTAAGGTTTGTTACTATTTAAATGCTCCTAGGAAGGGAGTTTACTGTCCTTGAGTCGCAGGAAATATTTGGTGCCTAGTCCAAGGTTCATAAAGCTTCCAAGGTTCGTTCATATTGCTCTTATGCCAATAGCCATAGTGTGTCTTACACCCTGAGATATATATATATCATGTATTTAGCGGCTATGGTCTGGAAACGTAGAATTCCGGTAACTATTTGAACTAAAGTTCCTAGCGAAGACCTATTTGGACGTACGGAGTTGAGCTTTGGGGCTCCACTAAACTATCCAATTCATCTCGTATCCAATCCTTTCAATCCAAAATCCTTCGAAAAATTCTCAATGCACCTTACTTTGTCACCAATAAACTTATCCATAAAGATCTTAATGTTCCATATGTTGCTGATTTAGCCTAAACCAGATATTGCTGATATATCCTAAACTAGTAAGCTCCATAACCACTCAAATCCCCTAATTTCTTACTTGCTTCCCACACCATTCCTGATAATCCTCCGAGAAGTCTGAAAAGAAGATGGAACAAAGACCTTCTCATGTAGAATTTTTATTAAAGTACTACTGATGAGTAGTACATAAACTTTTCAAGTTTTGTCACGTTAGTAATAGTTAACAGCACATTTACTTGATGTATAAATTTTGTACAGTTGTAAATTTCAATAAATTGTTTATAAAAAAAAAAAATGTGTGAAGGGTCTATTTCAATTTTTTTTTTTTTTTTTTTGATGTTTCTTATTATTATGTTGGACAATTTATATTTTCAACTTATAAATCATATTAGCATATATCGTTAGCAAGTTCTTGACAGGTCTTCAGATGATCGCTATCCATCTTGTCTAGGTTGCAAAGGAGGCAGTCGTTACTGTCTGTGAATCCAATCCGGTGAAGATGATGCTGTAGATAATCGTGTCCAGTAGTAAGTCTGAAGTGTACAACAGCTCGGGCTCGGTCTAGTCCAACACCGGTCGGCCCATGAGTTATTAGGCATTCCTACTTTTTATTTTCACATCATATAAAGTGAAGAACAAGGGAGTACCGAGCTGTATGTATTGACGTCAAGAGGATTACAGCTCAACTCAACTGTCCAATATCAACAACAATCAACTTATTGGTATCTCCTTTACTCAGTCAGTTATTACTGAGCGCTCTTACGAGTACGTTGTAGCTTATACCATTTTATATACTTTATTTTTTTTGTATTAGCATTTATTAATATACTTTATTTTATTTATGCATTTATTTATTTTTTTAATATTTTCTTTTATGTCATACACTACACTCCGACGCAAGTTAGTTTACCAAACTAACTTTTAATTTTAATAATCTTCCCTCTCCACATCTCTAACGTGACACAGTTTGGGTGATAACACAATCATTAATCATTTAAACTGAAGAACAACGGAGTACCGATCTGTATGTATTGACGTCAAGAGAATTACAGCTCAACTGAACTGTCCAATATCAACAACAATCAACGTATTGGTATCTCCTTTACTCAGTCAGTTATCACCGAGCGCACTTACGAGTACTTTTTTTTTTTTTTTCCAAGCCCCTATTGGATGAATCTTGAGTTGGATGGGATTTTGTGAATTTCTATGTTTGGCCTTTTTCTGTACTGGGTATACAGTAAGGCCAACAGGAAGTTAGTGAAATCTTGGGGTGTGGGTTTCAGAAACCTTATATTTAGGTGATGGGGCTCACCTAAATCTTGTTGTTAAACTTAAAAACTAATAATTAAGAACTCCGGAATGGTCGGAAGATCGAAGATCTCGTGGAGGTCTTCTGGCTTCTTCTTCTTCAATGAGGTAGTCTTCGCCATCTTCTTAAGCATGGAGTCCTGGAACCGCTGCAGGTGCCGTCTAGTTCCGTGTGAAAGGCGGGTGAGAAGAGGAGCACCGTACACGAGGGCAGGTCTCAACATGCTTTTGTATATGCAGAGTTTGAGACGGAGGGAAAGTGCTGGAGAGGATAGGAGGTGATGGAGGCGATAGGATCTTCTTCTCACTTTGCGGTGTGACGTAGTGCTCTAGTGGGGTTCATGCTACTGCTAGTGATGGCAATATCGTCGGCAAAAGCGGCTACTGTCTGGAGATAGTATTGCTCCTTGTGGCACACCGCAAGTGAGGGGTACTGAAAGTGAATGGACGTCACGAACCCGCTCAGCGAGACTTCTCTCACTGAGAAAGGAGACAATGACTCCATAGAGCTGCTCAGGGCATTCTAGATCTTCAAGTTTTCTGCATAAGATCCCGTGAGATACGGAATCGAATGCTTTCGTGCAGTCTATGGAGATCAGCGCTGGTGCAGTATTTCTATTGAAGTTTGAGCACGCCTCAGTTTGTAGCTTCATCAGGTTGTGTTCAGTACTGAGACGCGCTTGGAAACCCGTTTGTTCGAACGGAATAACTGAGTTCTTCTCGCAAAAGTCCCGTAGTAATTGAGAACAATTTTCTCGTAGACTTTTCCGAGGTGAGGCATAGGCTGATTGGCCGGTAGTGTTCTGGCTTCTCTCCAGTCTTAGCCGGCTTGAGGAGTGGAAACAGTATTGCATGCTTCCACTGAACGGGGAAGTATCTTAACCTCAAGCAGGAGTTGTACAGGTTCGTGAGGTGCATTATTCCTTTTCTGGGGAGCTGCTTGGGGAGGACTGTCTGGATCCGGTCATGTCCAGGAGCTCTGTTCCCCTTTGTTCTTCTGAGGATGGCTTTCAGCTGTTTAGGGCTGATGAACATAAAGTTGCTCTCCTGGGCCATGGACGGGGGGAGGTTCGGCATCGGTGGTCCTGTTGGTGATGTCCTCTCAGTAGTGCTCAGCAAGCAGCTCCGCTTGGTCGGCAGGGGAATGGAGTCGGTCCCCATCGTGCAGGCGGATCGTGAAAGTTTTCTTTACCACAGATTTGGTTAGTTTCTTACGAGTACGCTGTAGCTTATGTTATTTTATATACTTTGTATTAGCATTTATCAATATAAAATCACGGGTTATGGTCATAGTTAAGGAAATTGATTGATACAAAGAGGATATTGTCTAAACTGTTTCGCAGATTACTATTTTTTTTACATATTTAGATTCACAAATTCTTGTTCTATTAAATGGTAAATTTACTAAAGCTCTGTATTTTTCCTTGAAATAGATTTTTCAGTTTTTATGCAAATATCCTAAAAATACCAGTTATGGGCACAGTGTGTGAGTTATGGTCATAGTAAAAACTAGTTATGGTCATATGAACAAAAATTTTGTAAACAATTGTTTTTATTATTTTAAAATTCACTATTAATGCATACTTATCAATCATTTGAGTTTAATAAAAAATTAAGGATTAATTAATCAAAAATAAAACTCCAAAAACACTTTATTACAGTTTTACTGCTGCTTCCGGGATTTCAAGAAATCCAGACTCGTCACCATTAAAAATCCGCGATGGGCGACACAAAAAGCATCAAGTGTTCTTCCTTCAAAATATTTTTCACTGAGTCAAACCAACCACGGATATCTTTCTCAGACACACAAGAGCTGGCTGGTGATACGGCTTCAGTGGTTCTACTGGAGATGTTTGGTTGGCGAAGGAGAAAACCCCTATACCATCCGTCACTGGGCATACCATATTTAAATTTACATTGTCGGTTCGAAACTATTGCTAGTTCTTTGACGCTCAAGAATAACCCCCGTCTAGAGCAATGAATAATCCATTTATCTAACAGGTCCTCCTCTTTAGCAGACAAAATGGGGCCTGCCACCACACTGAAATCTTCCTGTGCCCTTTAATCTTCGAGTTAACATCTTCCTTGGGATTTTGTACCTGTTATAATAAAAGGGAGTAATTACATTGGTACTAGGTATTTTAAGCAAGAAAAATATCCATTTCAAAAACACATACTTTTTCGCTATTTATTTTACAGAAGCCTCTTTAAGAATTTCTTCTTTTGCCTGTGTGGCATCATCTTCAGAGTACGAATATCGTCTTTTAGGCATAGTTACAAATAAGTATTTACTGTAGAAAAAGAAGATTTTAAAAAAGGATCTTGAGGAAAAAATAAAATCGTAAAAGCAAGTGACCATTATACATTTATACACTGATCATAATTAGTTATGGTTACTGATAGACCTAAGATTGTCAACCATAACCAAATATAGTAAACGTTATCGTATTTTACTTTTAAGATAATACAATTAAACCAGTGAAAATCTACATTTTTTTAGGAGTAAGAACACTTGTAATGCCAAAAACCTTGAAATGGTCATAGGTGACCATAACTAAAATCATAGATATTTATAGACCGGTTGTGGTCAGTTGAAAATTTTAATTGATTAAAGTGACAAAATGAAAAACAAAGGGGTCTGAAGAAAAACAGAAATCAAAATGAACAGATACATACCTTTAAAACCTGAAATTGGCGAAGAATTTCAAAGCAATTCCTTTATAATGTTCACTTGTAAAATCACACTTACTACACACAGGAGCTATTGCACAACACTAATTCGGGAAATCATTTACTAAGCCAAACGGAAATGGATGGGAGAGAAGGATTCATTAGCAGGTGAGTCATAAGTAGATACCGGATCTTTGTGCAGTAAAAAATCAAAAAATGTGCAGTAAAAAACTCGAAACGTGCAAAATCGTGCAGTAAAAAACTCAAAATATGCAAAATCGTGCAGTAAAAAACTCAAAACGTGAATTTAAGAACTTAATACATGCAGCAATCCATTTATTTACACAAATATGCAAAACTTAACCAGCCTTGAATAAACTTAAGGACATTTTGACAAACGTTCGTTTTAGAGTTAATTCAATCTAAAATACTTTAAAATTTGGGGAAAAAAGGAAATGAAAAAAATTGTTAATTAAAAGAAATATAAAAATATCTTTATTAAAATTTCCTTTTACGGGGAATCAAAATATAATTAAATGTTTTTGAAAAATAAATAAGTTTTTAAAAGTTTCGTGAAAATGTACGACATTATAAATTTCAAAATATTTCTCAGTAATATTATGCCACCTATCAATTAATAAAATGTTGTTTAGCAATAAAAGGAACGTTCTGCATCTATGGACGTAATAGGACAATTTTTGTAGCATGCGATTGTGGATGGATCCAGATTATCAGCTTCTATTTCCTTTCCTACAATTATTTAATTTTTTTGTAGTTAATTTAATTTAATTTAATGTAGCCGTAGTTTTTCTCAAGGATTTGCTCGAATTTCGAAAACAAGCATCTTCCTTTTTCATTTTCAATTCGTTTTAAGCTTTTTTCGAGAGTTTAAAACAAATATCAGCTCTGGATATTCATTTTTCCATTCTTTCAAGTTTGTAGAAACACACGCGGACGTTTTTGGCATTTTCAAAGTTGATAGTTTAAAATCTTGTCAGCAACCAGCCCTTTGTGCTAAATCAGAAGTGTGGAATGAAATGGGATGCGGGGAGTAAACTTTTCTGAGGAAACGTCTTAGTTCTAGGAAGTATGTCGGTCCTCATTGTTTGCCTGAATCCTTAAAGCTCCCAATTCAATACGATCATTTAAAAGTACGTATTAGGTCGCAAATACATTTGATTTATATTAAGCGACTTTATACTTTCAATTTAAAACTAATTAACCTATTTAATATAAATAATTGCTATAAATGTTGCCTAATAATCGTAAGTAAAATTTTCAAAAAATAAATGTTTAAGTGAAAAAAATTAGATGAATTTGGTTCAATTGTACAATTTCGTGCAGTAAAACCCGAATTCGTGCAATTAAGCTCAAAAAGTCAAATTTGTGCAATTTCGTGCAAAATAAAATTTAAGAATAAGTATCCTTAGGTCATGAATGAGATAACTACTTGGGTTAGAGAGCGCTAAACCAAAGCGAACTAAATGTGCAATAACACAGAAATCCGGTCTCTAGTCATAAGCCCTTCCGTGAAACGTCTCTTAAAATCTAACAAAGAAAACGAGCAAAGGGTAATTTTTGTTAAAAACGTAAAAACCTGCCTATAACTGGAGAGGTGACCATAACTAGTGATTTACCCTACTTTATTTTATTTATGCATTTATTTTTAAAGAATCTACTATCAGTTTTATTTCTGTTTAAATAACCATTGTTAAATAATTTTTTTTTTTTAGTACTAGTGAGTGAAGTGAATGTCAATTGAGATTTTTTTAAACCTTAGTTGCTCAAACTAAATTTGACTTGACCCAGTTCTTTATTTAGATTTGCCCCCTCCTTTTATTGTGAAATGAAGTAGTTTTTTGTCCTCCAAATTGCCTTCAATCACGGCATAATCACTTCTCCGTTATTGGCTTTCTCCAATTTCCAGAATAATTCTTAACTTCCTATTACAGGCTCTCAAAGTAAAGTAAAAAAAAAAAAAAAAAAAAAAAATCGAAATTTTCCGAACTTTAAATAATGTCGATTTATTTTTTTTTTTTAAATTATAGTAAAGTAATTATTATTAAAATTGTCATAAAAATAAAATCTGTATATAAAATTGGTGCTGGTATCTGTAGAACTCTATCCGCCACCAGTTGACTGTTATCTGTATGTATTCTAAGACTGGTAATAAAACATCAAGTAACAAGTTGTCGATAGAAATGTCATGGATGGGAAAAGCAATGTTAGCTAAACCCTCCTATCCAATCTTCGATTATAATATTACAATCATTATCAATATTATAATGAGATCTTCAATATTATATAATGTTTGTTGTCGTTGTTGTTTTTAAAATTATGACTGGATTGAATTGATCAAAGAAAGTTAGAATATGACTATCTGTATAGAATACTAGATGGTCGGAGTTATTTAGCATGATTCCAGTATCATTATTTTTGTATATCCCGTCGATCTTAAAAGATTGACATTATTTTTCAAATCATTAACAGTATGATGGTCTTGGAATTTTAAGCAATTTTTTTTATGAATAATAAAAATTATTTTCAATCTACGGACAATTTCCTCAAGTTTTGTCTAATCTAGTACGGGTACTGTTGATGCCGGTTGCTTTGTAAGATTTAAATAACAAGTAACAAATTGGATGATCTAAGACACATTTAGTTCCACGCTAGGCTTTCATGGTAGCTATACTGCTTTGCTATCTTCTTTTTACTAAAAACGAATACGCCTGTTCGCGGTTTGCTGCTTCACGCACAGGCCCGCAGCAGGTATGTTGTCCTGGGGGACCTCAACGCTCGCCACAAGAGCTGGTTATGCCCTAACAACAATCCAGTGGGTTCGGTCATCACGAACATGCGGCTCTCTGTCTTCCACCCAGGTGTACATACTTTCCGACACAGCGCCAACCCCGCCCATACCTCGACACTGGACTTACTCCTCACCAGGGACATGCACCCTATCACTGAGTGCCGAGCCTTGCCTTTCTGTAACTCCGACCACCACCTAGTACTAAACACGTTCGAAGGGACTCCGGCCACACCAACTGCCACTGTGTTCCTTCTGCACGAAGCAAACTGGAAGGGCTACAGACCAGGATACAGGAAGCGCTCCCCTCAGTGACTCCGTGCCTGACCCCTGGTGAGATCGACACAGCAGTGGAGACTATCACCACCACTATCCTTGATGCTGCCGACCTCCACATCCCTAAATTCAGTCCCCGACCTAACAGTCAACGATCTCCTCCACATCACGTCTTGGCCTTGATCGGACAGAGAAACAATCTCCGGCACATCTTCTGGCGAACGCGGGACTACAGCCTCAAGCCTGCTATCAACGCCATGACCCGACAAATAGCCAGGCTCATGAGCGATTAGAAGACGGCTTTGTGGTATGACCGGCTCCGGCGGACCCATAACGACCACAGACAGTTCTGGAGATTGGTCCGAACCTTTGTCAACAAAAGGCGTGCAGTTTTCATCACTGACGGTGACCAGCTTCTAACACCCGCTGGACAGGCAGAACACCTAGCCAGAGCATACTCAGCAAAGGATGCTGAGAGGACGGCTGATGCGCCACTGCAACCCCACGGTCCACTACCAAGTCCTAATGAGATGCCCATCTTCTCTACTTTCAAGGATCTTGAGTCTGTCCTCCGCCGTCGGAAAGGGAGAAGAGCATCCGGACTGGGCGGCATCCCGTCAACTATGCTGAAGATGCTTCCTAGGAAGGGTAAAGCCTTCTTACTAAACATCTTCAACTCGTGTTTCCGAATTGCTTATTTCCCCACGGTCTGGAAAAGGCCTGAAGCTTGGCCAGATGGTGTTCGCAGGCAACACCTCGCTGGAAGCCGGTCTGTTCAGGTGGTATGACTTCTTCACGGCGTCAGTGGTCGAGGATATGGTAGTGAGCCAGTCTTTCGAACACCTTGCTGATGTGAGAGAGGAGGCTAATAGGACGGTAATCTCCGGCTACGTTACCACGTCTCTTAGGTTTTAAGAGGGGGACCACCACAGCCCGTTTCCAGACTGAAGATGAAGAAGAAGAAGATCCTTCTTAGGAAGGGTAAAGCCTTCTTACTAAACATCTTCAACTCGTCTTTCCGAATTGCTTATTTCCCCACGGTCTGGAAACGGGCTGTGGTGGTTCCCCCCTTTTAAAACCTAAGAGACGTGGTAACGTAGCGGGAGATTACCGTCCTATTAGCCTCCTCTCTCACAGCATCAAGGATAGTGGTGGTGATAGTCTCCACTGCTGTGTCGATCTCACCAGGGGTCAGGCACGGAGTCACTGAGGGGAGCAATTCCTGTATCCTGGTTCTGTAGCCCTTCCAGTCCGCTTCGTGCAGAAGGAACATAGTGGCAGTTGGTGTGACCGGAGTCCCTTCGAATGTGTTTAGTACTAGGTGGTGTTCGGAGTTACAGAAAGGCAAGGCTTGGCACTCAGTGATAGGGTGCATGTCCCTGGTGAGGAGTAAGTCCAGTGTCGAGGTATGGGCTGGGGTTGGCGCTGTGTAGGAAAGTATGTACACCTGGGTGGGAGACAGACAGCCGCATCTTCGTGATGACCGAACCCAATGGATTGTTGTTAGGGCATAACTAGTTCTAGTGGCGAGCGTTGAGGTCCCCCAGGACAACATACCTGCTGCGGGCCTGTGCGTGAAGCAGCAAACCGCGAACAGGCGTATAGTTAGCCCGAGGTTTTCTGTAGACACAGCTGAACGTGTACCGATTTCTCAGTCGCACGTCAACTGTGATCATTTGGCAGCCCTCGCAAGAGACCACGGGGTTCGGTATGAGTCTGGATGGTATGTCTCTTCTCACGAGGATGGCGACTGCCTGTGATCCCTGTACGTTTTCTCTGTAGGAGATGTAGTCAGTGAAGTGGAGTCGATAAGTCGGGGGGATCTTAGTGTCAGTTAGTGCTACAACCGCTGGTCGATACTGAATAAGGAGGACCTCTAGTTCAGCTTGCGATGAAGGCAGGCCTCTGGCGTTCAGGTTGAGGACGAGCTCAGCGATCATCGAGCTTCTCAATCACCCTGGTCATGAGGCGCATCATTGAGGTCATCATCTCCATCATCGCGCCCATGCGATTGAGAAGCCGGTTGAGTAGTAGTGGTAGTACCGGGTTTTCGACGAGGAGCTGCTCCACCTGAGGCTTGAGAGAAGCTGAAGTCGGTGCGGGTTGGGCGGGCTGCAGGGAAATTCCTCTCGTTGATTTCAGGTGCTGGTGCTGGAGCCGGGGCAGTTGCTGCTGTTTTCTGTCTTCGCTGGGCGAGGAGACTTTGCCGATGTGGGCAGTACCTGGAGGAAGCTGGGTGAGCGCCCTGGCAGTAGGGGCATATAGGTGAGGCCACTTGCCGTTGACGGCATTCTTCGATTAGGTGCGGGCCTCCACACCAAGGACATCTACATGTTCGGCCACAGTATTTCATTGTGTGGCCGAATTGTTGGCATTGGCGGCATTGTACAGGTCCGCCATCTTCTTTGAAACGAATATTGTTTACTAGTCGTAGTTTTTGAAAATCCTCCATCTTCGTAGTGGGGGCAGTAATTACTTGGATGCCCTCAACGGGGTAGGGCTCGTCCTTTCCCTCTCTTCTGGTGAGTCTCCTCGCCATTATGAATCCGGACAGTCGTTCTTTTAATTCTTCAGTTATGTCGGCTACGGGGTGGTCGAGGTCATAACCGCGCATAACGAATTTTTTGGATCTTTGTGTGGCCCTGGGGGCAAAGGAATAGAATTGTACTGCCTGATCTGTCCTCAGCAGTAGGGTTGCCTTCGCGTGGTCTATTTCGGTGTTTAAGTACAGTCTCGTATCTTTCTTTGAATTATTGGCGGAGAAGTCAGAGATGCCAATAGCTCTGATTTTAACCCTCAAGTCAGTCAGTGAAATGGGGGGGGGGAAATTATTATGGGAGCTGGTAACCTTACTCGAGGTGCATTAGCGGCCTCTACCGGTAACTGCTCAAATCTGTTGCCAGTGGGAACTGGAGGGCGACTGGTTACAAGCCATGGCCTGAAGGAGTGTTTCTTCGGGACAGGCTCAAAACCTTCCGATAGAGAGCGCTTCTCCTAGGTGGCTCCTGATTGGTCCGCTGGCATAGGACCACTGATCCAACTCCATGTTGGAAGCCACTAGGTGTAGTGTTACTTTATTTTGTTTTACTATCGATATGAAAGTGGATTAAAAGAACGAGAATGGAACGGAACGAAAATGGAACGGTTTTTTAAAACTGGAACGGAACGATTAGAACCGTTCCACTAAAAAGGTGACGACCCAGGTAAAAAGGGAACGACCCATCCTTAACTTGTACCAAGAGAGTGATCTGCTCAGCAAGGTTCTGGAGGGTCATCTGCATGGCGATTGCCCAAGTTGGAGGGATGTTATTCGCTTGCTGTTCGGCTGTCGAATGAGGAGTTACAGGAGGTACTGGGAGGGGCGTCTGATGAAGTGGTAGTGGGGGGTTAGGATTCGGGTGGTGGGGGTAGGGTGGCTGGTGGGAACGCCTTGTGGCGCTGATTCCATTGTGGTGGTAGCTTGACGAAGCTCTCCCGAATGTCGAGCTCTCCCATTGGTCTGTTTGGCGGGAGCACTGGTTGGTTGCTTTTTCGCGGCTGCGTTTTTTTTTTTTTTTTTTTTGTTCCAAGCCCCTGCGGAATTAATAATCAAGGATGTGTTGGTAGGGGGCAGAAAGATAATAAGTTGGCCTTTTACTGTATTTAAAAATACATTCTAAGGCCGAACTTGAATTGGTGAGTCCTGGAAGTGTTTTGATGGTCATAATAGTTATTAATAATATGGGTGTTGGGGCACACCCAATTCTTGAGTTTCAATGAGATAAAACTAAAATCTAAAAACTAAAACTAACACTAAATAAAAACTTGAGATGTCTATAGTCACATCACTGACTTTATTGACTGGAAGCACATCACTGACCTGATTGGCTGTTTTGGTGTCTTCATTACGGTCCGTCCGTTCTGAGCTGAGTTCACTTTTGTCAAGTGAATGTTTTCTGCCAACGAACGGGAGGTGGCGCTGGAGTAATGGTGCTGAAGAGGGGATTGGTCAGGAACTGCAGCGAGTCCAGGAACTTGATATGGCGTGAGTTTTAAATTTTACTTACAAATATTGTTAGCATCCTTATTTTGGGGCGACAAGTCGACCTTTTTCCCATCGGGTAGGGTTTTTTTGTAACCTTCTGGCTATATTTAGGTCTTTAAATGCCTCTAATACATTGTTGGCAGTGAAAGTTGGTGGAAAGCCTTTTAGTGTATAATTAACTAATTTAAGCTTTTCGCCTCTTTTGGAGTAGGTGTGGTGGCCTATACCAAAAAGTTGCAGGCCACGGAGGACCTCTGATCTGTCAGATGCAGATTTGAGGTCGATTTTTACACCCTTTCTTAGTTCTCTTATAAAATAATCTGTCACTTTTAATTTTGAAAGATAACTGATTACCTCGTTAACTGTCCTCTCTGCGACGAAGATCGGTGGGCATGAAGTGTTTGTTGCATGTGAGCTCTCGGGATCTCATACCGGTCCCTGGAACGTTCCGCCACAATCGGCCTTCCCTCTATTGAAACGGAATCTACTGTATTTTTCCCATTATAGGTCTTATTTTTTTTTAAGTTATAACTTGTTTTATTTCTTATTATGAAATACCATAATTAGTGGATAAATTATTTATTTATCTTTAAATCGTGAAACCAAGTTATTTTATTTTAACTATTTTGTAATATGCTCTCATTAACTGTGCCTGTATGAAATGGAATCTTTCATCTAAGACTAGAAATTAAGATAACAAATTATAGTTTAGAAAAACTAAAAAAATACAGGCTTTAATATAATAAAAAACCCGAGCTAAAAAGTAAAAAGTAATTTTCATTTCATGAATAGTTTGTGTTATGACAATAGAAAATCAGACTAACAATTATGATTAATTAATTTGGCATAAAATTTAAGTAAATCTTAAGTTATTCATAAAATAATTGAATTTATAGTAAAGAGTGGGGGTGCTAGATATTAAGTGTTAGAAAAATTTTATTGGTAACTATTTATAAAAGTAAAAGTTATTGAGAAAATAATAATAATGAACTCTCTAATAAATATGGATATTCAATTAAGTTTTATTAATTACTCTATTAATATTATGTAATACTTTATATTTTCTTATAACTTAACATGTTATTGGACGTCTTATACTAAAAATCATAAATATAGTGTTTATGTTTAATGTTACCCACACTTATTGAGGCCCCCAATGCCTCAAAGGCAGTGCATGAAATTACCACATGTTCAGCGGTCTCCGGTACACTACAGCTGGGACAAAGCGGGTCAATATTCTTACCATGTTTCTGGAGCTTGGCTCGAATGCCCCCGTGCCCTGTGAGAAACTGAGATCCAGTAATCTGGGAGGACCCAAGTTGCTTGAAGGCGTGACCTAACAGTGGGGAAATATTTTCTAAGAGTAGCCCCTTTCGGGGTTGTCACCCACCGCCTGTTCCATTCTTCTATCGTGTACTCCCGGATAATCTCAACCATTTCCTTGGATTTGAGTCGATCAGAGACCGGAGATTATTTGGTAGTCCCACCAAGCCTTCTCTTTTCATTTTAAATTTAAAACCATGTTCTTGCAGTACAAGATCAAGAGGTACCCCTCCTGCTAAGACCTGGACCCCCTCATGAGACACTGATCGGTACGCCCTGGTGACTCGCAGCAGAGAATTACTCTGAATTGTTGCCAGCCTACTCATCTGTCTGCGTGAGAGAATATGGTACCAGGCGGGAGATGCATACCGTAGGATATCAAGTATCACTCCTTTATATATCGCCATCGTGGCTGGGTATCTGAGGCCCCACAAGGCGCCCCCCAACCTACTGAGACCGTTCAATGATCAATACCAGCACATGCAAATTGCTAGGAGTATCGTATCTCTGGTGCTGGTAAAGTACGCTTGGCCACCACACACTATCAAAGGCAGAGGATATGTCAAAGAGGAGTAACATGACGTACCGATCTGCCCTCTCAGCTACGTCATGACGTACCCTCAACAAAGCATCTGCGGTTCCCCTGCCTTTAGTGAATCCGTATTGCCGTGGATGGCTTGCTCTTGTCAGAACTGGCTGCAAGCTCTCAAGCAGCAAGTTTTCCAGCACTTTACTCATAACAGGGAGGAGGCAAATAGGTCTATATGACTTCGCTAGTCGCTTGTCTTCGCCTACTGCCTTATAGAGAAGTCTAATATCAGCAGTTTTCCATAGTTTCGGGAAGTATCCCTTATCTAAGCAATCATTGAAAACCGCTAATAGCCGATCTTCTATGTAGGGAATACTGTTCTTGAGTATAGTCGTGTCTATACAATCCAATCTTGGTGCTCTTCCCACTTTCTGACTGTCCACGCTATTCCGAAGATCCCATATGTCCCACGATGGGCACAGATCAGTACCAGATGGATAAGTAGTACTACGTCTCATAAATGCTTCTTCATCATTGTCTTCGGATGGGTTGTCCCTGGGGTATATCGCCTGGATGAATATCCTTGCCGATTCTTCTGGTGTTACTGCCTGTCCGTCACCTTGCTTCAATGAAGCAATCCCCTGTAGTGGAGTAAGCTTGCCAAAGGCTGCCCTATAAGGAATACCCCAGGGATTCTTAGCCGACTCTTCCTCAATAAATATATCATTTTCCTATTTATTATTTTATATATTATTTAATAGTTTGTATAACTAAACATTTTCTACAAATATTTATGATAATGCGCTAACGCGTATTAGACATAACTGTCGAGAGATGGGACGCGTAGAAATGTATGCACCCATTGTAGGGTTACTGCAATGTGGAAAACCTAAGTAAGAAATCCAACCATTATCAGTGCTGAAGAACCTATTTTGTGCGAACGTTATATCATAACACAATTTTAATATGGCATATTCTATAATAAATGATTTTTTTTTTCTTCTTCATTTATTGATATTTACAACTGTACAAATCATATACATTAAGTAAATGTTTTGATAGTGAATACAATGGCATGAAAATAACTTGTGAAAAACTACTCACTAGTAGCACTTCAGTAAAATCTACACTAGAAGGTCTCTAGGCCATCTTCTTTTCAGATGCCTCAGAGGATTTGAGTGGTTATGGAGCTTACTATGGAAGGATAGGTATCTGGTTTGGGCTAATTCAGTAACATTAAGGTCTTTATGGATAAATTTATTGGTCACATAATAAGGAGCATTAAGGATTTTTCCGAAGGATTTTGGATTGCAAGGATTGGATACGAGATGAATTGGATGGTTTTAGTGGAGCCCCAAAGCTCAACTCCGTACGTCCAAATAGGTCTAATCACAGTCATGTAAATGAGTCTTTTATAATTAATTGGAAGCTTTGATAATTTGTCTAGTAAATGTTGAAGTAGTCTGTAACGACGAGCAGTTTCTTGTCGTTTTAGTCTTGTATGTGGGTTCCAAGTAAGACGTTTGTCCAAGTGGAGTCCTAGGTATTGGATCTGTTCAACAGGGATTAGTGGAATATCATTAAAGGATACTGTGGGACAGGAAGTCGTAGGTTTACGACGAAGGGTAAAGGTTATTTGTTGGGATTTATTTGGATTTATTTTTATTATCCAGTTTCGACACCATTCTTGAATGTTAGTAATATGAGATTATAGTGATTGGGATGCAACGAAAGGATTATTATTTGCTGATAACACACTTGTGTCATCAGCGTAAGTGGTAGGATGAGTCGGGATGTCAGCTGTATACAGTATACAGTATCCTAGGATACTACCTTGAGGAACTCCGGCAGATATGGTAAAGAGGGAAGAATAGGAAAATTTGTGGTTTACTTTGAAGGTTCTGTCACTGAGATAGGATCGGATAATAAGGAAATATGTAGAAGGTAGGAACTGACGGAGTTTATACAGCAGTCCCGGGTGCCAGACTCGGTCAAACGCTTTTTCCACATCAAGAAAGGCTCCCGTGCAGTACATTCCGCGCTCCAATGCGGAGGAGACAACGTCCACCACACGATGACATTGCTGGATTGTTGAGTGTGATGTACGGAATCCAAACTGGTGATCTGGGATTACATGATGGGATTCTAGGATAGGATACAAACGCTTTAAAATGAGTTTTTCTAGGATTTTACCCATGATTGGTAGGAGAGAAATAGGACGGTATGAGGATGGGAGCTCAGGTGGCTTTTTGGGTTTAGGTATCATTTTAACTATTGACATTTTCCTGTAGTCAGGGTAATATGTGGTGCGGAGTTATTTATGTTTATTATTTATTTATATTTATGTTAGGAATAGGATGGCTTTCCGAGGAAGGAGTTTAAGGATGCGGGATGTAATTAGGTTATGTCCAGGAGCTTTGTTTGAAGGTAATCTGTGAATTATGTTTAATATTTCTGAAGGATGGAATGCTTTAGGGGGAGGAGACGTTAGGAGTGGGATATCAAGTTCTGCTTCAATATATTCTAGGTAAGCAGGATTAAGGATTTCTGGATGTGGTTTAAAAGTTTGGAAAAGATGCTGGCCAAAAATGAGTGATTTTTCCTCGTCAGATTTTGACCAGGTTTTCGTTTCAGTTAGTAGAAGATTATTACAGTTTCTGTAGTTCAGTAGTTTTTTAGTAGTGTTCCATAAAGATTTGTCGGTGGTGTTAAGTTTTTCTGTATTGTTATGTAATTTTTGAATTTTGTATTTTTTAATTTCTGTCTTGAGTTTGTTTGTTAATTTGCAGTAATTATTCTTATCTGATGGATATCTAGTTCTGTGCCACTTCTATCTTGCTCTACGCTTTTCTATTATTGTCACGAATATGATGTGGCAAGTTAGTTTGAAAAGAATTTAATTTTGGTCTGTGTGAAGTGTTATCGTTAATGCTGATGGATATTGATGTGGTCAGTTTGTCAATGGCAGGGTCAATATCATGTTTTGTTTTGAGAGGAATTTTAAAGTCTATTTTGTTTTCTAAATCGGAACGAAATTTGTCCCAGTCTACTCGTCCTTTAATCAGTCTGGGAGGAGAGGGTTAAGGTACAGGATTTGAATGCAAGTGAAGCAGAACAAGGCTATGGTCTGATGAAAGGTCATCCAGGGATTTTACAAAGGTATGAGAGGTGGAAATTTGGGAAGAAATGAATATATCAAGGATATCAGGACGTTTTTTGGGAGATGTAGACCAATAAGTAGGGTTCAAGGGTGAGAGGACAGAATAACAATTGGAGGTTGAAATACGGGATAAGATACTGCCACGGGAGTTGGATGTTCGACAACCCCATCGCTGGTGTTTGACGTTGTAATCTCCTCCTGCAATAAAGCGTGGTCCGACGGATCGAAATAAGGATTCAAGGTGGTTATGAGAAAGGGAATTTCCAGGAGGGCAGTATACAGCTGAAAATGTTAGATGGAAAGGACGGGTTGTAATGGATACTGAGGAGGATTGAATGGCGTCAACTGAAGTAGAAGGGATAAGAGAATGAGGTATTGATTTATGGATAAGGATGCAGGACCCACCATGGGAGGTGTTGTCTGGGTGATCAGATCTGTAAGTGATGTAGTCTGGTATGTAAAAATATGACCATTGAGTAAAATGAGTTTCAGTCAGCAGGGCAAGGTCTATTTCATTGTCGTATAGAAAAATGTCAAGTTCGTCTCGGTGGTTTTGTAGTCAGCATTCCATAAAATGACAGCTAGAGGTTTAGCGCTCATCTAGCGACATTAAACGGAATTTCCGAAAGGGCTCTAGTAAGAAGAGTAATGAGGGGCTTGATAATATCTTTTAGTTCAGATAGAAATGAGGAAAGGATGCTGTTTATGTCATTGGTATTTGGATGGGGAAGATGAAATGCATGTGGAGCTTGGTTATATGAATTATATGTCTGAGTAGGAGCGTTGGTTAGGGGCTGGACCCTTTGTAGGGTACTAGGAGCAGAATCAACCTGTGAAGGTATTTGGGGTAGAGAGTTGTTCTGAACAGGTGGATGGATTGGAAGTGGGTGTTGCTTCTGAGGCGGTAATTTGACTACTAAAGGTAAATTATGGACAGGAGCGTCCTTTTTTGGGGGTTGAGGATGGGGTTGGGAGGTCTGGGGATGTGATTGGGAGATTCGAGGCGCCTGACGTTGAGGTTGATACCTGATTTTATCTGAGAATGTTGTTTCCTGTCGAGGTAGATGATCTAGTGCCGAAGTCGATGGCTGCGGTTCAATTCTCTGGGATTGGGCTCCTTGAATTCTGTCGATTTCGGGTTCATGGATTTTTTTTTATTAAGTTAGACTTTGATGTCCTTTGGCTGTGCGCACTTCTATATACTGCGCAGCCTCTGTAGCTTGCTGGATGATCTAGACCACACAGAGCGCATATTGCCGGGGTCTCTTTTGATTTCTGGCATGTCTCAGTTGCATGGGGGCCAGCACATTTTACATACCTGGCTTGATGATGGCAGTAAGTCTTGTTATGCCCTAAACTTTGGCATCGAGTACACTGGACTATATGGTAGTTGCCCTTCTTCTTGGCTCTTCGAATCTCACGACTGAGTATACCAGCCTGGTTACATCGAATGTCTCATCGTTGTTTCCAGCCGGCTCCAAATCAACGAAGAATAAAGGCAGTGGATACTTTTCTTTGGGATGAAGCACATTAGACACTTGCCGCACGCTATGACCAATTGCTTCCAGATCATGCTTTATGGCGCTCGCTGGAGTAGTAGAATGAAGACCACGCAACACCACTCTATACGCTTTTTCTTCTTTTAATTGAAAGCAATGAAAGTCGTAATTGTTGATGGTTAGGTGATGGACCAATTATTTATAATGATCTTTTGATGAAGTTTTAATTTTTACATCTTTGACTCGAGAGAAGCAGTTAAAGTTAGTTTCTCCGAACAGAGCTGATATTTCACGGCAAAATAAAATGAAATTTTCAATTTTGGTTATAAAGATTGGAGGTGGTTCTGGATCAGAAGTATGTTCTGGATTTGAAATATTATTGTTGGCAGATGAAGAAGACTGTTTAGATGCATTTGGCTGAGATTGTTTGACTGCAGTGGTTTTACTGCAAGATTGAAGTTTATTAGTGCTGTTTGATAAATTATTATTATTGTTATTTGGTTTTTTTGATTTTGTAGTTTTATTTTTCTTTTTATTTGGCGAAATGCCCGCTGAACCTGGGGCGGCATTTCTATGTCGCTTCTGAAGAGTCCTTCTGGACTGGTATTCAGTTTCACTAAATTCTGAACAAGAAAGGGTTTCAGTCTCTGAGTCATTTATATTCATCTTCCATTATATAATAGTATTAAAAAATAATAATAACAATAACAATAACAGAAATAATGATATCTGCGAAGTCAATAATTAAAAACTAAAATAATGGCATAATTATCCACAATATGTAAACAAAAGAATACATGATTATAAAACCAGAAAGAAAAAATAAACTAAAACAAGTTTTTATGTAAAAAATAAAAATTAAATTAAATTAACTCTTTAGCTACAAACTAGAGGTAACAGAAAACAATAACAGGCCCTTGGCCTTGTCTGATAGTGCTGCTGTATAAACAGGCGGGAGGATTACGGGCTAGGCTAGCCAGTTAAAATAATAAATGATAGTTGTATTTCATATTTAAAATCTTATAGTATACATTTTCGAACTGAAAATTTAAAAACTTTTTACTATAATCACTGATTTGAAACTTCTTCAATTAAATGTTTAGCACAATCCATTATTGGATCTTGTTCTTAATATTATCCTTTTTTAGCGCTGTGTAGAGTGAGGAACCTGCTTGTACTTGTTGGGTCTCTTCCATCGATCCTCGTCCTTTCCCTTAACTTACATGCATCTATTGTCAAATCCTTCCTTGATTGCGCCATTCCAAGTGTTTCTGGGCATTACTCTGGGTCTCCGTCCACAGACTTTTGTCTTATAAAGGATTTAGACCTCCATACATTTTTGTGACCTTCCTTCTTCTATAAATATTCGGCTGGCTTCATGTTTTACCATCTATTGTCGAGAGTCTCATAGCTCATTTCCATTTTTTGGAGTAAGCTTTTGTGTTTTGTGGTACTAGTCCAAGTCTTACAGGTCAATGTATGGAAGAAAGTGTTCTAATAAAAGGCTCATATCTTGTCACTTCATTGTTTCCCCACAAGCCTGCCATAAGTATATGAAAGAATTTGCTGGTATCAAGTATAGTGTATGGCTGAATCAATAAGGCCTCATTTTCATCTTAGCCATCTTCAAGGCCATGTTGAGTACTACCATGAACAATTATGGGAGTAAGTCCTTTTAATCATTTGTAATTTATTAATTTTGAATTGGATGTGGAAAAAAATTAAAGTGACATGTCATAAATTTACAACATATTTAAAATTGTCAATATCTTATTTATAAAAATGTTGTTCAATTATTAAAATTCTGCATAATATCTTTAACAATGGGTGTCTTGAAAAGAGTTTTAGTGATACTAGAAAGAGGAAGGCAATATTCTGACTGTAAGAAGAATGACAGACAATATCAGTGGGACATAAAGGACGATGGTGTTTATTGTGTTGACTTTACTGTCCACTTCTTTTCGTCAGCTGTCTCCTAAACAGTCAGTGTTACTCCTATAACTGTCTTGTCATTGAATGTCATCTCTCAAGTTAGTTACACGGTCTGAAGGCGAAATCTCATCTAATCAGATTTGAAGACGAGGAAGGAGGGTTTAGTTTTTCATGTTCTCACAACTTGCTCCACATATCTGGAAGTAAATCATTAAGGAAACGAGCTACACTGTTAATAATGATTTTATTACTGGAATAGTTGTGCAGCATAAATATGTACATGGATAAATGTAAGTTATTAAGGGTAACCTACTAAACCTATTAATTCATAATGATATTGCAACAGTTTATAATATCATACCAGGAAAATGTGTTTAGTTACTAGAAATATTCATAACAAAGTTTTCTGTTAAAATAAATGTAATATAACTACTTCCAGAATTATAGTTCTTGAGATTAGGGATGGCAACTGGGTTTTGGAGCGGCGTGGACAGATGTTGCCGGTTTTACCTGCTGCCGACGGGTACAGATTATAGTGTGTCACACAATTGACTAACTAATGTCATAGACCTTCCTTTTTTACAGTTAACTTAATCTTAGAAATCATTTTTGAACTCTTTCATGCAGATTAACAGATATTTTAGATACAATTTATGTCAGTTAAATTACTGTTTCGTTTTTCTTAATACGCATGTTGATCATCACACACACATCGTGTGGCAAAGGTCACATGTTTTCAAATAATCCCTTAAGCACATTTAACAAACATAAATTATTTAAAAGGTAACCCTAACAATAATTATCGAACCAATCATGAAACATTGATGTTTTCAGATAGGTTTAAATGTTAAACCTATAAATGACATAAGCCTAGTTACAATAAATATGTGAAACATGATTGTTTATAACAATTTTTTTAACATCCATTTAACAAATATAAATTATTTAACTTGAATTAGTTAATAGCTAACACTAACATTTTGCTTCTAATAGATATAAGATATCACTGATGTTTTTAGACAAATTATATTGTTATCCTAATAATCCTGCTTAATAAAAATAAGAAAACATTGATGTCTTAAAACAAGTTGTTTGGCACTTATTTAACTAGTATCAATCGTATTACAAAAGTTAGTTTATAGTGAACTTATCAGCCTATCTTACATTATAAGAAAATAATATGGATATTTAAAAACATCGATATATATTGGTCGATAAATAGAGTGACATCGATGCTACCTTTGATGTCACATCCTTATACTCAGGTAGGAGTATCCCCGCTACTTTTTACCAGTTGCCTTTCTGAGTTTCACGAACAATAAATGAAAATTTATAATAGTGGATACAAAATCGAAATATTTGCATTATGTTTTATTGAGTTAAATGAAAATATGAAACCGAATTATCAATGGATGCATTGAAAAAATAGCTCCTAATTATGTGTTAATAACTGCAATGTATTACATCTTACAATTATAAATTGTAAAAAATTGAATTTTGAATAATGAAACAGAAAATATCAATGGATTATAAGTGAACTGAATAGTGTATCACGTATAAAGTAATGAGTTTTATACTTCGCGGTTTGTATACAAATCGCAATGACTTCTAGCAATGACTAAAGTAATTTTCTGGAAAAAAATATTATCTAATTTAAAATCGTTTTTACTTGTAACTCTCAGATTTAAATCCCCATTTTTTTGTAGGTAGTAGGGACCTATAATGGTGCAAAACTAGAGTTATAGTCGCCAATGAACATTGAAAGCCGAGAAAAAAAAAATGAAAATCACGTTTTATTTTTTTTCTCAGCAGAGAAATGATTCTTTTACGTTAAATTGTAGTTCTGTATGCTATTTAAAATAAAAATACTTTCGTTATGCTGAAGACACCACCAGGCTTAAGGGTGCTTAAAAACACGAAAAAAATGGCAAAATTCCAATGAAATCTGTGGTATTTGTTTTTCATGAAAAGTTGACCTCAAATCTCGATTTAGCGCACCAAAAAAACCCTTAGATGTGAAATTTTATCAAACTAAAAAAAATTTGATTTTTTTAAATATTGAAGTTGAGATTTCATCAACAACTTCTGACGGCCATAACAACTGCTATGTACAACAGATTACAATAGTAATAGCATCACAAGAATCAGCGTGCCTTCTGCTTTTTATCCATGCATACATCATCATCACCAGCATATTGGGTTTACTAAAAAAAACACAAATGCCAAGGTCAACTATAACTTGAGATATCTCAATAAGGAAACATCCCCTGCGACCTCCGGATTTGGGCTAAACTATGCAGTTTTAGAGCTTCTAGATGCCCTTAAAATTGTCTTTCCATCGGTGGTGAAATATGTAAGATAGCGCAAATTATTTACGATTTTTTTTTAGAAATTGCCTGCCTACTTACCACCAAAAATCCTTCAAAATTTTAGGTTTAAAAAATTTTAATTTTGATGAAATGATTGGTTTCTATATGTTTTTGAGATGCGGAATCTGAAAATTATATCAGTTTTTAGTTTATAAATTTTCCTCACCTATATTTTTATTTCAAAAAGCTTCGAAACCCTTTGATTGACGAATAATCTAAAAATAATATCAGGTTTTGGTTTAAAAAAATATGGTTTATATTTTTAAAAAATGGTCTTATTTGAAATTTAGTATGTAAAATTTAAAATAATAATAGAAATATACCATTTTTAAACTTTTTTTTTTTATTTGTTAGCAGGGCCATGCCCTATATAAAGAAGTTCGCCTATTTATTATATACAATGAAATAAAATACAAATATTATGTACATTATAATACTCAACAGATAATAATCCAAATAATATACCAAAGAACTTAGTAAGAACTAAGAATTATATAAATTAAACTAAGAATTAAATACAAATAATAAAAAGTAAATAAATATTTTTCAAAAATGAATAGGGATATGCCTTATTTATCCCTTATCCGGTCATTAAAATTAAATTAGCCAATCTATTCAATATTAGTAGGGTACAACTAAATAGAAAATACAAACCAAAGTCAAAACAATTGTTAAACCTTTTATTTATAACAAGTTTTCTTAAGAAAAGTAAACATGAAGATTTATCATTTTGTAAATAAACAGCTTTTCTCGTATTTTATAGAGAGAGATTTATACCAGTAGTACCTCGCTATCCTTAATGTCAGTTGTAACTTTTGTTTTCCAAATTCAAATAGTTTTCACTTCCCCGCGACGGAATTTCGTAATTTAGTTCATAATTCTATTAATATCTCTAGAGTTCATTTTTATTTATTGGAGTGATAACGAAATAACAAGTTTGAAAAAAAAAATGAAATAAAAATGTGGAAAAGTTTTAAAAACACTTTTACCTACACTGAAATTATCTTTTTATATCTTACTTGATCTCAGTATTATTGATTTACAAGAATGGCTTGAAGATGTTTACAAAATAACATTCTTTCGTGAGGATGATGTCATATCAGAGATCTTGACATGATGAATACCTGCCTCATATAAAACACAAAAAATGCCCCGTAATATATCATCAAGTAAAAAGGCGATTATTCATTGAACAATCGCTGAGCGTTGGTCTAAGCCATGTAGAAATATTTTATGGATGAAGTTTTAATTAATTGTTAAATTTAAAAGAAAATACGATACAATTTTATGGATTTCTTGAATTATAGGTGACAATATATAAAAAAAAATTAGTAGTGCTTAATTTTTAAAATTTAAAACAATATAAAATTATGATATTCGAATACAATTGAATTTCCTAAGGACCCTTTACCAATATCATAAATTAATGCAATAAATTTTCCTTTTAGGCTATATAAATTTTTCAAAGATCAACTTTTACGGCTTACGGCGCATAGTGGGGCCATTCGTGAATCTAGCAGGGCAAAAGTTTGAAAGCGATCGTATGGATAATTTAATATTTTTTTCTCATCCAGAACAACTTGAAATGATTTGAACAAAGTTATTGAAAGGTTGGCAAAATATTTATAATTTTATTTGTGACTTGTTGTTTTATTAGAAAAAAAAAAAAACTTCACAAACCCATTTATTGATTTATCGATGATTATATAAATTGAAGTTAAAAAAAATGAATATACCTACTTTATGATAATAATGTCAATATTATGACTAGAAAAACACCTCTGTAATAACTAACAATTTCTCTGAAATTTTGTTCAGTAATAAATAAATAAAAGTTATAATATATATAAATCAGGGCAATGTGTTATCAAACTATAAGCTTTAACACTTTAATACTTACTTTATCTTAAAGCGAGCAGAACTTAAACACATTATATTGTTTTAAACTGAAAAGAAAATTATAGTCTATAATGATTTGTGATCTTAGATCGAGATTATCACTATCATCACTACCTTGTCCACTAAGTAAGGGTACCATACTCGTATCTGCGTCTGATATTACAAGCAAATTGAGAACACTATTACTGAAAGCCGTATTTTTCTCTGGTAATGGTCTGTATGAGCTAATTAAAGGATCAGACGAAATAAACAAATTATTTATTATGTCAGTGTTGGTTACTGTGCGAGACATTTTCTAAGGAAAATGTTCCCAGTATCTTTTTATCTCTTTGTGTTGCCTTTTTTGGACATCCTCTGTGAGTTGCCCAATTGCAAATTTTTGAATTATATAATTGACCAGATATATTTTTTCTTCGTGGGAGTTATTAAAATTGAAACTTTAACCCCGTAACGCTTCAGCCAATTCCAATCGCGCAACTGAGAGTACTCCGCTTAAAACACAATTTTTGGTGCTACTGATAAACGGGCAAAAACGGGCAGCCAAATGCAATATTTTCACTAAAATTACGTGTCCCCAGACACACAGAACCATAATTTAAAACCTAAGTTCACCTACGTAAAAAGTTTCAGATTAAAACATGAATATGTTTTTTTACTTGTGAACTTTTTAATTGGCGTACCGAGTATCTAAAATGCCGTAAAATTAAAAATAAAATGTACTAATACTGACTATTTTGAATGCAATTAATCGTAAAATGTAAAAAAATAAGAAAACTTATTACGATGTTAACTGTCGAGTGCTTGAAAGAATGTTAACTTCATTCTTAAATCGTACCGACTTAAAGTGGTATTAGTTCGTTATTTATTGAACTGCTTTATTGACATTACCTCAGCCTGATTCACTTCGTTTCACGTCTTCCAACATTTAGCCTGTTAGATCAACCACTTTCTGAATCAAAAAATCAAACTTCATTTTAGGACGTTTGTCCCGCTAGATTCACGAATGGCCCCACTGTGCATCGCATTCTGCCTCCTAAATATAGAATACATTAATATCACCCATATATATGAAACTATTTATATAGTTCTTTAGAATAATAGTTTTAAAATAATTTGTAGATTTTGGCAGCGAAAAAGAAAGTTATAATAATTTCTTGTTTTTAGTAAGGCATTTGATGAAATATATTGAATAAGTGATTTAAAATATTTTTGATTATTGCTGGAAAGTTTGGAAATTATATAATTATACATTTGTAAATTATATAATGCGTACAACAAACCAAAAAATGTTTCAGGGATGTTGGGATATTCATTCATGGGATATTGCACTAAGTGGTTATAGGATTAAATGATATAGTTTTATCATACATTTATATCTATTTTAGTAAATAATAGATATAAATGAGGGCGGATGAACTCAGAACCAGAAAGGAATTTGTTGGGTAGGCAACGCTGCACGACTTTAATGTATTGCGGATTCGCGTTGGAATTTATAGATTGCATTTTCCACGGGGTGGCGCCGCACATTGCGATAAAGGATTTTTCTGGAAACATCTTCATTGTCACGTGCTTATTTAAATGCTGGTCTCTTTTCTTGCCTTTATATTGTAAATGTATGGAATTATATTTTGTATAATAATACTTATATAATGAATAAACATTAACAATTAAGCTACAGTATGACTTTGTATTTTTTATTAGTTTTAAAGGTCTAAATCAACTGTGTTGAAATATATATTAGTCTAGTAAAATAAGAGTTTAGCGAAGAAAAAACTGACGGATACTTATATTTTTTGGGGTGCTGAATCCGATTCCGAAGTTAGCTACCACAGCGGCCGTCGGAGTGTATAGTTTATAATTGGCACAATAGAGGTCAGTACCAATTGCCATCCAACTGTCTGATAGCTACTTCTTTTAATTTATTTATTTAAGGACTACTTATTTTAACCGACTTGAAAAAGGAGGAGGTTCTCTATTCAGCTGTATTTTTTTTTTGTATGTCTCTTACGCGATTATTCCGTCAATTATGAATCAATTTAATCGGTAGGTCAACTTCAAAGGTTGCCACCATAAAAATTGATTTAAAACAAATCAGCGCTTTTTAAGAAAACTTAATAGAAACAGTTTATAAGAAACAAATTCAACACTTATCACTATTATGTAATTTTCTACTAAAACATATTATTACATAGTGACTAAATCAAAACTATTTACACAAATAATTTACTTATATAAACAAAAATACACTCGCTTCCCTCTAAAAATTAAAAAATAAAGATAATCTAAAAAAAAAAAAAAAGTGTGGCTGTGTCATGGACACGGCCGTGTGTTGAACGTAAATACGTTTATGTAACAGGATATATTTTTTAAATAAAATATTTTTATTTATTTATTTAGGATAAAAGCAAGGAAACAAAAAATGTTTTGTTACAATATAACTTTATTAATTATAGGTCTGTGATACGAAAAGTACAACATAAATGACATACAAGATACATAGAGATTTCTGGTAAACGTTAAATCAATACATGTATTTCCTAACGTCTTTGAAGAAGTTTCAATATAAGAAAAATTGAACCCGCTGAGGATTAAGTCGGGGAATGAGCGGTTTTGTGAGTCATCAACACTAAAGTCTCCAACTATCATAACAGGTGTAGTAAGATCAGGTACGTAATCGGGTATAATTTTAGCGATGTTTTTGGAATATTTTAACAACGATCGTAACATAAAGAGTTTAATTTCTGTCAACGCTTTGTCCGGGTGGATATACACTCACCCGTGTACGAATTTGAAGATGCCACTGGCCTTTACGTTTACTAGAGAGACATCACCAGGTTTTGCATCTTTCATTTCCAAAAAAAATTCTGAAAAGTCAATGTTAACTCTATTACAATCAGTGAAGCTACTGATACTGCGATATATGGCGACGTGATAATGATGATGATACCGCTACCGATGATAAGTTGCAATTTGTTTGTTCATAGCGGTATTACAATATGATCTCAGCTGAAAGCTAGGCACATTCACTGGTTGATGATTGTATCGGTAGAGATGTCTTCTGATCGCGCGGTCTAGCTTTGTATTAATGCACAATGCGCATGAGTGGCGGTAATAAGTATAAAACAATGCTGATCAGGAACTTTTACGTTCCCAGCACTGCCTGACTCGGTCATATAGTGTTTTATTATTACTATTCGATTGTTCTTGAGAAGCCCTTTCCAACCGCATATGATCTCTATACTTGGTTTTAGCTTTTTGACGCGTATAGGCTGACTTTATATATTTTTGATAATTTTTATCTATTATATTTACTGTTACTATTTAAAACTAATGTTTTATATACAATCGATAGACTTTGACGACAGCTGATGATTAAAATTTAAACGAACATCGTAGTTTCTCCGAGTCAAAAGTTATACTAATTGCAAATCTTGATACGCTGCAAAATAACCTCAAAATTGCGGCGCTTCCCCCTCCACTGCGCGCGATGTGTCACTGTTCTCACTTATTGTAATGAATTATTTGATCCTTTAGCTATTCAGTGGTATAATTTAATTTTTTGTTAAGGATAGAATTCGAAGCTACAACGCCAAACTGTATCCCCCGATTTTGTTATAAAAAAAAAAAAAAAAAAAAAAAAAAAAAAAAAAAATAATAAAAACCTACTTCAAGATTGTAAACCTGCATGTACAAACCTGAACTAATAAGTAATAAATCAACAGGACAATCAACGAAGTCACAATTCATGATGAGTTATTTTTGGAGTTGGTGCCATTCAAAAAAAACTATTATAGCCAACCTATTATTGCAAACTATTATTGCCAACACCCACTATTTAATCACTGCCACACCACACTGTGGTCGGAAAAGGTGCAATAACGGCAAATACCCCGATAAACGACCACTTAGTGCAAGATAACTGAAAAAAATATGGTTGAATAAGATTTTGTGCATTCCGCGTTATAGTATTTATTGCAGCTTAATTTCCTTTCCCTCCAACCTGGATTCATTCAATTACTACTATTTTATATCTAATCGGTGTTAACCAATCGTCTTACAATTAAACACATTAATTAGGCTTCTACTGAAGACAATCCGATCATTACCTTAGCTTCATTGCTGTCCGGGAAGCATCGTTATAAAAGTTAGAACATATACTTTTTTTTTTTTTTTTTTTTTTTTTTTTATAAATTATTGTTGTCGGACATAACTTGAGCATCACAGTTGGAAACAACCCAATTATCTGAAATTTGCAACAGTTCCACTATACTCTTGCAGAGTGCCTTTTGTTTGTTTCGCCCGAATCTATTCTGTGGAAAAAAATGTTTAAGCAAAAAAGTGGATTTATAAGTTTTGATAGACTTACACAACCTATTGAGCTGAAACAGGCCAGTCGATTCTACTATAATAAATAATGCATAATCTACAATAATAATAATGAGCTGATTATTTGGAAACCATTTGTGCAAGAGTAGTGGAAACAGGTTAGCAGGGTAGGAGGATCGTGTCTAAATACTAAGGAAAAATTACAACTTAGGTGGTTTAAATAACTAAGACAATATTTTATCGCCACAATGAAAACGATAAGACAAATAAAATAATATATTATGTATGTAACAAAATAATTTAACAATCGAATATAAAAATAAATTATTTAAGAAAACTGGTGATGGTAATATTATTTTAACATAATAGATATTTACAGTCATCATAAAGTTCCAATTTTTTAGTAGTCCTAATTTGACCTTTGTTCGATGATGTTTCGAAAGTTTTCTTGACAGATATTAGCCAGTGTAATTATTACTAAACCCACTGCATTCTCTGGCCAACTCGCAAATCGGGGGTTTGCCGATCTCAGCCATAATGCGTCCCCACTAGGGGGACTCCCCACTAACACAGGAGAAAATGGGACAGAAAGAGAATTTAAAACACTTGACTAATGATTTAGTATTGTTTACTTATTGGAAGTGATTCACCTTCTGAGACATGTTGTAACAAAATGGACAGAGTTTTTTCGCGACTTACTGAGATAAACTCAAGACTAGCGGGAACTAGCAGCTGAAACGTATTTTAATAGTTTACCCAGGGTATGGTAAACGTTGTGATACTAACATCTTTTTGGCTCCACGTTGGCGGAAGGTATATTTTAGAAACTCCTGAGAAACACTTGTTATAGTTCACGTTTAGCGTTGTTCTAGTGCAGTTCGCGATAGTTTTGCTCTCTTATCACTTCCTTTGTTCGTGTTATCACTTCTTTGTTGTGCGTTTCATTGTTCGTGAGTTTCCTTTGTTTGCGTGTTCCTTTGTTCGCAACCTTCTTTGTTCTCATCGTTCATTGTTCGGAAACACCCCCAATTGTTCTTTTGTGTTAAATCTCGTCTGTTAGTTAATCAGTGCAGAAAAGTTATCAATAATGGCCACTAACAACATAGATAATCAAGAAGAAATCTCTCAGGAAGCATTCCAACGCCCGAACACCAGGCAACTGGCGCGAAAGGTGAAAGAAGCTTCTCCGCCCCAGATACCCATAGAAAACCGCTTCGAGACGCTCAACGTTCTTCAGGAGGAGGACAGCGGCGACGGCTGGAATAATCCACTGCCACCGGTGGTCATCTCTAAGAAATATCAAAGCAAGGTGAGAAAGTTCATGAATGATTTGCACATAGATAGATATATTATGAGCACTAAATCTCAAGATCTTAAAATTACACTATTCAGTGAAAAAGACCGCCAACTTTTCCTTAAAGCCTTAGGGAAAAACAAGGCGGAATTCCACACTCACCCCCCTAGAACTAGAACGAAACCAAATAGGTTCGTTATAAAATATTTAGATATAAATACCACATTAGAATCCGTACTAGAGGCCTTCGAGCCTGTTGAAATAAGCCACGCCCGGCGGTTCCATAAAACCGACCCAGACGGAAAAAGAACTCCTCTTTCCATCATTTGTATTACGGTGGCGAATGGCGTTACGGCCAAGGATATTAAAAATAAAGTTCGGCATGTGGACCATTGTTCCTTCTCGGTGGAGCCTTACCGAGAAACTAAGGACCCCCCCCCCCACAATGCTATAAGTGTCAACAGTACGGACACACAAGAAATTACTGTGGCCGAAAGGCTAAATGTGTTAGATGTGGGGGCAGTCATGACATCAAGGACTGCGAGAGGAAGGACCCACCAAAGTGTTGTAACTGTGGGGGAGGACATGTAGCCTCATACAGAGGGTGTTCTCACAGGCTTAAACTGGCCGAACTCCTAGCCAGTCGAAGAGGCGTTAGAGAGAGCTCTACAGGGCCCAACCATCGAGATCCACAGTTGACCAATCAGGGACCTCCATCATCCGCAGCTCAACCCCCCACCCCTCCACCACCGGCCAGCCCATCTACTCACATAGACCCTATGGGCGTTCCTCCCTGGGTTGAACGCATCATGGAGCACGTCACCAACACCGTCACCAACTCAGTAGGGGACCTAGTAGATCAGGTCAAGGCGTTAGTTCAGGCTGTAGTGGAGTTGGCCAACCGCCAATGAAAAGCTTCTCCCTACTTAATTTCAACTGTGGCGGCCTCTCTACGAAAGTAGAGGAACTAGAGGCGCTATTGGGAATGGCTCAGCCAACCGTTGTGGTTCTGACTGAGACCAGATTACTAGGTTACCCTCCCCGCTTGCTCGGCTATGCTGCCATAACCGACGACCAACACGACCCACATGGTGGTGTTCTCATAGCTGTCCGCCATGGTGTCCCATGGAAAAAGATGCCACCTCCATTCAACGTCACTGACAGCCGCACGAGTCACCTGACAATTCAAGTGATGTTACGTCAGCCAACACTCATCACAGGTGTGTATCGTCGCCCTCAAGGCTCGTTAAGACAACTCCGGCAACTAGTCGACGCATGCGGGACTGTAACAAATCACTGGGTGGTGGGAGACTTAAACGCTCGGCATACCTCTTGGCACAACACAAAAATCAATCCAGCGGGAGTACAACTAACGAAAACAGCCTTCACAGTTATCCATCCTTCAACTCACACTTTCCGTCACGCCGGTTCAGGATTCACATCTACAATAGACCTTCTGCTCACGCGTCAGCCCCATCGCTTCACAGGATGTAATGTCTTCGATTTCATATCATCTGATCATCGACCAGTCATCTATGAAATCGAAGGCAGAATAGATTTCCCAAAAGAAAAGAAATTTAAATACCAGGAGGCCGACTGGAAATTGTACAAAACAGAGGTATGTCGAAAGCTACCAGAGAAGATGCCCGTCCTCCAATCAGAAGAAGCCGTGGACGACTACATTCAGAAGTTCACGAAAAACCTGCTAGAGGCCGCGCATCTCGCCATCCCCACCTTTCACCCCCAGCCCCCCCACCTCCGATCACCCCCCACCCCACATCATGGCCTTGATCAAGAGCAGGCGGACACTGAAGAACCGTCATTCCAGAACCAGAGATCCAGCAGTGAAGATGGCCCTGAACTCGGTCACCACCCAGATAAGGAACCTCATGCGGCAGTGGAAGACGGCGACCTGGCATGAACGACTTCAGGCCACTCATTCTGACTACAGAAAATTTTGGAAGCTGACCAAGTCAGCAACTAAGAAGAGCTCCAGTGTCCGCCTGCACGATGGTGACAGATTGCTGATGCCCTCGGAACAGGCCCAGCTGCTAGTGGAGTATTACCAAGAAGAAATTGTATCCCGCACTACCGATGCACCTCCGTATCCAGCCATGGCCAGGGACAACAATTTCATGTTTGTCAGCCCGAGACGTCTCAAAGCCATCCTGAGGCGATCCAATGGAAACCGGGCTCCTGGCCACGACGGGATACAGACTATCTTGCTCAAGCAGCTGCCTCGAAGAGGCATCGCCCACCTCACGAACCTCTACAACTCGTGCTTGAGACTGAGAATCTTTCCGGACCAATGGAAACGTGCCATCTTGTTTCCACTCCTCAAGCCGAGTCGCAACGGTGAGAAACCTGAACATTACAGACCCATCAGCCTACTGCCTCACCTCGCAAAGGTCTATGAGAAAATTATTCTCAATTATCTCAGAGACTTTTGCGAAGAACACTCAGTGATACCGTATGAGCAAGCTGGATTTCAACCCCACCTCAGCACAGAACACCATCTACTGAAGCTTCAAACTGAGGTAAACCGAAACTTCAACAGAAATACGGCAACGGCTATGATTTCCATAGACTGTACAAAGGCTTTCGATTCTGTGTCTCACGGCATTCTATGTCGTCAGCTCATGGACCTCGACTGCCCAGAACAGCTCTATAGTATCATAGTCTCATTCCTGAGTGGCAGAGAACTCACTGTGAAGGTTCGTGGGGAACTTTCTAGCACCATCCCCCTCAGCTGTGGTGTCCCGCAGGGAGCAGTTCTATCGCCAGTCTTATTCTCTATATATACTGCCGATATAGTCGGCAAAAACTACATCAAGTCTGCTGTAGCTGCCTATGCCGATGACATCGCCATCTACAGCAGTAGTCTTAATGCTACGAAAGCACTACGTCAGGCCGAACAAACTTGTGCAGAGATTGTTCAACGGCTGGACTTACTTAATATTAAAGTAAATCCCGCCAAAACGGACTGCGTAGTGTTTTCGCACCAATCAAAGAAGAGAACAACACTGCCGAGAGCGCTCCACGTGGCTGGCATGGAACTAGCTCCCTCCAACAAAATTCTTTATTTAGGTGTTCAACTGGACCGCCATCTCAAATTTTCTGCCCACATTTATCAAAAAGCCAGAACAGTTAGGAGAAAATCCTATAGACTCCATCACCTCCTCACCTCCCCGGCACTCTCTCTCAGGCTAAAACTAGCCATATATAAATCAATATTACGCCCAGCACTCCTCTACGGCGCACCGCTGTTCACGCATCTCTCCGATGGAACGCGACGATATCTTCAGGGATTTCAAGACACCATCCTTCGAAGAATTGTGAGAACGACGACGCTGCGGAAGAAGAAGCCCCCGGAGCTGCACGAAATCTTTGAACTCCCTACTATCCCGGAATACATAAAGCGGAGGCATATTAAATTTTTTGATTCCCTCCAGCACCTCAACAACCCTCTATTCAATAGTCTAACTCCGGCACCACCCCCTGTACGGTGGCAAAAGACAGTCTGACTGTCTTCATTTCAGAACTTTTATTCATAAAACTTTTTTTTGATTTAGTGTTTTTTTCAGAAGGACTCCAACAAAAGGTGTGCCCCAACACCTCTGCAGACATAGCGCCCGCTACCTCAAGCTCACACCCACTCATACAGGCCTTAAAATGTAACTCAGTTACAGCAAAAGGCATTTACCTTTCTAACTCTTTACATCTTCGATGTAAAGAGCACACACAATGTCTTTCTTTATACAGGGGCTATGAAGAAAAAAAAAAAAAAAAAAAAAAAAAAACACTTGTTTCAAAACTTTTTTGAAAACAAAACTTATTTCATCTTATTCTAACAAAGCACACCCAGAAAAATGCAGCAGAAGTCGATGAAACACTTAAAACTTATTTTCTAACTTCTAAGAAAGTGGAGAATTATTGACGTGAGAATAATCGGTTTATTGCATGGTTCATCTCATGGTTATGAAACAAATTAAAATAGGTAGTTTCAAAATCGATATTCTCGAAACATGTTAGTATATTATCCCCAATCAAATATATAGTCAATTTCAATTTTCCGATCTCATCGAAAATGAGGATTTTTAACACTCCCAGCAGACCCCTGTGCACCGCTGTCTGGTTTCATTCAAAAGTTTGTTTTTATGGCTAGACATGATCAGTTATCTGCACGATAATCAGTGATTCATACTCTAGTTGGAGTAATTTATGAGATTATATTAATAATAAATACTATCGACAAAATAATATTCAGTCCATTATTAAATCAACGGACAGTTGCAGATGTCCTGCAAAACCTGTGAAATAAATTGTGTTGTAAATAACATAGAAAAAGGAAGAGAGGTTAAGAGAATAGAGGCTTTGCCTATTCTTCCGATAACCGATACAGTCTCTCAGGCACCGTTTGACACCCAAACCAGATTTGTCCCTCATTCTAGCCAATTATTTTAAAAAGAATCTCGGGCTTTTAATATGTTCCATATTATTTAATATTTTGAATATTCTCAGTGAAAATAACTTCTATGAAGTGTTACCTGTGTAGTCATTCCTTATTCATTTTCATTCGTTCAATAATATTGTTAAACTTTGAATTAAATAATCGTACATTTATATGTTCATCTTCTAGGTGTTAAAAGAAATCGATGGGTGAAAATTTCAAAAAAAATATATATACATCATTATAATGACTTATAATTATAATTAATAAATACAGTTAATGGCCGAGATCACATCAAGATCATCATAGAGTGGGTAAACTTCCGCATTTGTGCTCCGTCTCTATTCATTCCCTACACATGCCGCTCCAAGGATTCACCGAAGAAAAGGAAAGCCTTTCAAAAATTCTTAGTGTCTTATCATCAGGCAGTGTTAAATAGTCCTTGAATTCCTTAGAATTTAAAGTATTGTATCTATCAACTAGCAACATCTAAATTTTACCCTCTGTTATGATCAATTTTAGAAAACCATTCGGAAATTTTGTACTGGGTGTTCGAATCCACGCATACCTTGTGAAGTGATCTACCAATAAGTGTAGGCATTTCTTAGAGGAGTTATTATCAGCAAAACTGTCGTTTTTGTCTATAGACATGATTTCATGAGGACATTTCAGAGAGCTCAAGTGTGGCAATATACCAATTCACCGACAAGACGATGATTTATTCCTCATGCAAGCTGCACAATCCTTAAAAAAATGTTTTGTCCATATTCTGGAATAGTTATATTATCTTAGCTTTTCTGTAATATGATTACTTCCAATATGACCATAAACCTGATGTACCTTGATTATTAAGTAGGAACAAAAGCTCTCCTTACATATTTTTTTTGTCATATATTTAACATCTTAAAGTCGATATTACCTTCTCTCATAATATTTTTGGAATCTCAATTTCAGACTGTATGGTCTTTTGGTCCTCAAGAACTTCCTCTAGAGAATATATGCATGCAATAATCTTCATTTGTAAAACACTTCAACACTAGGTTTCGTAATAAAGAATCAGCCTTTCTTTTCTTCAGATTCAAAGATTCAGCAGATCTTTTCTTTATTTTTTAGGACGGTTGAAAGAGAACTACGCGAAATTCGGAATTTACTAGCAACAAACGCCTAACTTCTTTCTCCTTTCTATACTTTGCAAATCAATTTTAACTTTTCTTTAATTGAAAAAATTTTCAATAGCCACTGTAAAACCACTCGAGTGAATAACTAATAATAAGTGACTGGTGTAACTATGAACTGAAAAGACAAACAATGACAGAAAACACGAAAACAAATTACACATGAAATTCTTTTAATTTTAGTTTGAGTTATAGAGGCGATGACTTCTAATAGTTCGTTTCATAGAGGTGGTCCTAGAAGTTCTCTCTTTTGAACCCTATTTTCAGTTCTACTTATTTTCGACACAATTTTTTACGTTATTTGTCTGAAATCGTCTCATTGATGTGAGACCGCAGATTTTGTTCAACTTATTTAAGAATTTAGCTTATCGAAGTATAACACATCGAGAGTTGACTGTATTTGTAAATTATTTTTGTTAATAATTTAGATTTAGTTACCATGGAGATGTTAGATAATCATAATCATAAATATCATGGAGTTATAGACAATAGTACTATAACTCCATGATAAATATGTTTAAAATGTAAGGTTATATAACAGTGATTTTTCTTAACTTTTTTTTTTATTTTTCTTAAAACGTTCTGCGTTGATTTCAATTTATTTATGGGACCACCTCTGAAGTATACCCTACCGATCTAAAAAACAATCATCAAAATTGGTTCAGAATTGACGGAGTAATCGCGTAACATACACACACACAAAAAAAAAAAAAAAAAAAAAAAAAAAAAAAAAATACAGAAGAGTTGAGAACCTCCTCTTTTTTGAAGTCGGTTGATAAAAATATGTCGCCACTATAAAATAGCTTGTTTAATGGCAAAAGATTCCAAGTAAATGATTAGTTTTTCATCTGGTGACAATCTTCTTGGATACCATTATCCTGTGGTTGTTAAAGAAAGGACCCAAACACAAACAGCTGAAATCCACCTCGATCACTTCTTCAATTCTTTATCAGATTATAAATAGCTAGGAATCGGAGCTCCGTGGAGGGAGCAAAGAAACCCAAAAACATTTTTATTTATTTATTAATTTTTAAATTATATTTATTTATTTAAACAAATAAAATAAACATGTAACCATTTAGGTCAGTTACAATTTTATGGCGAATAACTTGTTTCAGATAGGATATACTTTTCCATGTTAGATTATGAGCCCTAAATACTTTACTGAATGTTTTGCAAAAATATACTATTCCGATTTGAATTTGAACCGTTTATTTTTAACAGCATTAAAAAATAATCGTATACGCTCAAGGTGTTCCGCAAATGAGCTAGCAAAAAAAAAGCACTTTCTACTGGCAGTGGCCTTTCTGGGTTACAAATGCGGTCTTCAGGTGGTCTTTTGGTCTCAGAGGAATGGACCAAAAAAAGCAGAATTAATGTCCTGAGCAGTGAACCAAATACAGCTGCCAACACTTACAAGATCGTCAATGCAGGGAAAATATTGAGTTTCCGGTGCTTCTTACTGTTCTGTTTATCTCCTGAAAGTCTAAACATAATCGCGTGCGTTGTCCATCCATTTTCTCAAGTGCCAAAGCGACGAGTGAAGGATATGGAGACTTTGAATCCTCTATCAAATATCTTTTAATTAGTTTAAAACTTTGAGATTTCTTTTTGGTACGGACAAGAACATCTATAAAACTTCTTACATACATATTTTATTCTCTAAGCTTAATTCTAGCCTATCCTAATAGAAATGAACCCACATCATATTTGCGGCGAGCGAAACATGTATGGTGTTCTTTGATAGGCCATATATTTTTGATTCCAATAAATAACGCTATTACATTTTAAAGTTCTGAAAATTGATGTAGTCACAATTTTTTTTTTTTTTTTTTTCATAATTCACTAATTTATTGTTTGTTTGTTTATTTTGTTTAACGTCACTTTATGCTGCTATGGCTAATCGGACGATGCTGCGGTGGGAGTCCTAAATTTTGCCTATCCAGGTATAATTAGGATAGGGATCTTTAACGAGTACCTGACACGCACAGGCTCGGGACCCCCATTTTACGCCCCTTCCGAAGGACGGCATAGCTAAGGATTTTTTACTCCCTTTAAAAAATCCTGAGGTCATCTGCCGGGCTGCGAACCCGCGATCTTGGGTTTAGTAGGTTGCTATGCTAACCACTACACCACAGGTGACCCCTGCTAAGTTATTAATTGGATCTTTGGCCCATAAATCAATCTTATTATACTGTTTTAATTCGTCTTGTAGAATGTCTTTTTTCATCTTAGAATAGGATGTATTTTCTCGTAACATTTTTTTATTCTACATAATATCCATGGTACCACACGATTCTCTTAATCACTTAATTTACCATTCGCTCTTTGTTCAATTTCTAATTTCTCATCTTGTATCGATTGAAACTTTTTAATGACCCCTAATCAGAGAAATAAGTCGTAATAATTTTTTTTATTTATTATAACAATAAGATGCCAAATTTTAAAACGCAAATTAGCCCGGCTTTTAAAAAAATCTACTCCACTTTTTTGATATTCACTCAAGTTATCTACTCCACTTTTTTATTTTGATAGCTAAACTATTTTTTAATCCATTAATGAAGAGGTAAAACCGTCCCATATTTTGTACCGTTTCCGAGATATACGCTTGGAAAATGTAAAGGACTATAAAAGAAAGTTGCAATTTACTTTTGACAAATTGAAGATAAATTAGCATATATATGTGTATTTTGAAGGAAAGTTAATGTTGTACAATATTATTTATAAAGACTCTTTTCGTGGGATGGACGTTTTAGAAGATATAGATAGATGTTTAACAGAAAACGAGAGGTGAACATTGTTTTTTTTTTTTAAATGTTCACGTTTGCCAAGCGTATATCTCAGGAACGGTACAGAATATGAAAAATGTGTATATGATTAAGGTTGTAGAAAATTTAGTTAACATTAATTTAGTAAATGGTCATGTTTTGCATACGATGCACAGTTTTCGAGATATGGGCCCAAAACCAAAAATAGAGATCTTCCGCGCCCCCTTCCTTCTTGTTCCCAGACCCGAAACCTCCAGGACTCGTGGTATATTTACTTTCTAACTACCCTGAACAAGTTTCCAAAGAAAAACCTTGGATTACAGTAAACGCATTCTATAATACTTCATTGACTGGACTTACTGTCCATTAAAAAAAAAGACAAAATATCTTTTTTTATCAAGAACCCATTTCCGACCCATCTTAAAATTTTGTCCACATGTAGTCAGTAATAGTATAAACCACATATATTTTTTTCGAAAAAATTGAAGGGTATGTATTTTGGGAATTACGAAAACCGTTTTTGGATGTTTCGAAAAAATGAAACATAAACCGAAAATATATCAAGTGATATATCATAATAAAGGGCATTTCTAATAGATAAGAATGCCTCAAAGTAATAGAGCGAGCTCTGTCGGAAAAGCAAGTGGATATTGTCACGATTCTGGCAGTCAGGAGTCTCTACCAAAAAACAAGAAATATTATAAGGACTGGCAACCACACCTCCAAGGAATTTGAGACGACGCAGGGAATACGTCAGGGGTGCAGCCTAAGCCCCCTGCTTTTCATATTGGTGCTGGATAAGGTGCTGAAGAGAGCCAAACCCAGATTGCGGCGTTTTCAACTAGGGCATAGGAACCTTCAGCCTGCTTTGCTTACAGTTCTCGCTTTTGCTGATGACCTCGTCGTGTTCGCTGCGGATGACCGGGACCTACACCACAACGTAAATATCATACAAGAAGAGTTGACAAGCATTAACATGGATATTAATCCAGATAAGACGAAATGTATGAGAATAGGAAGACGTCCTCACCGTATTATGAGAATATTGAGATTAAAGGGATCTATTCTGGAGCAGGTGCAGGACTTCAAATATCTAGGTGCCTGGATCAACGAAAGCGGTTATATCGATGGAGAGGTATCGCAAAGGCTGGGAGCAGCTGGTAGACTGTTCAACGCAATCCGGAAAGGTTTTCTCAACAGAAGGGAGGTGACGAAGAAGACCAAGATATCCGTCTACAAGTCTACGTTCCTGCCCATCCTATCTTACACCTCTGAATCATGGACCCTTACCTCAAAACACAAAGGGCAGATCCAGACAATGGAAATGAGATACCTAAGAAAGGTTGAAGGAAGGACCAGGAGAGATAGGATCCGTAACTCTACAATAAGATCGCACCTCGAGGTACAGGCGGTAGAAACCACTCTTGAAGAAAATAAATTAAGATGGTTTGGGCACCTCCTGAGGATGAGCACGGAGAGAACGGCCAGGATAACGTATGAGACGAGAGTAGAAGGAAGAAGACCAAGAGGAAGACCACGGATCACCTGGGAGGAAGGCGTGCGGGAGGCGTTCAGGAAGCGAGGGCTGGACTGGAGCAGGAGGAGAGAATTGGTTCAAGAAAGGGACACTTGGGTCAAGCTCTATAGAGGGAATTCCCACACTGCACAGCGGTAGAGAGGGACAGATTATGATGATGATGATGAAGAATGCCTCTAATTTGAGCTCTCTGGGAGCAATAGCTTTCTAATGGCGTAATTTTGAATACACTAAATGAGGACCTAAAACAGTAATTTTTTGAATTTTTAAAAGCTTATAACCTAAAAAACCAAAAGTAAGAAAAATGTAATATTTTAAATTTTTACTAGTCTTGGTAAGTACAGCTGCTAAACCAAAAATCATAGAAATCGGAGATGTCAAGGTACAAACCATTGGTTGATGCTAACAATGGTTGTGGCTAACAATGAGTTATTCAACAGCTCCCAATTTTATAATGGTATAAACTTTATTGAGTTGGAGCTGTACCATTCTTTCATATATCCATCCACGATTATCTTTAAAACTTTTACCTTTGGTGTACCATCCAGTATCTTAAATCTAATACACTCCTTTTCAAAAGAGTTCATCGACGTTGTTGCCTCCTACTTCCCATTATATTTCACTAATGATTTTTTTTTCTACTTTCGTTTGAAAACGAAAAAGATGTTTAAATTTACATTTATAAATTCATCATTTCTATTAAATTTTATTTATATGTTGGTTTCAAACATTTTTTTTATGCCAAACAAAACATAATACCGCACAACCTGTTTTTGTTTATTAAGAGACAACATCTCCAAGAAAAAAAATAAACAATCCCCTGGTTGTTCCTTTTACATCACACTTTGGCTTTACCGACCTATATCTTGGTTCAAACCAGATGTTCAATGATTTTCACTTAACTTAGCAGAATTCTTATATTCCTATTGATTTTTACCTATATATTCAAAAACGATAATGCCAGATATATTCTACATACAATTAAATCATTTATATAGAAAATTCCGACAATCCAAACGACCAAGTACATGAAGTTATAGCCATAAAATAAAAACAAGCAAAGTTCATTTCATTTATTTCTTTTGTGAAAGTATCGACTCCCATTATTTATTTTCCATGTCAAAGGCTTAATTTTTTTTTTCAATCCAAGGTGTTCGCATGTAAAAAAACGAAATAGTCATATTTTAATATTTATATTAAAAAAGATTTTTTTCATAAATATGACGTTAACTTTTTTTGTAACCATAAATTCAATGGAGTGATTTAATCAATATTTCATTTTCAAACTATAGAAAGTTTTTCTCTAACAAAAATTTGAAAAATATGGATACATATTTAAAAACAAATATTGAATCCATTTTAACTAATTCCTTTCCATCTTAGATTTTGCATTAGGTTCTATGTAATCAGTTAACATTTTCGTTTTAATTATTAACTCTCACTGAACTTTATTCGATTATAAAGAGAACAATTTTAATCACCATCGCAGAGTGATTCCTCCACACTTGACATGAAAAGGAAGACATACAGTCAACTGAGGCACCAGTATCATCAGAGTAACCAATCTTGAAATGTCGGGAAGACAAAACAAGATCCTACCATCCCAATTAGTATTATTATTATTTTATATTTTTGCTTATTTATACATTAATAAAGTTGAAGGATAAGAAAAAAAAACTTTAATTGTTTTTATATGTGTTTTAATTATGTTCGAATATCAATTTTACTTCGTGATTCATTAATCCCTGATATTAAAATCATTTTAATCCGTTACTTAAGTTATCTTTTGTAAGTTTATCTTAAGAGAGATATTTATCTTTATAAGTATTCCAAGTATTTTCACTATTTTAGTTTGATATTGAATTTTCTTACATATTAAGCTATCAATTTTAACAAGTATCCTGAAGAAGAGAAGTTCTCTGAAGAAGGCCTGAGAAGTAGAAGCTAGACGTTGAGGCTGGGAAGTACTGAACTACTGCACTACTTACTACACCCTAACCGGCCGAGTCCACTTGAGTTGCACCTTAGTCAGCTGCATATTTGATTCATATTCATGATAAGATCAGATGAATATTTATGCTCACCTTTTTTTTCTTTTTTTAGAGCCGAATACATTTGTTGGATATTACCTATACTTCTAGAGGTCTCATTAAATTTGGAATAACCAATTATATATATATATATATATGAAATCATTATTTAAACAAAAGGACAAATAAAATAAGAGTCTTTGAATTAGTTTCCTCTATTGCAAATAATACTTTTAGCTTCAAAATTACTCAATTAAAATAATAATATTTTAAATCAAAATAATAATTCAAACACTCCTTTACAATAATTACAATTAATAATAATTTCAAAATAAAATACACACTTTTCAATGATCAATCAAAATAATATTTCAAGACAAAATAATAGTATCCTTTATGATAGTGATTTCAAGATATTAATTACAAAATAAATCGGACAGAATATTACTGTGAAATAAAATAATAATTTGAATGATCTTTTACATTATTAACATTGAATATAATATTTTACAACAAAATACAAAAGTCCGACTTTATTAAAATAACTACAGCATTGTCAATTTAATACAGATAATTCCTTCAATATAACATAAATATTACTCCTAATACCATTGCATTTATTATATTTAAAATAAAAGATTTTTAAAACATTTTTATATTGTTTAAATAAAATTAAATAGTTTTTAATCAGAACCACTGTCTGAATCGTAATTATCTGAGACATCCGAAATATTCACGCGAATGGAATCATTATCGTCGTCCGAAATAGATTGTTTCTTTTTCCGTTTTTTCCTATTGGGCCTTTTAATATTGTCGATATGAGTTTTAATTGGTCTTTTGTCTTTTACTACTACATTTACTTTTTTAAATTTGTCTCTACTTTTTATTTTCGCTTGGGTATTTTTCAAATGTTCTGTATCCCCTAATTGTTTCTGAATATCTAAAGGGTCTTTCTCTATTTTTATTTAATTTTTTCCGTCCTTGTCTCTTTTTCGTCATTTATTTTAGATCTAATCAGTTTATGTAATAATTGTTGGTCCTTATGATATTTTAATACATATTGTTCTGTCAGGTCGATGTTTTCGTTTGATTCTAATCTGGAGGTTCCAAAAGTAATTTCGTTAGGAGTTAATTTTAATTTATTGTTTAAGGTATTATTATACGCTATTACCGCTAATCTTAATTTTTGTTGCATCGAACATTTATCTTTTTCTTTTCCTATTATTCTCAATAATTCGTTTAGGGTAGAGTGGACTCTGTTCAATAATCCCAAAGAGTTTGAGTGGCTGGCTGAGGTGTAATGTAAGATAATATTATTTTCTTCACAAAACTGTTTTACTAAATTATTTTTCATTTCCGTCCCTTGGTCTAATGATATTTGTAGAGGTGTGGGAAAGTATGTCATATAGTTAGTCAGTGCGTTACAAATATTAATTGCGTTCTTTGATTGTAGGGTTTGAGCAAATAAATGTTTCGAAAATGTGTCTACTGCTGTGAAAATTATTGCGTTGTTAAAATTAAAAATGTCAATCATTAATTCCTGAAACGGTCTTTCTGGTGTAGGTGTAATTTGAAATTTGGTCTTTATAGGTTTTCGGTCATATTTCGTAACTTTACAAGTTTCGCATTTATTAATATACTCGGCTATTTTATTTTGCATCCCTGGAAAATAATATTCTTTTTTAAGTTTTTCGAATGTTACGTTTATACCCCTATGCTTTGTTTTGCCTAAATGATAATTATCTATAATTTCTATTTGTTCATTCGGGTTTTCGACGTCATTTACAATTTGTTTATATTTTTTCAATTTAAACCGATGGATATTCCGTTTCTATTATTTGCTGTATTGTTCTAAAATAATCGTCATATAAATTTTCGGTTATTTCGTTAGGTGATTTACAAATTATCCCGTATGTTTTATTAGGTTCGAGTATTTGTTCTAATAATGAAGCGATATCTGATTTAGCATAAATGTTTAATTCGTATCGGCGTTTCCCAAATGGTTTAGTGAAATTAATTTTTGTATTTCCCCTTTTTATAATTATTTGATTTTTTTCTATGTTTATACATTTTTCGGGTTCACAAATTCGTACTTGTTCGTTACTAGATTCCTGGGAATGGATTGTCTCTAAATCGTCTTCCGGTGGTACTTCTAAGTCCTCTATTATCGCGTCATACTCGGAATTGTTTTCGTCCGCTATTTCCTGATTTAATAATTCTTCGACGTCCATTTCCTCCACGTCGCTATTATGATTCAATTCGTCGCTTCCCCTGGAAAGTGCATCGGCCACGTAATTTGTTTTTCCCTGAATGTGTTTGACTTCGAATTCAAATTCTTGTAATTTCCAAACCCACTTCATTATGCGCGTGTTACCATTTTTCATTGAAAAAATCCACGTTAAAGGTTTATGATCCGTGCATAAAAGAAATTTTGTACCGTATAAATAAGGCTTAAAGTGTTGGGTTGCCCATACTACCGCTAGTAATTCTTTTTCTATTGAACTATAATTTAATTCCGCATTTTGTAATACTCGGGACGCGAATGCTACTGGGTGTTCTATTTCATTTTCGTCCTGTTTGTTTAGTATCTCATTGTCTGAATAAATACGTGCGTATAAATCGCATCTTTTTTGGCCCAGTCGTTCTAAGAAATCGAGTGGGTTCTCTTTATGATAAGTCCGCGTATTTAAAATTTCTGAAATTAATTGTTCCCTAGTTCTCGTGTCCTGATATTTTCTTTTTAAGAATTTTATTATTTCTTTGACGGTATTTAATTCTTTGTCATATACGGCGACTTTAGCTTTACCTGTTAATTTATTTAAAATTGTTAAAACTAATTTTGCTTGATTTGTATTTTTATGAGTATTGTCCTCTTTACAATATAAATTATATAAAAATTCGCTATTTCTGATAAAATCAACTAGTTGTAACGGATTTCCGTCGTATTCCGGGATTAATGCTAAATCGTGATTTTTAATTTCAAGAGCCATATTAATATCTTCTTTTTTAACTAACGTAGAACCTGTTATTTTTAAGTTACTTAATTTTTCTTCCAAACCATTCATAAAGATAAATGCTAAATTTAAATTATTATACTTATTACTAACTTATATTTAAATTACAAAATTACTTAAAAATAAAAATAAAAATAAAATAATTATACTTTTATATATATATATATATATATATATATATATATATATATATATATATATATATATAGGTGATTATCTCTTAGTGCAAAAAAAAAAAAAAAACAATTGGGTGAAACTAGATCAAAAATGTAGCAAAATACCGCAGACCTCGCCTTTCTATTCCAATCCGTTGCAGATATACGATAAATCAAAGACTTTTTTTAGGAAACCGTTTTTTTCCATTAAAGCTGTAATATCTCCATTTTGTTTAAATATTTTTCAAATTTTGACCACATTTTGGATTTAGCATCAAATGTTCTATAATAGCTGAGTACCGATAACCTTGAATTTTACAAACTTGGGATCTAAAGAACACATCTTCACACAGCCAACAGATTGAACAAAGACCTCAACTTTGCTTTTAGCTTCTGAATACAGATAATATTAAATAATACCACTTTTTGCGGTGGATTTATGGGTAGATGAGTCTGTTTTTACAGGGGAAGGCATTTCTATCGTTCTATGTGGAGTATCGTTGGTTTATTCATCTCTGTATTGCTGTCGAATAGTGCTGAAAAATCATAGTTTGCCCAACAGATTGAATGATAAGATTACTAAGATTTGTTACAATATCCTACCACAACTTCATAACGATATTCCATCTGAAGTTCGGCAAAATATGATTTTTCAACACCATGGTGCTCCTCCACATTATTCGAAATCGAATCAAATATAAACCAACGATACACATGGATATGTATAAATGCCTTCCCCTGTAAAAACAGACTCATCTGCCCATTAAATTACCCTCAAAAAGTAGTATTCTTCAACACAATCTGCATTCATGGAAAGGCAAAATTGAGGTCTATGTTCATTATTATTGGATTTTAAACATTACATTGAAAACCTAATAAACTAAATCCTAAATAATAATAATAAATGTAATAACATAAGATCCTCTGATCTGGTGTCACTTTATTACCAGTTTTCCTTTATTTTCTATTAAACAATAATTTTTTTCTTTGCTTTTTATGCCAATGAGGAATTTACTATGTTTAAAATACAAATTTCCACTAAGGGATTGTCATAATGTTTTATTTACACAAGTAACTGATTTGTGTGCGATGAGAACACCATGTTTTTTCTGTTTCAAAAGTAAATTTCTCCATGAAATCGAAATAAAATCATTACGTTTAACATATAATTCGAAAGCTGATTAAATTTGCAAGTGTTTGTGTGATTTGTAGTTTTGTGGATTGTTTCGAAAAACGGTGAGCGTTGAAGTAATATAAGACAATGTGACTTCCCCAAATAAGGTGAAGATCGTGCTGTTCTTTAGATCCCAATTTTGTAAAATTCAAGTTTACAGGTACTCAGCTATTATAGAACATTTGATGCTAAATCCGAAAATGTTGTCAAAATGTGAAAAATATTTAAACAAAATGGAGATATTACAGCTTTTATGGAAAAAACCGTGGTTTCCTCAAAAAAGTCGTTGATTTATCGTATATCTGCAACGGATTGGAATTGAAAGGCGAGGTCTGTGGCATTCTGCTACATTTTTGACCTAGTTTTACCCATTTTTTTTTTTTTTTTTTTTACGCTAAGAGATACGCTGTATATGGTGTCTTTATGAAGCTTGAACAAAGTCTCTAAGAAGCGGTAACTTTTTTTAGTTACCTACTAGTCATTTTTAGTTAGTTACCATTACGATTATGTGTTATAAATTATAAAACATCCCTCAGATATTTTATATACCAACATAACAATAATAATCTTTTGGGACTACGGAAGGGATTAGTGGTGAAAAAAACTACGTGAACGTTTTCAGATAGCTCTTACTTCGTCAGCATCTTGTAGCGTTCTACACATCACGAATCCCATCCTCAAGTTGGATGGATTCAAGAAAGCTAATAAAACAACAGTGGCTTGATATTATGGTAATCTCTGTTACTACTCATGATCATCAACATGTAATGTACAACCTCAATATTTTTTGTATAATATTTTTAACTGAAAAATACTTTCTGACAATTACAAAGAAAAATATGTCAAATAGTGTCAGAATTGAATTTTTTTTGTTCCTTAAAAACTTGTCAAATAATTATTTATAACCTAACAAAGTGTAATGTATGTCATAAATCAAAAGATAAATGTATAACTAATAAATGAGTCTTATGTACAAATATAACTATCAAATTTTTAGATTTTACTTTTGGTTGAGAATAGTTCGTAGAACCTTTTTGAAGATAATTTAATTAAGGTTTTTGAAAATACAGTTTTGCTATTTAAACAAATATCTAAATCAATAATTGAAAAGAATTATTGCTTTTTAAAAAGTAGATGATATATATTGTAAGGAGAAAAGGTTTATGAGGTCAGTTATTAATAAGGGGTTTATTTATTGTATGAATGTAAATTTATTCATTGTATTTATAATTAAGATAATTTATGTTAATTATATTTTTAATAGCCATGATAACTGCTTGTAAAGAGTAGAAATATTGTAATCTGGTTTAAAGTTGCCTTAGTTCAGAGGGTTGGCGCAAGATGGTGGGAGCCTGCCAATCACCAGTTAGTTCCCTACTTCACCACTAGGTATCGTAAGCATTAGCTAAAGTTGATGGTTAAATAACGGTTATGTTTTCATTATAGCATAATGTATACTATATACAATTTATTTACGCCTCAGATAAGACTTCATCTATATATTTAAAAATCAATGTATCTGTGTGTGTCCTTTATAGGCTTTGAAACGGTAAGAGATAATGCTCTATGTGAGGCGGCATTTTTCCCACATATTCAGGGGAAGAGTATAGGCCTATTGGTATATTGATTGGATGCATAGGTGACAAGTTATGGACCAACATGTAAAAACCGTGAATTAATAAATATCGCTTCAACATATCAATGTATTTCTAACAGCTGAGTCATTCCCATATTGTTTATTGTGAAAGAAAAAGGAAACAGATGATTAAAAATGAGAACGAGCGACTATATGATTAAAATTTGGAAAATCCATTCTTCTCTCATGAAAGTTATATATGGCCTGCTCACGCGATGGAAAACGATTTGATTGATTTGTATATGCAGCAGATGGAAAAACGAAAAATATTGTATATCCATCAGAACTTCAATAAAATGCATAAAAGTAAAACATTTATTCTTTGAAGATTTTTTCGATTCAAATAAAAAAATAAAACAATACACAAAATAAATCAAACAATACTAAATGATTTTTGTACTGATTTTTTTTTTTTTTTTAATTTTGCTAAGCGCGTAACAACACACGCCGGGTACAGCTAGTTTAATTATAAGAAGGTACAATAAAATTACTAAAAATGATGTAATTACAACTCTCTAAATTTAAATAATTAAATAAAAACTAATATATCATCCATTCCAAACCGTTTTGGTTGTTCGTTAAGTTATTAGGTTTGGGTATAAAAGGAAATGTATAGATGAATTCAAATCTTTAATTCAACTTCTTGTTGAAAAAAGAATGTGTGGCTTTAATTTGTACTTTTTCGGTGCAAATTAATTAGCATTTATTATTATTATTCGATTCTCACATCTTCTATATAAATTATTAATATAAATAAATTCTAATTAATTGTAGTTAAATTCGAAGAAACTGTTCACTCTCGATTAATTCAATTTGAAAGTATAACACTGAAACTCGTTTGTTTTTTTATGGTTGGTCCATTTTTATGAGTCCTAGCCTAGCACTCGACTAGTACTCCACTTTATTTTTGGTTGTGGCCGGTCAATGTTAACCCCAAGTATAAGATGGAGCTGGATATTGGTTGCTCAACATTGTCCACTGTGAAGTGCTTTGACAATCTCTGGGATCTCCTGAGTTTGGCAAAGGACATCACAATAGCGTCAGTCTTATTCGGGTTAACCTTGATTCCACAGGTGTGTAGAGCTTCGACAATGGTGGAGGTTGCTCTCTGAGCCATGTCGAGTGCTCGGCCAGGGTTTAGGCTGGAGGCGTAGATGGCAACGTCGTCTGCGTATGCAGCAACGTGGAGTTGGATGATGGATGCCCATCATTATATCGCCACCTATATCGTTAAATGATTTAAGGGCGAAAGTTAGAGGAATTGGCATAACCAATTTCTCCGCCAATAACTCAAAAAAGGAGACGCGTCTATACCTAAACTCTGAATTGGACCACGGGAAGGCGATTTTACTACTAAGGACAGGCCAAGCTGTGCAATTCCACTCTTTTGCCCCCTGAGGTACACAGCGCTCCAAAAGTACTGATGCACGGCTATGATCTTGACCTTTGCGTACAAGATCTAGCCGAAGAGCTCAAAGATCGACTACCCGGCTTCATACTGGCGAGGCGACTCACCAGAAGAGTAGGAAATGAGGAGCCCTACCCCGTTGAGGGCATACAAGTTATAACGGTGCTTACTACAAAACTTGAAGCCCTGCAAAAATTGAGAATTGTTAACGACATCCGTTTCAGGGCCTCCGTATTCAAAGAAGATGGCGGGCCTATACAGTGTCGCCAATCCCAAAATTTCGGCCATACCATGAAATATTGTGGCCGGACATGCAGATGCGCCTGGTGTGGGGGCCCATACCTCTACGAACAGTGCCCTCAACGGTAAGCGGTTCCACCGAAATGCAACAACTGCCAGGGCTCTCACCCAGCCTCCTCCAAAGACTGCCTTCCCCGTCAATGTCACCTTGCCCAGCGGAGACAGAAGATTGCCTTAACAACAGCAATCGCGCCAGCACCTGCGCCTGCGCCCGAGAACAACTATAGGAACTTCCCAGCAGCCCGCCATACCCGTGCTGACTTTAGTTTCTCACAAGCCTCAGGTGGACCAGTACCCCGACGAAAATTCCCAGCCACCGAAGCCCAACCAATACTGCTATCGCAGCCGATCCAGATCAACCTTCCCCCAGAACCAGTCCTGCCAGAGCACACCACCAACGTGCTCCTCAACCGGCTTCTCAATCGAATGGTTGCCATGATAGAAATGATGACGACTATGATGCGCCTCATGCCCAGGGTGATTGAGAAGCTCAATCATCGCTGAAGATGTTCTCAACTGTAACACCAGAGGCCTGTCTACATCGCAGGCCGAACTTGAGGTCCTTCTACAGCAGTACCGACCTGCGGTGGTGGCACTGACAGACCTTATGGTCCCTCCAACTACCCGACTCTACTTCAGAGGCTATAACTCTTACAGAGAAAATGTACAACAAGGAAGACAGGCAGTCGCCATCCTCGTGAGAAGTGATATACAGTTTAGACTCACTCCGAACCCAGTGGATTCTTGCGAAGGCTACCACATCATCACAGTTGACGTGCGACTGAAACATCGGTTCAGCTGTGTCTATAGAAGACCTCTGGCAATCTATACGCCTGTTCGTTGTCTGTTGCTTCACGCACAGGCCCGCAGCAGGTATGTTGTCCTGGGGGACTTCAACGCTCACCACACAAGCTGGTTATGCCGTAACAACAATCCACTGGGTTCTATCATCACGAAGACGCGACTCTCTGTTTTTCACCCTGGTGTACAGACTTTTCGACACTGCGCCAACCCCTCCCTCACCTCGACCCTAGGCCTACTCCTCACCAGGGATATGCATACTGTAACTGACTGCCGAGCCATGCCTTTCTGTAACTCCGACCACCGCCCAGTGCTATACACTTTTGAAGGGTCTCGGGCCACTTCATCTGCCACTAAGTACTTTCTGCACGAAGCGGACTTGAAGGGCTACAGGAACAGGATACAGGAAACACACCCCTCAGTGACACCGTGCCTGACCCCTGCTGAGATAGACACAGCAGTGGAGAATATTACCACTATCATCCTTATTATTTGCTAGTTGTGTAATGAAATTTTCCACATTAAATGTTCCAGCATCAGTTCTAGCGACATAGATATATTAAATACGTCGACAAAAATTTGGCACTGTCAAAAGTGCGAAAAAAGTAAAAAAAGTGTCCCGACAGGTGACAGGCCTACCAACCCCACATCTACTGATCAAGACTCTACGAACACGATTTTAGGCACCCTCGTAAATCTAAAACTTGATATTGAGGGAATGAAAAACACTTTCATTGCTGAGGTAAAAGATGAAATGAAAGAAATAAAATCATCCCTCGATAAACAGGGCCAGATTAGTTTCGAAAACTCGGAACGTTTATTGAAAATTGAAACCTCCTTGGAGTCACAAAGGAAATTCTTAGAAGACCTATTAAGAGAAAATACTCTTCTTAAGGAAAGAGTGTCTCAGCTCGAGGCCCGGCTAAATAAGTTAGAGCAAGGTCAACTTTGTAGATCGGCCGAGATACGGGGAATCCCGGTTAGCCCAGGAGAAACCACGGCAGCTCTAATTACGAACATAGGCGCTGGCCTGGGTCTAAAGCTCACTCCCGAAGATATTGACACCGTGGAACGGAGAAGACCTAAAAAAGATGACCCACGTCCGCCGGTCATCATTGCTAAATTTGTGAGGCAATCAGTGAGGGACGGGCTGATTCGACTCAGAAAAGTGAGAAGAGACTTCTCGACGCGCGATATTGGTTGGCAGGAAAATGACTGCCACCATATCTATCTCAGCGAGGAGATGACTCCCACCAATAGGCATCTCTATTGGATGGCAAGAAAGCTGCAGGAAAATTGAAGTATGTTTGGTTTTCCGGCGGCAGAGTACGCTGCAGGCGGGAGGATGGCCATCCTGTCATTTTTATGAACGCAGCTAAGGATCTTGATCTTCACCTGAAGCATCTACTCCTGTTACCACATACCTTGCTCTGACATCTGGCTCTCCTCTCGGTCTATCGCATCACTCAAATTCATCAATAGAAAAACATTTAGTTCATTGATTATTTTCTTTTCTTTATTACTCATTTTAATGTGTGCAAAACTTATTACATCATGTTTGCTTTTCTCGTTTATATCTCCGTTACTCTTCTGTATTGCTTCTTCGTTTCTTTTTTCACATTTATTACTTAAATTATTCTTAGTTAATTTCTCTTTACTGCCCTTACTTCTAACTTTCTACTTTTTCATACCATATTATTGCTTAGTGTCTTCTGAATCCGCTATTTCTTTCTTCCTTTCTCTTTTCCAGCATCCTTGTCATGACTAGCGTCCTAACTCTCAGTCATGTTAACGCCCAATCCCTCCCTGCTCACTTTACCGAATTCCATCAGTACTTCTCTGATAATTTTTATCATATCATTGCAATATCTGAAACCTGGCTTAAGCTTTCAATACCTTCCCTCAGTGTCTCCCTTCCTAACCACTATCTGCTGCGTCATGATCGTACTAACCGCACTGGCGGAGGTGTTTGTATATTTGTACATAATAATTTCCGAACCAAAGTCCTAAGCCTATCCCCTTCTTCTGAACATCCCCACATTGAATTCCTGTTTGCCAAAATAACTATGCATTCACAAACTATCCTTGTTGTAGTAGTTTACCGCCCTCCCAATGTTCCTTTTGACTCCCACTTCGAAACCACTCTATTCAACATTGTTCCTCTCTACTCACATGTTATTATTGCTGGAGATTTCAATACCAATCTCCTCACCGATTCCTCTGACAAGTCTTATCTTGAAAACCTTTTTTTTTTTCCCTCAACCTACATGTGGTACCATTCTCTCCTACCCACCACACATTTACATCTAATACATGGCTTGATCTCCTAATAGTTGATTCTCCTAAAAACCTCATTTCCTCTTCCCAGTTACCAATCACGTTTCTTTCTAATCACGATATAATATCCCTGTCATAGAACATCCAAACTCCAACATTCATTCCAAAAACCATTTCCTATCGCAATCTTGATTCATTAACATTTTCCTCAATCCAAAATGATATTGACGCTCTGAAAGGGGACTCTATATATTCCTCTCACACTATCGACAACATGGTTGACATCCTCACATCCAATCTCTTATCCATCCTCGACTCACATGCTCCCCTAAAAACCATCCTAATCCGACGTCCACCAGCACCCTTGATCACAATAGAAATCAAAAACCTACAGAAGAGACGAGAGGCCGCCCGAAGACGTTTTCGACGGACTAGACTTCAGGACGACTACACTCTGTTTAAATCCCTTCGGAATCAGACACAAACTGCCATTCGAAAAGCTAAATCACAATATTTTCATGAAGCCCTCTCCAGTGCCTGTGATCCAAAATCAAAATGGAAAATTTTATCAAAACTTTCCTTTAGTAAATCCTCAAATGCTCCGCTTTCATACTCTTTTACTCCTAATGAAATGAATTCCTTTTTTGCTACCTCATCATCAAACTCCTCATCTCTTTCTGCCAGCTACGCTCCAAGCGGTCCTCCTTTTAACTCCTCCAATTTTTATTTTTCCTATATCACACCCTCAGACCTCATTGATGCCATTTTCCAATGTAAAACGCAAGCTATTGGACATGATGTTATTCCTCTAAAATTAATCAAACTCTGCCTTCCTACACATATCCTTCCAGTCCTCCTACACATATATAATTATTCTTTGCAAAATTCCACCTTTCCTTCATCCTGGAAGAAAGCTAAAATACAACCCTTACAAAAGAAATCTAACCCATCTTCACTTAATGATTTCCGTCCCATATCAATACTTTCCAATCTGTCCAAACCCCTTGAAAGACTAGTTCAATCACAAATCTCCAATTTCCTAGAAAACTCTCATCTCCTTAATCCGTTCCAATCTGGGTTCCGACCTGGTTATTCAACTCAGACAGCCTTAACAAAAATTACTAATGACATACATACTGCTCTTGACGAACGAAAAGTAACTGTCCTTATCCTTCTAGATTTTACCAAAGCCTTTGACACCCTAGACCATTCTATTCTCCTCACGAAACTAAAAGCCCTATCTTTTTCCTCAAGCTCTCTCCTCTGGTTTCATTCCTTCCTCTATCAGAAACTCAAATAGTATCCATACCAAACCAGCCACTTTCCTCTTCCCTTTCATTGACATCAGGGGTAGCCCAAGGTTCCAGTGTCTCTCCTACTTTTTTTTGTGCCTACATAAATGATCTACCAAATTCCATTCACCATTGTTCCTACCATCTATACGCGGATGATTTCCAGATATATCTATCCTTCCATCCCTCTGATTTAATTAAATCATTCTCCCTTATCCAAGAAGACCTTAATAGCATTTGCAAGTGGGCCTCTGATAACAAATTAAAATTAAATGTAGAAAAAACGCAGGCTATTATCATAGGTTCTAATACCCATCTGGGATCCCTTCCCCACCTCCCGATCCTGTCTATGAACTCCCAACCTATTCAATTCCACCCCACAGTCAACAACCTTGGTATTACCTTTAGTTATGTAAACGACTTATGAAATCTAAACAGGAAGGCCATCTGTAGTCACTGACCTAATGAGGAAGTGCTGACGACGAATTCTTATTGTATAAATAGTCTAGTAACCTCTTATAGATTGTTCTTCGTCCATTTCAGTCATATACGATGTAACCCTTCTGTACATTTTAATAAACGCTTTTTATTAAAAAGCATTTATTTATCCACCTTACATAACTTTTGACCAAACCCTTTCATGGAAACCTCATATCTCCCAAATTTCTCGACGGGTTATATCCATCCTTAAACTATTCCATTCTTCCCAGGACTCCCTTCCGAAACCTACTCGTCAACTCTTGGTTTCTTCCCTTATCTTACCCCATTTTGACTACAGCTGTGTTGCATATGGTGGCTTGACGGCGGAACTCGAGAATAAACTAAGGAGACTAATGAACTGTTTCGTTAGGTTTATCTTTAGGGTTCCAAAAGCCTCCCACACATCACATCTATATACAGAGTTAAAATGGCTTTATCCTTCATCCCGCATAAATTACTTCCTAGCCTCCTTCCTCTATCAAACCATCAATTCTCGGAATCCCTCCTACATCTATAACATCTTCCAGTTCAGATCCTCGGTCTCCTCCCGCACTACAAGATCTCGCTCCTCTGACCTGTATACTTCTTCCCATAAGAGTACATCATTTGACCACTCCTTCATTTCCCGTGCTACTTCCTTGTGGAATTCACTACCATGTAATATCCGTAATGCTCCATCTCTGTCCACATTTAAATCCCTTCTCTTTCAATACCTCCTTTCCCTCCAGAATGATACTGACTAGCAAAACTTCACTAAAAAAAAAAAGAAGTGCATTCAGTAGATGTAAATAGGTTTTTATTTTTTCTCCTGCAATTATTGGATTTTTGTAATTTTTATTTCTATTTTTGTTCTTTATTTGTAAAATTGTAAATAGTTAACCAGATTGTTAATTTATTTTATTTCATCTTATGAAAGCTAGACTCATTGTATTTATTTATGTACATTATATTATTCTTAGGGGATATCTTCCCAGAATAAAGTTTATTTTCTATTATATTCTATTCTAATGCTGCCGACCTCCACCTCCCTTAGTTCAGCCCCCGACCAAACAACCAGCGACCTCCCCCACCGCATGTCTTGGCACTGATCGGACAGAGGAACAATCTCCGGAACATCTTCTGATGCACACAGGATTACAGCCTCAAGCCTGCTATAAATGCTATGACCCGGCAAATTGCCAGGCTTATGAGCGATTGGAAAATGGCTCTGTGGCATGACCGACTGCGGTGGGCCCATGACGACCACCGGCAATTCTGCAGATTGGTCCGAACATTTGTCAACAAAAGGCGAGCGGTTTACCTTACTGACGGTGACCAGTTGCTAACACCTGCTGAACAGGCTGAACACCTAGCCAGAGAATAATTAGCAGAAGATGCTGAGAGGACGGCGGATGCGCCACTGCCACCCTATGGACCACTACCAAGCCCTTACGAGACGCCCATCTTTTCGACTTTCAAGAACCTTCGGTCAGTCCTCCTGAAAGGAAAAAAGGCATCCGGAATGGACGGCATCCCATCAACATTGCTGAAGATGCATCCTAGGAAGGGTAAGGCCTTCCTACTAAACATCTTCAACTCATGTTTCCGGATTGCATACTTCCTCAATAACAGGCTGTAGTGGTTCCTCTCTTAAAACCTAAAAGGTCTGGAAACGCAGCGGAACATTACCGTCCTATCAGCATCCTGTCTCATATCAGCAAGGTGTTCGAAAGGCTAGCTCACTATCATATGCTAGACCACTGTCGCCGTGAAGAAGTTATGCCACCTGAATAGACAGGCTTCCAGTGAGGTGTAGCCTGCGAACATCATCTGGCTATAATACAGGCCTATACCATCAACCAGATGTATAGGAATAAAGCCACCGCGCTCATCACGCTGAATTGCACACAGACCTTCGATTGTGTTTCACATCCCCTGCTGCTCCGCCGACTGGAAGAATACAGGTTCCCTACCGCCCTATGCCGACTGATCAGAAGCTATCTAAGCGGAATATCCTTCGTCGTACTAGTCGGTGAGAGCCTGTCTCAACCAGTCCCCAGCACCTGCGGTGTACCACAGGGATCAGTACTTGGACCAATCCTGTTCAACATCTTCACGGCTCCAGTAGTCTCCCTCAAACACCCCGAGGCGGTAGTGGCTGCATACGCAGACGACGTCGCCGTCTACGCCTCCAGCCTAAACCTTGGCCGAGCACTCGACATAGCTCAGAGGGCAATCTCCACGATAGCTGAGGGTCTACAAAACAGCGGTATTAAGGATAACCCTAAGAAGATCGATGCCATCGTGATGTTCTTTGCCAAAAACAGGAAATCCCAAAGATTGCCAAAGCACTTCACGGTGGACAACGGAGTGACAAGGTTGGTGATGTTAGCAGGTGGTGTAGCATGTAGGATTTTCTCCCAAACACTTTGGCCTTGCTGTAGCAGTGGGCAGAAAGTTTTAAGTGGCGGTCGAGTTTGATCCCAGGTACACAATGGAGTTGGAGGGGGCTAGTTCCATCCCAGCTACATGGAGCGCTTTCGGTAGAGTAGTCTTTTTCTTTGTCTGGTGTAAAAACACTACGCAGTCCGTTTTTGCCGGATTTACTTTGATATTAAGTAAATCCAACTGTCGAACTATCTCTTCGCAAGTTTCTTCGGCCTGGCGTAATGCGTTTAGACTATTACTGTAGATGGCGATGTCATCGGCAAAGGCCGCTACAGTCGTCCACAAGTGAAAGGAATGGTGCGAGAGTGCTCCTCCCGAACCTTCACAGAGATATACCTACCACTTAAAAAAGAAACTAATATGTTGTAGAGCTACTCGGGACTGTCGAGGTCTCTAAGCTGGCGACATAGTATGCTATGACATAGTGAGACAAAGAGTCGAAATCCTTGGTACATTCTATTGAAATCATTGCAGTGGCCGTATTCGTGTTGAAGTTTCTGTTCACCTTAGTCTGTAACTTCATCAGATGATGTTCAGTGTTGAGGTGGGCCTGAAACTGAGCCTGTTCATACGGGACTGGAGAGTGTTCTTCGCAAAAGTCTTTGAGATAACTAAGGATAATTTTCTCATACACCTTTGCGAGATGTGGCAGTAAACTGATGGGTCTGTAATGGTCAGGTATGTCTCCAATTTTATTCGGCTTGAGTAGTGGAAATAGGATGGCATGTTTTCATTTGGCGGGGAAGTATCTCAACCTTAAGCACGAATTGTAAAGGTTCGTGAGGTGCGCAATGTCTCGTCTAGGGAGCTGCTTTAAGAGGACTGTCTGCACCCCGTCATGGCCGGGCGCCCAATTCCCATGAGATCGTCTCAAGATGGCTTTGAGGAGTTTCGGGCTGACGAACATATAATTATTTTCCCTAGCCATGGCTGGGAGTGGAGCTACATCGATAGATCTTGATTCGATTCCCTCTTGGTAGTAGTCAACAAGTAGCCCAGCCTGTTCTGAGGAGGATTGGAGTCTATCGCCAGAATGTAGTCGGACACAGCAACTCTTTTTGGTCGCTGTCTTTGTCAACTTCCATAGTTTTCGATAGTCCCCATGGCTGGCCAGTAGTCTATCATTCCAGGTCGCTGTTTTCCATTGGTGAAGGAGGTTCTTGATCTGAGTGGTGATGGAATTCAGTGCCTTCTTTAGTGCGGGGTCCCTGTTTTTTTTTTTGTTTTTTTTCTGATCCTTCAGAAACTAAAACAGAAAATAAAATGAATTTAGCAAACCTATATCTACAGGGTATAGCAAATATGAACGATACCTTTTAGCCTTTTTCTACCATGGGTATTGGAAGGAGTCATGAAATGGTTAATTTTTGTTGTTGTTGCGCCTGATTGGCTCGAGATAATATGCTCTAGAGTTGAGTGGCCTCCGCTCAATGTATATAAAAATAAAATAATAATACCATTAATAATAATAATAAAATAATAGGATAGATAGAAAACGAAAAAAGAGGAAAGTTATAGACAGAAGAAGAGAGAAAGAGAGAAGAGAAGAGAGAAAGATAGATGAAAGAGAGTAGTCCATATACATATGTACAGGTTTATGTGATGATGTGGACAGGATTGATGGGACCTTCGATGAAATGGGAGTCTGTCACCCTTCCAGTTGTACATACCTTTCGGCACAGAGTTAACCCCGCCCATACCTCGACACTGGACTTACTCCTCACCAGGGACATGCACACTGTCACCGAGTGCCGAGCCCTGCCTTTCTGTAACTCCGACCACCGCCCAGTGCTATACAAGTTCGAAGGGACTCCGGCCACTAAGTACCTTCTGCACGAAGCGGACTGGAAGGGCTACAGGACCAGGATACAGGAAACACTCCCCTCAGTGACACCCTGCTTGACCCCTGCTGAGGTAGACACAGCAGTGGAGACCATCTCCGGATCTTCTTCTCACTTTGGGGTGTACCCTGTAACAGTGAGCTGAAAATTTCAGCCCTCTATCCATGGTAACGCCCAAGTAGACAATGGAGTTCGGGGAGTTGGGTCTTCGGCAGTGTCGTATTTTTCCCACGCTAGTGTGAGAACACTACGCAGTCCGTTTTAGCTGGATTTACTTACTCGCCGAGGGAAGGGGTTCAGGCTCTACAGACTGACCCACTACTGCAACCACTGCCAGCAGAGAGACTCCTCCTCACTTATCACAGAAGAAAGAAGACCATTGGTCTACAGAGGAAACTGATCTTCAAATGCCAGCAGGCAATCTAAGATAACCTCAGATCACCGGCCAGTGATATATGAATTAGAAGGAAGGAGGGACGAGCCAGCCCCAGAGAAATTCATATATCAAGAAGCCGACAAGGGCAAATACAAAGCTGAAATATGCCATAGACTACTGTCGGTGCAACCACTAAGCTCTCCGGAGGAAGTTGATGATTTCATCACCACCCTCACTGACACCGTTCTCGAGGCTGCCCAATCCTCTATCCCTACTTTCCGTCCTTCCCCACCTCACCTCCAAAAACCCCCTCCTCATATAATGGCTCTCATATCGAGATGGCGGAACCTCAAAAACAGGTGGTACAGAACCCGGGAGCAAGACGTCAAGATAGCCCTCAACGCCCTTACCACCCAGATCAGAAATTTGCTCCGCCAATGGAAAACATCCACTTGGCAGGACAAGTTGAGGGCGACACATGATGACTACCGGAAGTTCTGAAAACTAACCAGAGCTGCGGTAAAGAAAACATCTACGATCCGCCTGCACGATGGGGACCGACTCCTCTCCCCTGCCGACCAAGCGGAGCTGCTTGCTGAGCACTACAAAGAGGACATCACCAACAGGACCACCGATGTTGAACCTCTTCCGTCCATGGCCCAGAAGAACAACTTCATGTTCATCAGCCCTAAACAGCTGAAAGCCATCTTAAGAAGAACGAAAGGGAACAGAGCTCCTGGACATGACGGGATTCAGACAGTCCTTCTCAAGCAGCTCCCCAGAAAAGGAATAATGCACCTCACGAATCTGTACAACTCCTGCTTGAGGTTAAGATACTTCCCCGTTCAGTGGAAGCATGCAATACTGTCAAGCCAGCTAAGACAGGAGACGAGCCAGAACACAGCCGGCCAATCAGCATGTTGCCTCACCTCGGCTAAAAAGTCTACGAGAAAATTGTTCTCAATTACCTACGGGACTTTTGCGAGGAGAACTCAGTTATTCCGTTCGAACAAACGGGTTTTCAAGCACGTCTCAGTACTGAACACCACCTGATGAAGCTGCAAACTGAGGCGTGCTCAAACTTCAATAGAAAAACTGCAACAGCGCTGATCTCCATAGACTTCACGAAAGCATTTGATTCCGTATCCCACGGGATCTTATGCAGAAAACTTGAAGGCCATGTATGCCCTGTGCAGCTCTATGGAGTCATTGTCCCCTTTCTCAGTGAGAGAAGTCTCGCTGTGCGGGTTCGTGATGTCCATTCAGATTCAGTACCCCTCACTTGCGGTGAGTCACATCTCCCGTGTTGTTTAACATCTACACTGCTGAAGTGGTTGGCAAAAACTACGGTAGAGCGACAGTAGCCGTTTTTGCCGACGATATTGCCATCACTATCAGCAGCATGAACTCCACTAGAGCACTACGTCAGGCCGAAACGGTCTGTGGAGAGATCATTCGACGGCTGTTTTTTTTTTTTTTTTTTTTTTTTTTTTTTTTATTCCAAGCCCCTTTGGAGAATTTTTGTGCAAGGATATGTAAGTAGAAAGAAAGAAAGATTGATGGTTGGCCTTTTGCTGTATTGAAAAATACATTCTAAGGCCAAACATGAAATGGTGAGTCCTGGAAGTTTAAATGAATCATAATAGTCTTTAATATGGGTGTTGGGGCACACCCATTTCTTGAATTTTTTAATTGAGGTAAGAACTAAAACTAAAAACTAAACTAACACTAAATAAAAACTTGAGATGTCTATAGTCACATCACTGACTTTATTGGCTGGAAGCACATCACTGACCTGATTGGCTGTTTTGGTGTCTTTATTACGGTCCGTCCGTTCTGAGCTGAGTTCACTTTTGTCAAGTGAATGTTTTCTGCCAACGGACGGGGAGGTGGCGCTGGAGTAATGGTGCTGAAGAGGGGATTGGTCAGGAACTGCAGCGAGTCCAGGAACTTGATATGGCGTCTTCGGATGAGCTCGGGGATCGTCGGGAGGTCGAAGAAGTCATGCAGAGCCGGGGGCTTTGTTTTTTTCAGAGAGGTTGTTCTGACGATCTTCCTGAGCATCGAGTCCTGGAATCGCTGAAGAAGCCTGGTGGTTCCATCTGAAATGCCTGTAAGTAGAGGTGCGCCGTATAGGAGAGCCGGTCTCAAGATGCTTTTATATATACACATCTTGAGCCGGAGGGAAAGGGCGGGAGAGGAAAGGAGGTGATGGAGGCGTCGGGCTCTTGTTCTCACCTTGCGGTGTGTCCTATAACAGTGGGTGGAAAATTTAAGGCCTCTATCTAGGGTGATGCCCAGATAGACTATAGAGTTTGAGGGGGCAATGGTGGTGTTTGCCACCCTGAGAGATTTTGGTAATGTCGCCCTCTTTTTGCTGACTTGTGCGAACACTACGCAGTCCGTTTTTGCTGGATTCACTTGGATGTTGATTGAATCCAGCCGTTGAATTATCTCTTCGCAGACTGATTCGGCCTGACGTAGTGCTCACGTGGGATTTATACTACTGCTGGTGATGGCTATGTCATCGGCGAAAGCTGCAATGGACGGCTTGCGGTAGTTATTTCCAACAACATCAGCAGTATAAATGTTGAATAGGACAGGCGATAGCACTGCACCTTGGGGCACACCGCAGGTGAGGGGAATTGTAGATGAAATTTCTGCACGGACCTGTACTGCGAGACCTCTCCCGCTCAGGAAGGAGGAGATGACTCCATAGAGTTGCTCGGGGCATTCAAGATCTTCTAGTTTCCGGCATAGGATTCCATGTGATACGGAATCGAATGCCTTTGTGCAATCTATGGAGATCAGCGCTGTTGCAGTGTTCCTGTTGAAGTTTGTGCACGCCTCAGTTTTGAGCTTCATAAGGTGGTGTTCGGTACTGAGACGTGCCTGGAATCCTGTTTGTTCAAAAGGAATCACTGAATGTTCCTCGCAAAAGTCTCGTAGATAAATGTGAACAATTTTCTCGTAGACTTTTCCGAGGTGGGGCAACAGGCTGATTGGCCGGTAATGTTCTGGCTTGTCTCCATTCTTGGGCGGCTTGAGAAGAGGATATAAGATGGCGTGTTTCCACGTCTCTGGGAAATATCTCAGCCGCAGGCAGGCGTTGTACAGGCCCGTGAGGTGAGCTATTCCTTTACGGGGGAGCTACTTTAGCAATACGGTTTGTATCCCGTCATGACCAGGTGCTCGGTTACCCTTTGTTCGCCTGAGAATGGCCTTTAATTGTTTGGGGCTGACAAACATAAAGTTGTTATCTTTGGTCATGACCGGGTGGGGTTCTGTGTCGACAGTCCGGTTGGTAATGTCCTGCCGATAGTAGTTTGCTAGCAGCTCCGCCTGTTCTTTGGGTGTCAGGAGCTTGTCCCCATCGTGTAGGCGGATCGCGGAGGTCTTCTTCACAACAGATCTGGTCAGTTTCCAAAATTTCCGGTAGTTTCCGTGAGTTGCTCTCAGCTTGTCCTGCCAAATGGAGGTTTTCCATTGGCGGAGCAGGTTCTTGATTTGCGTAGTGAGGGCGTTGACAAATTCCAGCCTTTGGACCAACTTCAAGAGCCAGCAGCACCAGAAAAAACCCCAAGTAAGTCAATACACGTACCACCAATTATTATAACGGAGGCACGCCCCATTACTGAAATACGGGCATTTTTAACTAAAATTAAGGTCCAGAATTACAGCCTGAAAAAATTAAGACGGGGATGGATGATATACCTCGTCAACATTGACCGGCCCCACGTCCTTAAATGCCTTGGGAGCACAGACCTCCCACATCACACCTTTGCTATCAAGCAATCTACCCCTAAGCCCCCAAGATATATTATCAAAAATATAGACCTGGGGATAACCCTAGACGAAGTTGCAGAGGACCTCGAACCTATCTCAGTAAGCGACATCAGACGCTTACAAAAAACATTGCCTGATGGGAAGAAAATCCCCCTCATCCCCATTCTGATTACGGTCCCACCAAACGTGACCATAACAGAAATTAAAGAAAAGGTGAGATACATCGGCAAATGCCGATACACAATAGAATCATACCGCCCACGCAAGGATCCCTTACCACCTCAATGTTTTAAATGCCAACAATTTGGGCATACACAAGCATACTGTGGACACCAGCATGCCTGTGTCCGGTGTGGTGAAAACCACCATATATCCCAATGCCCCAGAGAGGGGCAACCCAAATGTAGAAATTGTCTAAAGGAGCACGTAGCTTCTTTTCGAAAGTGCCCTCCTCACAGGCTAGCCCTAGAGAAAAAAGTGGCTGAGAGAAAAGCCAAAACCCAATCAGAATCAGAGTCCGCACACCGGACCAATGAGAGGCCTCGCCAAACCGAAGGTAACCGAGAAAAGACGAGTCCGACCGGTGAAGGCCGAACAGGGACGAGTGCCCCCTCCACCTCCACAACCAAGCCACGCCCCACAAGGCCAACGCACCAATCCACGCCCATGGACTTTCCCCCACTACTAGATCTCAACCCCCTCCACCGGTAGTACTTCCCCCTCCACCTCCTCGACAGGGTCAACCCCTACCAGCCCCATCTGCAGCTCATTCTCAATCGAAGCCTCAGCAGATAAAGTCCAGCCTCCAGGGACTTTGCTAGGAGTTTCGCCCTGGCTCTACAAGGAGTTGTGCAGCAGCTTGCGGTGCTGGCAGAACAAATGATGGTGCAGGCCAACCGACCATGAGAGGCTTCTCCATTCTGAATTTCAACGTTGATGGGCTTTGCCCCAGAATCCATGAGGTCGAAATGCTATTGGCCTTGGTCCAGCCAACTGTTGCTGTCATCACTGACACTAGGTTGCTGGGCCGCCCGCCGCACTTCCAAGGATATTCCGTGGTGACTGACAACTCAGCCGAACTCCATGGGGGTGGAGTTCTCATCGCCATTCGCCACGGCATACCTTGGAAGAAAATGCCAGCACCGGCGACCACCACCTGCACTCTCTTAGGCCACCTCACCATCCAGGTCCTTATGAGACAACCAACTCTCATAACGGGAGTCTATCGCAGGCCGCGAGCATCCCTTGTCGACCTGCGTACCCTCCTGGATGCGTGTGCGGCCAAATCCAACCATTGGCTGGTAGGGGTTTTAACGCCAAGCACAGCCTATGGTATAACAACCAGGTAAACCCCGCTGGTAGAATCCTTGTGAAAACTAACTTCTGTGTAGTGCACCCAAATGCACACACATTCAGAAGCACTATCAACGGGGCTACCTCTACACTGGATCTCCTCCTCACGAGACAGCCTCACAGAATCACTGGGTGCACAGTAAACGATCTTATCACCGCCCAGTGATCTACAACATCGAGGGGGAGAGAGACGACCCAATGCCTGAGAAATTTCTATACCAAGAAGCGGATTGGGCGAAATACAAAATAGAGGTCTGCCATAGGCTGTCTTTGGTGCCGACCCTGCACTCTGTGGAGGAGGTGGACAACTACATAGAGACCTTCACTAACATCATCACAGAGGCTGCCCGTTCTTCCATACCAACTTTCCGTCCTTCTCCTCCATCCCTCCGTAAACCTCCTCCTCACATCATGTCCCTCATCTCGAGTAGGCGGAACCTGAAGAACAGATGGTACAGAACAAAAGATCCGGACATCAAGCGAGCCCTCAACGCCCTCACTACGCAAATCAAGAACCTGCTCCGCCAATGGAAAACCTCCATTTGGCAGGACAAGCTGAGGGCAACTCACGGCGACTACCGGAAATTTTGGAAACTGACCAGATCTGCTGTGAAGAAGACCTCCGCGATCCGCCTACACGATGGGGACAAGCTCCTGACACCCAAAGAACAGGCGGAGCTGCTAGCAAACTACTATCGGCAGGACATTACCAACCGGACTGTCGACACAGAACCCCACCCGGCCATGACCAAAGATAACAACTTTATGTTTGTCAGCCCCAAACAACTAAAGGCCATTCTCAGGCAAACAAAGGGTAACCGAGCACCTGGTCATGACGGGATACAAACCGTATTGCTAAAGCAGCTCCCCCGTAAAGGAATAGCTCACCTCACGGGCCTGTACAACGCCCAACAAGAATGGAGACAAGCCAGAACATTACCGGCCAATCAGCCTGTTGCCCCACCTCGGAAAAGTCTACGAGAAAATTGTTCACAATTATCTACGAGACTTTTGCAAGGAACATTCAGTGATTCCTTTTGAACAAACAGGATTCCAGGCACGTCTCAGTACCGAACACCACCTTATGAAGCTCAAAACTGAGGCGTGCACAAACTTCAACAGGAACACTGCAACAGCGCTGATCTCCATAGATTGCACAAAGGCATTCGATTCCGTCTCACATGGAATCCTATGCCGGAAACTAGAAGATCTTGAATGCCCCGAGCAACTCTATGGAGTCATCTCCTCCTTCCTGAGCGGGAGAAGTCTCGCAGTACAGGTCCGTGCAGAAATTTCATCTATAATTCCCCTCACCTGCGGTGTGCCCCAAGGTGCAGTGCTATCGCCTGTCCTATTCAACATTTATACTGCTGATGTTGTTGGAAATAACTACCGCAAGGCGTCCATTGCAGCTTTCGCCGATGACATAGCCATCACCAGCAGTAGTATAAATCCACGCGCGAGCTACTACGTCAGGCCGAATCAGTCTGCGAAGAGATAATTCAACGGCTGGATTCAATCAACATCCAAGTGAATCCAGCAAAAACGGACTGCGTAGTGTTCGCACAAGTCAGCAAAAAAGAGGGCGACATTACCAAAATCTCTCAGGGTGGCAAACACCACCATTGCCCCCTCAAACTCTATAGTCTATCTGGGCATCACCCTAGATAGAGGCCTTAAATTTTCCACCCACTGTTATAGGACACACCGCAAGGTGAGAACAAGAGCCCGACGCCTCCATCACCTCCTTTCCTCTCCCGCCTTTTTCTGTACTGGGTACACTATAAGGAAGCAGGAAGTTTGTGAAATCTTGTGGTGTGGGTTTCAGAAAGATTTATATATAGGTTGTGGGGCTCACCTAAACCTAGTTATGAGGAAACTTATAACTAATATTTATAAAACTAATAAAACTAAAGAAATGTCCTTATGGTCACATTCCTGACCAGTGCCTGCTGGGCTGTGATTGGTCCGCTTCTGTCTTCATTACGGTCCGTCTGTTAGTCGCCAGCGTGCAGGTGGCGCTTGGAGTCCTGGAACCGCTGCCGGAGGCCCCTCAACTCCAGAACATATCAATTCGAGCCAATCAGGCGCAACAACCTCAAAAATTAATCATTACATCACTCCTTCCAGTACCCACGGTAAAAAAAGGACAAAAGGTATCGTTCCTATTTTACTATCCCTGTAGATATAGGATTATTAATTTCATGTTTTTTCTATTTTAGTTTCTGAGGGATCAGAAAAAAAAAAAAAAAAAAAAAAAAAAAAAAATGGAACCGCTGCAGGTGCCGTCTAGTTCCGTCTGAAAGGCGGGTGAGAAGAGGGGCACCGTACAGGAGGGCAGGTCTCAACATGCTCTTATATATGCAGAGGTTGAGACGGAGGGAAAGTGCTGGAGAGGATAGGAGGTGATGGAGGCGGTAGGATATTCTTCTCACTTTGCGCTGTACCCTGTAACAGTGAACTGAAAATTTCAGCCTTCTATCGATGGTATCGCCCAAGTAGACTATGGAGTTGGAGGGGGCAATGGTGGTGTTTGCCACATGCTGCTGCTAGTGATGGCAATATCGTCGGCAAAAGCGGCTACTGTCACCCTACCGTAGTTTTTGCCAACCACTTCAGCAGTGTATGTTAAACAACACTGGAGATAGTACTTCTCCTTGTGGCACACCGCAAGTAAGGGGTACTGAATGTGAATGGACGTCACTAGCCCTCACAGCGTGACTTCTCTCACTGAGAAAGGAGACAATGACTCCATAGAGCTGCTCAGGGCATCAGGAATTAAATGCTTTCGTGCAGTCTATGGAGATCAGCGCTGTTGCAGTATTCCTATTGAAGTTTGAGCACGCCTCAGTTTGTAGCTTCATCAGGTTGTGTTCAGTACTGAGACGTGCTTGGAAACCCGTTTGTTCGAACGGAATAACTGAGTTCTCCTCGCAAAAGTCCCGTAGGTAATTGAGAACAATTTTCTCGTAGACTTTTCCGAGGTGAGGCAACAGGCTGATTGGCCGGTAGTGTTCTGGCTTGTCTCCTGACTTAGCTGGCTTGAGGAGTGGAAACAGTATTGCATGCTTCCACTGAACGTGGAAATATCTTAACCTCAAGCAGGAGTTGTACAAGAGTTGCCCTTACCCCTGCAATGTATTTTCAAGATTTAATATAATTTTAACGTTTTTAACAAATTCATGTATATTTGTACAGTTGTAAATTTAAATAAAATGATAAATTGATAAAAATAATTTTAATGTTTTGTATTTTTACTATTATTATTGTTTTTTATATCTATATTATTTATATATTTTTCAATTAATGTATTGTAAAGTTTGAAGTATTTTGTTTGTTTATTTTTTTTCTCACATTATTTATTGTATTATTTATTTTGAGAATCTTTACTTATTCTTATTTATACTTTACTTTTTTTTTTATCTCTTCTTTGTATTTAAGATATAAATCTTATTGTACATATTGTGTGAATGGATCCATTAAGCCATCGATATTACTATTGCCCACATTGAGGCAGGTCGTAGTACTTTCTCAATAAAGAAAACAAACAAAAAAACTCCTGTAAAAAATAATTTTTTTTTTAACATGAAGTAGATTTAAAATCAAATTGATTATATTGAGAAACTAAAAAATAATCACGGAGAGCTGTTAGTTCCATAAACGTTGGATACGATTAATTTTATTTTAATTTAAACCTCAATGAATTAATCAGCCTTAAAAGACCAGCCTGTTTGCTATGCCGGTAGATAAGTTAGAAGGAGAGGGGAGGAGGAACTCATATAAAGGGAAATAAAATGATTAAGGGAGGAGGAGCTTCGTTGGAAGGCGGAGATAAGCCTTCTTAGTCAACCCTGCCCCCAACACATTGTATCCAATGGCAGTTTTATTTTCTGAAACAATGAGCAGGCCACATCCTTTAGCAGGAAAGGAGATTGCACCTTCACATGCAACTTATACCTTGTCATAAATAAGTCGTATCAAAATTATTCGCACAGTTTTTAGTCCAATATTTTTATTAATGTATGTGCTGTTGGAATATAGATTAGAAAATTAGACGTTTTGAAATGTTCAATGGAAACTTCTGAATTAGAAAAATAGAAACGTTGGATTATCTCTTCTAAAATAAACTAAACGGAATTTAAACCTCCAGTAGCCGCAAAGACTGATAGAACACAATGCGCATAAAAATACACATTAATAAAATTAATAATAATAAAAATATTATTCATCTATTATTACAAGTTTTAACTATTGTTAAACATCATCTTCGTCCCTAATTTATTTATACAGTTTTGACAGGCAATTTTTAAATCTCTCAAACATTAATACATTTTACAATGTTCACAAAAATATTTTGTCAACCTTCGTTAGCTCACAATGTCGTCTTTTAGAGCCGTGTATTTCATGACTTGCTTCTGATGGAGCATCCTCTTTCCTTAACATCTTCAATTACAACTAGAGTAATAAATGAATTAATAGACATTGGGTCATTCCATTTCAAATCAAGCAATGGTGTGGACCTTGACCTCTCCGATTTTTACGTTTTTTGGTATAGAAGTTGTATATACCAGTACTAGTCAATATGTAAAATATTACATTAATTTAATTTAATTTTAATTTTTAATTTGACTTTTAATTTTTGAGTTATAATCTTTTAAACATAAACAAAAACAAAAAACAACTACTGTTTTGGTCCTCACTCAATATTTTCGAAATTACGCTATTAAAAACTGTTGCACCTAGAGAGCTCTAATTTGTGACATTTTTTTAAATTTAAAATGCCCTTTCATTTGTTATATCACTCAATATATTTTGGATTTTTTTGAAACATCCGAAAAAGGGTTTTCGAAATTCCCTAAATACATCTCCTTTGATTTTTCAAAAAATATATATGTTATCCATATATAATTGGCTAAATACAGGTAATATTTCAGAATGATAGAAATGGGTTCTTGATTACAAAAAATATTTTGCCTTTTTTTTCTTATTTTAAGCGACAGTGGAAACTTTTCATAAGACATAGGGGAAATCCCTGGAGACATCGTCGTGTACCCTCGGAGAGATGTGTAAACAGCGGGGCGCCGTAGAGGAGTGATGGGCGGAGGATAGATTTATAGATGGCTAGTTTTAGCCTGAGAGAGAGTGCTGGGGAGGTGAGGAGGTGATGAAGTCTATAGGACTTTCTCCTGGCTAATTTGGCTTTCTTGAAAACGTGAGCTGAGAATTTAAGATGGCGGTCCAGCTAAACGCCTAAATATAGTATTTTGTTGGAGGGAGCTAGTTCCATGCCAGCCACGTGGAGCGCTCTCGGCAGTGTCGTTCTCTTCTTTGATTGGTGCGAGAACACTACGCAGTCCGTTTTGGCGGGATTCACTTTGATGTTAAGCAAATCCAGCCGTTGAACAATCTCTGGAAGTTCATGTTTTGCCGTGCGTTTAGTTCAGTGCTGTTATCAAATTCGTGTGTGTTATCAGTTTTGTGACGCAAAGTTCTTTGTTCTCAAAGTCCTTTGCCCACAAGTTCTTTGTTCTCGGGCCTTTGTTCGCAGGAACGCGTCCACCACGTGTCAGTTTTTTTTTTTTTTGTGATATTCCTTTGTTCTCATAATCTAGTGACAGTGTTAGAACAATGGTAAACACGAGAAATAATCTCAGCGTGGCCCAGAAAGCCCAACTACCACCCTCTGATGACGAGGGAGAGTTCAGAGAACCACGTAAAAAGGCTAAAAAGACCACGCCGAAAAAGATGCCTCCAACAACAACGTTGAATAGTTTTTCTCCACTTCAACAAGCACCGACAGATCCAGGAACTTCAGGAACCGGAACTACCTCTTCAAGCACACCCTGCCCACCGATTTTCGTCGCAGGCAGAAAATTAAACGAGGTAATTATTTACTTAGCCAAACTTAAAGTTACAAATTATTACCTTTGGGAACTTAGGACGGGCGTCAAGATTGACCTCGAATCAGCATCCGAGCGATCGGAAGTCCTCCGTGGTCTGCAACTGTTAGGAATTGGGAACCTCACATATTCGAGAAGAGGTGACAAACCTAAATTAGTGAATTTCACACTAATAGGGCTCCCCCCATCTTTTACGTCAAATGATGTCATAGAGGCATTCAAAGACCTCAAGATAACTAAAGCTCGACGGTCACAAAAGACCTTACCAGATGGGAAAAAGGTCGATTTGTCACCTATAATAATCACCTTCCCCGCTGGCGTCACATAAATGACGTCAAACAAGCAAGACATGTTAACCGAGTCTTTTTCACGGCCCAAAATTGATACCCTACCCCCACAGTGCTACAAATGCCAGAAATTTGGCCACATCCAGAGCAACTGTGGGTATGAGCCCGCATGTGTTCGCTGTGGAAGCGATCACAACATTAAAAACTGCCCAAATGAAGGGCAGATGAAATGCAAAAACTGTGGGGGAAGCCACGTAGCATCCTACAGATCATGTCCATATAGGAAAGCACTGGAAGAGCAGCTAGCAAAACGCACAACTGCGAAAAAACAGCCAACCAGCGCTCCCGCCAAACCGACCAATGGGAGATCTCGACAGGCGGGAGAGCCTACTGCAGCGCCACAGGGTGTCCCCCCCTCCATAAGCCACCCTACCCCCACCACCCGAATCCTAACCCCCACACCCACCTCAGCAAACCCCCCTCCCGGCACCTCCATGCAACCTTCATTATACAACATGCAACCATCGGGGTGACATCCCTCCTCCCTGGGCAGTCGCATGCAAGCCACACTCCAGACCCTAGCGGATCAGATGACCCTGCTGGTTCAGATCATGGCAAAGAAGAATCAGCAATGAATTCCTTCTCCGTCATGAACTTCAATTGTAACGGACTTTGCCCGAAGATAGAAGAAATCCGAGCACTGCTGGCACTGAAACGGCCCACCGTGGCCGTATTCATGGACACCAGAGTGCTTGGACCACAACAGAAAGCACTTGAGACCCTCATGGAGGTGTCCTCATCGCCGTCCGCCACGGTATACCATGGAAGAAGATGACCGAACCCCTGGCTATTACGGACCAACACATTAGCCACCTGACTGTTCAAGTGTTGATGAGGCAGCCAACCCTCATCACAGGGGTATATCGACGCCCACAGGGTTCTCTTGTGGAGTTGAAAAACTTTCTACGAGCCTGCGGGGCAAAGTCCAACCACTGGTTCATCGGAGACCTCAACGCCCGACATAGTCTATGGCACAATTCACGGACAAATGCGGCGGGCAGGGTGTTAGTCAAGACTCCCTTCACGATAGTCCACCCTGACACCCATAACTTCCGTTGCTACTCCAACGGATATCCATCCACTATCGACCTCCTTCTTACACGACAGCCACATCGAATCACTGGCTGCTCGGTGACCGACTTTATAACCTCAGATCACCGGCCAGTGATATATGAATTAGAAGGAAGGAGGGACGAGCCAGCCCCAGAGAAATTCATATATCAAGAAGCCGACTGGGGCAAATACAAAGCTGAAATATGCCATAGACTACCGTCGGTGCAACCGCTAAGCTCTCCGGAGGAAGTTGATGATCTCATCACCACCCTCACCCACCGTTCTCGCGGCTGCCCACTCCTCTATCCCTACCTTATGTCCTTCCCCACCTCACCTCCAAAAACCCCCTCTTCATATCATGGCTCTCATATCGAGCAGGCGGAACCTGTACAACTCCTGCTTGAGGTTAAGATACTTACCCGTTCAGTGGATGCATGCAATACTGTTTGCACTCCTCAAGCCGGCTAAGACAGGAGACAAGCCAGAACACTACCGGCCAATCAGCCTGTTGCCTCACCTCGGAAAAGTCTACGAGAAAATTGTTCTCAATTACCTACGAGACTTTTGCGAGGAGAACTCAGTTATTCCGTTTGAACAAACGGGTTTTCAAGCACGTCTCAGTACTGAACACCACCTGATGAAGCTGCAAACTGAGGAGTGCACAAACTTCAATAGGAATACTGCAACAGCGCTGATCTCCATAGACTGCACGAAAGCATTTGATTCCGTATCTCACGGGATCCTATGCAGAAAACTTGAAGACCTGGAATGCCCTGAGAAGCTCTAAGGAGTCATTGTCTCTTTTCTTAGTGAGAGAAGTCTCGCTGTGCGGGTTCGTGATGTCCATTCACATTCAGTACCTTGCGGTGTGCAACAAGGAGCAGTACTATCTCCAGTGTTGTTTAACATCTACACTGCTGAAGTGGTTGGCAAAAACTACGGTAGAGCGACAGTAGCCGCTTTTGCCGACGATATTGCCATCACTAGCAGCAGCATGAACCCCACTAGAGCACTACGTCAGGCCGAAACGGTCTGCGGAGAGATCATTCGACGGCTGTATTCACTTAACATCCAAGTAAATCCAGCCAAAACGGACTGCGTAGTGTTCTCACACCAGCGTGGGAAAAGGTCAACACTGCCGAAGACCCTGCGAGTGGCAAACACCACCATTGTCCCCTCCAACTCCATCGTCTACTTGGCCATTACCATAAATAGAGGGCAGAAATTTTCAGCTCACTGTTACAGGGTACACCGCAAAGTGAGAAGAAGATCCGGAGATGGTCTCCTATCCTATCGCCTCCATCACCTCCTATCCTCACCAGCACTTTCCCTCCGTCTCAAACTTTGCATCTATAAAAGCATGTTGAGACCTGCCCTCCTGTACGGTGCCCCTCTTCTCACCCGCCTTTCAGACGGCACCTGCAGTGGTTCTAGGACTCCATGCTGAAGAAGATGGCAAAGTCTACATCGCTGAAGAAGAAGAAGCCTGAAGACCTCCACGAGATCTTCGATCTTCCGACCATCCCGGAGTTCATCCAGCGCCGGCACGTCAAGTTTTTGGACTCCCTTCAGTTCTTAACAAACCCCTTATTCAGAACATTGACACCAGCGCCACCCCCGGTCCGCTGGCAACAAACACACACGAACCAATCAGAGCCCACCTGAACAACGGACCAATCAGAGCCCACTGGAGCAACGGGCAAATCACTGGTCAGAAATGTGACATTTCCGGATAACAAAATAAATAGTAATTTATTAATAAACAGTAAGTATAACCGTTAAAAAAAAAAAAAAAAAAAAAAAAAAAAAAATTAGTTTTAAGTTAACAACAAGGTTTAGATGAGCCCATCACCTAAACATTATCTTTCTGAACAACATCACATTATGATTTCACAAAACTTTCTGTAGGTCTTACAATGTACCTAGTACAGAAAAAGACCAGACCTCAAGAAATCAATCAATAAATACATGTTCATATCCAATAGGGGCTTGGAAAAAAAAAAAAAAAAAAAAAAAAAAAAAAAAAAAAAAAAAAAAAAAAAAAAAAAATTAGGGCTGTCCCTTTTGCCTTCGATCTCATAAATCACTGGCCAATGATCAGATGATATGAAATCGAAGACATTACAGCCTGTAAAACGATGGGGCTGTCTTGTAAGCAGGAGGTCGATGGTGGATGTTAATCCTGAGCCGGCGTGTCGGAAAGTGTGAGTTGATGGGTGTATAACTGTGAAAGCAGTTTTCGTCAGTTGTACACCAGCTCTGTTAATTTTTGTATTATGCCAAGAGGTATGCCGAGCGTTGAGGTCTCCTACTACCCAGTGGTTTGTTGTAGTCCCGCATGCGTCGACCAGGAGCTCGGCTAGTTTGAGTCTGTGTGGGCACCACCTATAGGAAGCAACATGCTCTTCTCCACAGTTACAGCATTTTGGTGGGTCCTTCCTCTCGCAAACCTTGATATAATGGCTGCCCCCACATCTTACACATTTGGCCTTGCGGCCACAATAATTTCTAGTGTGTCCATATTGCTGACACTTATAGCATTGTGGGGGGAGGGGTTACTTTGTTTCTCGGTAGGGCTCCACCGAGAACGAACAGTGGTCCACATGGCGGACTTTGTTTTTAATATCTTTCACTGTGACGCCATTCGCCACTGTGATACATATGTTTCCTCTGTCCTCTGTCCATCTGGGGCGGTTTTATGAAAACGCCGGGCATGGCTCATTTCCACCGGGTCAAAAGCCTCTAGCACGGAGTCTAGCGGAATGTTTGTATCGAGATATTTTACAACAAATTTGTTACGCTTTGTGTTGGATCTCGGGGGGTGGGTGTAAAATTCTGCCTTATTTTTCTCTAAGGCCTTGAGAAAGCGTTGGCGGTCTTTTTCTGAGTACAACGTTATTTTGAGGTCTTGGGATCGCGTATTCATGATATAGTGATCTATATGTAATTGAGACATAAATGCTCTCACCTTGCTTTTGTATTTGGAGGAGATAGTTACAGGTGGTAGTGGGTTTGACCAAGAAGCATCGCCGCTGTCCTCCTCCTGTATAGCGTCGAGCACCTGGAAGCTGTTCTCAGTAGGGATGTGGAGCGGAGAGGTCTCTTTCGCCTTTCGCGCCAGTTGTCTGGTGTTCGGGCGTTTAAATCCCTCCTGCAGATTCTCTTCTTGATGTTGAATATTATTAGTAGCCATAATGAATTAGTTTAAGAGCACTAATATAAACTATTAAACAAAAGAATGTACAGAAGGAACAAAGAGAGATGTTCGTAACAATGAGTTTGTGCACAAAGAACTTCCTCCGCCCAGGCCAGCCCGAGGCAGTCGCTCATTCTCTTAGGCATTCTGGTGAGAAGAGACTTGCCATCTCGAGCCATAACCCAGATGGTGTTCACATAGTCATGGTCGATGTATGGCTTAAACATTGGTACACGTTTGCCTGTGTCTACAGGAGACCTCGAGCGACAAACACGCCTGTTCGTGACCTGTTGCTTCACGCAACGCACAGTCGCGTAGTAGGTTTGTCGTTCTGAGGGACCTCAATGCCAAACATATGGCGTGGCTGTGCCGTAACAACAATCCCATGGGAACTATTGTCACCAAGATGCCACCCTGGCGTTCACACCTTCCGCTCTGACGCCGACCCCTCTAGGACATCGACTCTGGACCTCCTAATCACCAGGGCCATGCACAGCGTCACCGACTGCCGAGCATTGCCATACAGCACCTCCGATCATCGCCCTGTACTCTACACCTTCGAGGGTACTCCAGCCAAACCACCGGCCACGAAGTATAAGTTGCATGAAGGAGACTGGAAGGGATAGAGGACCACGATCGAGAATTGTCTCCCTAAGGTGACGCCGTGCCTAACTCCTGGTGTGATTGGCGCAGCAGTGGAGACCATCACATACACCATTCTTGATGCAGCTGACACCAACATCCCTAAATTCGCTCCTCAACCCAACTACCAGCGACCTCCACCACCGCGCGTACTGGCAATGATCAAACAAAGGAACAACCTCCGAAACATCTTGAGCCCCAGCAGGGACTATGGCCTCAAGCCGGCTATCAACGCTATGACCCGGCAAATCGCCAGGCTCATGAGCGATTGGAAGACGGCTCTGTGGCACGACCAACTCGTGCGGACCCACAACGATCACAATGAGTTCTGGAGGTCGGTCCGAACCTTTGTCAATAAAAGGAGAGCGGTGTTCCTGACCAATGGGGACCAGCTGCTGACACCTGCTGAACAGGCTGAAGATCTAGCCCACGCATATGCTGCCAAGGCCGCTGAGAGGACGGAGGTTTCCACGCAGCCTCCCTAGGACCACTACCGAACTTCTCAACCTACAAGGTGCTCGAATCCGTCTTGCGCCGCATCAACGGGAAGAAGGCATCCGGGCTGGACGGTATTACCACCACGCTGCTGACCCCCAGTGGTTACCCAGGAGGCCTTCCTGGTTAAACTCTTCAACTCATGCCTCCGGACTGCATACTTCCCTGTGGCCTGGAAAAAAGCTGTCGTGGTTCCGCTCCTGAAACCCAAGAGGTCCGGGAACGTTGAGAAGCACTATCGTCCAATCAGTCTCCTCTCGCACATTAGCAAGGTGTTTAAGCGACTGATCCACTACCAAATCCTTGACCACTGCCGCCGTGAATATGTTATCCCACCAGAGCTAACAGGCTTCCGGTGAGGTGTCGTGTGTGAGCATCACCTGGCAAAACTTCAGGCGTACATAATTGACTAGATGCACCGGAACAAGGCCACAGCGCTCATCTCGCTGGATTGCACTCAAGCCTTCGATTGTGTCTCGCACCCCCTACTGCTACACCGTCTGAAGGAATACAGGTTTCCCATCGCACTGTGCCGACTCGTAGTGCGGGTTGGTGAGAGCCTGTCTTCACCAGTTCCCACCACCCGCGGTGTTCCTGAGGGTCAGTGCTGGGACCAATCTTATTTAACCTCTTTACGGCGCCAGTCGTATCATTAAAGCACCCTGAGGCGGTAGTGGCTCAATCCCGGCAGGGCCCTCAAGATGGCCGAGAGGGCGACCTCCACCATCGTCGAGGCACTGAAGTCCTGCGGCATCAAGGTCAACCCTAAAAAGACTGACGCCATAGTGATGTTCAGTAAACGCGGCAAGTCTCAAAAACTGCCGAAGAGTTTTACAGTCGACGGAACTGAGCAACCCATCTCTAGCTCTATATTATATCTAGGCGTCAGTCTCGATAGGCACCTCACCTTCTCGATCCATGTCAGAAGCAGGATCAATCTGGTCAGGGCTCGGACATACCGCCTCCATCACCTCCTAACCTCTCCTCAAATATCCCTCCGACTAAAACTCCAAATATATAAATCCATCATCCGACCCACTCTCCTCCACGGTGCTCCACTGCTGCAGCAAATGTACAAAAGTACACTCTGCGCCCTCTAGACATTCCAGAAGAACACCGTCCTTCGGCGAATCGTCCGCGGCATCCACCTAGGGAGGTCCAACAATACCCGCATCCTCGAAGAACTGAGGATGCCTACGATCCCGAATTTCATTGGTCGCCAGCACATCAAGTTCTTTTACGGGCTGAGCTGCTGCGCCAACCCTCTCTTCAGAGGGTATAAATAAATTTATAATAAATATAAATAAAATCGGAAGCAAAAAAAAAATCTGGTGTCAAGGTTCTGAAAAGGGGGTTCGTTGAGAACTGTAGAGAGTCCAGAAACTTGATATGCCGGCGTTGGATGAACTTCGGGATGGTCGGAATATCGAAGATCTCGTGGAGGTCTACCGGCTTCTTCTTCTTCTTGAAGACTTTTAGTTGATCTCCTTCATGCAACTTTTACTTCGTGGCCAGTGGTCTGGCTGGAGTACCCTCGAAGGTGAAGAGTACAGGGCGATGATCGGAGGTGCTGTATGGCAGTGCTCGGCAGTCGGTGACGCTGTGCATGTCCCTGGTGATTAGGAGGTCCAGAGTCGATGTCCTAGAGGGTTGGGCGGATGTCCGAGCGGAAGGTGTGAACGCAAGGGTGGTAGACCTGGAGTGGCATCTTGGTGATAATAGTTCCCATGGGATTGTTGTTACGGCAAAATCACGCCGTATGTTTGGCATTGAGGTCCCTCAGAACGACAAACCTGCTACGCGACTGTGCGTGAAGCAACAGGTCACGAACAGGCGTTTTTTCGCTCGAGGTCTCCTGTAGACAAAGCCAAAGGTACCTGTGATTAAGCCTTACATCGACCGTGACAATGCGAACACCATCACAACTATCCACTGGGTTCTGGGAGCGTCGAGATGGCAAGTACCTTCTCACCAAGATGGTGACTCCCTGCTGCACGCCATCCTGGACAGCCTCACTGTAGACATCGTAGTCTCTGATGTAGAGTCTAGTCGCTGGGGAGAGCATGATGTCGGTCTGGGCCACCATCGCCGGTCTGTGCTGTAAAAGGAGTACCTCTAGTTCTGCTTGGGCTGTGGAGAGCCCTCCTTAAAATTTATGACAGACGCCTCAACCATCCTGTTTCTGGAGTAGTCTGGTCACGAGTTCCATGAGGTTGGCTATTGCGTCCATCATCTGGTCCATGCGCCCGATGACTCGGTAGAGCAGGGCGTTGTCCACTACTGGGGTGGCGTACGGTGTCATCTCGTCGGATGGCTCCTCGACGATGACTCTGGGTTGCCTGGTAGGATTCTTCCTCGGTTGCTGCTGCTGCTCCTGTTTCTGCTGCTGCTGGGCACTTCCTGATGCCTAAGAGAATGAGCGACTGCCTCGGGCTGGCCTGGGCGGAGGAATGTTTCTCTGGTCCATCGCCGGGGTAGCTGGAGTTGGAGCTGGAGCTGGAACCGGGGGGCTGGCCTTCGTCTTCCGCTTTCTCAGAAGTCCCTGCCTGTAGGTACACTCCTTTGAGAAGGTGGCATGAGGTCCCTGACAGTTCACGAAGACCGGGGCAGCTGTTGACTTCTTTGGGCACTCATCAATGAGGTGAGGTCCTCCACACCTGGGGCAGGCGCAGGTGCGGCCACAGTACTTCATACTGTGCCCGAATTCCTTGCACTGGCGACATTGGAAACGGACCATGTTGATCCATGTTGATGTTGATTTCATGATGGTTTCAATCTTCACTGTATGCTGTGTTATGAGGAGCACACTGTGTATGACCCGCCGGCGCCTTCCCGTCAAGTCAGCCTTCTCACCATTTTGAAGCCTGGTAGTCGGGCAGCTAGGTTGTGAGCCATCTCTTCCAGGCAGTGGTTGAGATCGAAACTGTGGAGGACGAATTTCTTAGACCTCCGGGTCCCTCTCGGAGCATAGGAGTAGAACTGGCACTCCTGTCGCTGCGTAGCAGCAGAGTGGTAGCATTATTCTTCCGAGGCGGTGTTCAGATAGACCCTTGATTCCCGCCGGGAGTTGTTGAAGCCAAACTTCATTATTCCGATCTCTGTCAGTTTCTGCCTCATATGGGTAAAGGAAATTGGCGGTGAGATGATAATAGGGGGAGGGGGTCTCTCCTTGACAGTCTCTGGTCCGGTGTCAAAACGATTGTCCGTTGCCACAGGGCTAGGCCCAGGCATTGACCGTGGCTTAAAGACCCTCTTCGGGTCAGAGGTAACAAAGCCATCGGCATCAGCCCTTGAGCGAACACCTTTCCGAGTGTTGCCATTGGAGGCGCCACCTCCGAGATGCTCCGATGGGCTGTCACCCATCTCGTCGTCGCTCATCTTCCCCTTTGCTTCCACTATCTTCCTCATCTTCTTCTTCTTCAGGAGCTTTGTGTCTAGCTGGACAGTCTTCTTCTGAATGACGACATTTTTTTTTTTTTTTTTTTTTTTTTTTTTTTTTTTTTTTTTTTTTTCACTCTGATCCCTCAGAACTAAAACAGAAAACATGAAATTAATAAGCCTATATCTACAGGGTAGTAAGAATAGGAACGATACCTTTTGTCCTTTTTCTACCGTGGGTACTGGAAGGGGTAGTGAAATTATTAATTTTTGAGGTTGTTTGCACCTGGTTGGCTCGAAATGGTATGTTCTGGAGTTGAGGGGCCTCCGCTCAATGTATATGAAAAATAATAAAAATAATAAAATTAATAATAATAATAAAATAATAGGATAGACAGAAAACGAAAGAAGAAGAAAGTTATAGACAGAAGAGAAGAGAGAAAGATAGGTGAAAGAGAGTTATCTATATACATATATACAGGTTTATGTGATGATGTGGATGGGATTGATGGGACCTTTCCTTCCCTGCCATCTAGCAGGTAGGGGGGATGGGGTGAGGCTGCGGAATAATGGGTTAAAGGATGCTGGAAGGTTGTCGAAGAACTTGATGTGTCGTCGTGTTATGAATTGTTGAATTGTGTCTAGTTGTAGTTGGTCATGTATAAATGTCATGTTTCGTCGTTCGAGTGATGTACCTCTACAGATCTTCATGAGAATACTGTTCTGATATGTTTGTAGTGTTTTGAGTGTTGTTGGGTAAAGATAGTGCAGGAGTGGTGCACCGTGTAGTAATGAGGGTCTGAGTATGGCTTTGTAAAGTAAGAGTTTGAGCCTGAGTGATAGAGTAGGTGATAGAGTAGGTGTTTGAGTTGATATGTGGTGTTTTTGACTACATGTATTCTGTGATTGACATGTGCTGTGAATGACAAGTGTGATTCGAGTTTCATACCTAAGTATGTTAGGTGTTGTGATGTTTTGATTGGCTGACCGTTGAGAGTGAGCTGTTTCTGAGGTGTCTTCTTGTAAGAGAATGTGATGGCGTCAGTTTTTTGTGTGTTGATGTGGATGTTGATGTCGTGTAGCTGTTCTGTGATCAGTTGGGCTGCCTGTTGGGCCTTGCGCATTGCGTGTTTCGCATTCATGCTCGCTGAGTATACAGCAATGTCATCAGCATATGCGGCTATTTGGACTTTGTCCAACTTCTGTCCGACTATATGAGCCGTATAGATGTTAAATAATATGGGCGCAAGGACCGAGCCCTGAGGTACACCGCAGGTGACTGGTCTAGGGGCGGACATGTCATTTCTAACCCGAACTGAGAAGGTCCGGTTAGTCAGGTAGCTACCAATAATGTCGACCAGTTGGTCTGGGAATTTCAGGAGCCTAAGTCGGTTTATGAGGGTTGGGTGTGACACAGAGTCAAAGGCTTGGGTGCAGTCGGGTGATATCATTGCCGTGGCAAGGTTCCTATTGAGGTTAGAAGCAGCATCAAACTGCAGTTTTGCTACATGGTGATAGCAGCTAACTCCACGCGAAAAACCTGTCTGTTCAGGCGGGATAACGTCGTGTGTGTCGCAGTGTCTTCGGAGGTGTATGAGAATAAGTTTCTCATATATTTTTGAAATGTGACTGAGGAGACTGATGGGCCGGTATTCTTCGGGTACAGTGCCTCTTTTGCGGGGTTTTAGGAGTGGAACGACAATAGCATGTTTCCATTCCGTGGGGAAATACCTGAGGTGGGTGCACGCGTTATAAATGTTGAGGAGAAACATGTGGGCTTTCCTAGGTAAAAATCTGAGAAGGACATAAGATATGTTATCTTGTCCTGTGGCTTTGTTTCCCCTCGTGTTTCGAATGGATGCAGTCAGGTCTTTGTACGACGAGAAAAGAGGGTTCTGAAGGGGGTCTGTCTGGGGGATGTGGCTGTAAACTGAGTCTGTGCGTGAAGCGTCTCGTTCTGTGTAATAGTCTGATAGTGATGTAGCCTGATCTGCTGGGGTAAGGTGTTCGTCGCCTCGGGTGATCTTCACCGATTTTGACTTAGTGTTATGACTTCGGACTAATTTCCAGAAGTTTTTGTGGTCGTAATGAGTGCGGCGAAGTTGATCGTGCCATAAGGACGTTTTCCACTGCGACATGAGGGTGCTAATCTGTCGTGTGAGACTGTTTATGATAGGTCTGTATGTTGGGTCATGTGTTCTGTACCAAATGTTTTTAATGTTGTTTCTCTGTTTTATGAGTGTGAGTATGTGCTGTGGCGGTTTGCGTAGATGAATGGGTGTAGGGTTGAATGTGGGTATAGATGCTGATGCTGCGTCGTGTATTATGTTTTCAAGTGTATGTATGGCTGTGTCAATATCTGTTGTGTTGTGGAGTGGGGTGATAGTGGGTATGTTTTTTTGTATATGTGTTATTTGTAGAGTTTCCAATCTCCATGTTTAAAATCGTATGTGGTGTGAGTGGGTGTGTTACTCCAGTGTGACGTCCTAGTTCGTATAGTACTGGTATGTGATCATTGTCACTGAACTCTATGGTGCTGCAGTTAGTGAATCGGTGTGGCTGTTGTGTGAGGAGTAGGTCTAGTGTAGAAGTGTATGATGGATTTGAGTGCTGTCTGTAGGTGTAGGCGTCTGGGTGAATGACAGTGTATTTTGTTTTGGTGAGGTGGTTTCCTAGTGCGTTGGGTCTAGAACAGTTCCATGCATTGTGTCTGGCGTTCAGGTCACCTACTATTATGTGTTGTCTGTCTGTTTCTGTGTTCTTCAGAAAAGTCTTAAATGTCTCTATCTGTCCTTTTGGGCTTCTGTAAATGCATGTAATTTTGTATGTGTATTTTAGTTTAACTTGTATGGTGATGGCTGTGTGTTTGTCATCGTGTAGTGTTTTCCTGTCCATTAGCCGTGACGGTATGTCATGTCGTACTAATAGTGCGACGCCTCCTTGAATAGGCGAGTCGAGTCTGTATGTGATGTAACCCGTGGTGTGTGTCTGTGTAGCTTTGCCAATAGGGTTTCTAGCTCAAGCTTACGCTTCATGAGTCCTGTAATGTATGGCTGCAGCGCAGCGGCCGGCATAAGTAGAGGGGCCTGAGGTGGTGGGGGCTGAGGGAGCGTTCCTATTGGAGGGCTCGGCGGCCAATGAGGTTTGCCGCTGTTGGGGTTTTTGCTGTAGCTTAGTTTTAATAAGCTCCAGCCTGGATTGGCAGTTGCGATAAGAGGCCACATGAGGGCCACCGCAGTTCCTACACTTGGAGGGTTCTGATCTGGAGGGGCAGTCTTTCACCTCGTGGTTGCCTGCACACCTGACGCATATGATAGTGCGCCCACAGTAATTTTTAGTGTGACCATATTCCTGGCAGTTAAAGCACTGTCTGGGGCCATTTAAATTTCTCAGTTTTTCAACTGTGAATCTGATATGATCTATTGATCTAATAGATTTAAGGGAGTCTAGGGTTGTTGTGTGGTCAGTAGTGACCACGATGTGTGAGAGTAGGTGTTTTGTCCCGTCAGATGTAGGAAGTCGGGCTTGGAGGATTCCTTTGATGGAGTCCAGGGAATGATCAATATCAAGCCCTTTGATAATGTATCGTCGTTGTGGCTTAGTGCCACGTGGGGCAAAGGTGTGATAGTCTACGTCACTGTTATTTATGATCTGTAGTATGTTGTTATATGCTGCCGTTGTCTCAGAGTATTTTCTTGTTTCGTTTTTCTTTGAGCGAATGTCGAAGTCAGTAATGCCTTCGGATTTGAATAGTGTCCTCAGTTCTACCTGTGATCTGGGTGGTGTTAGTATAATGGGTGGTGGTTTGTATGTCCTGTTATTTGTAGTATTTTGTGTTGTATTGTTACTAGTATCAGTACTTGTTGAGGGTTGTGGTTGGCTTATGTTTTGTAGTAACGTGAATGTATTTTGTGTTGGTGTGGGGATAAATGTGGTTGTTGGTCGAGCTCTTAGTGTCCGTCTGGCTTTAATAAAGCCCTGTTCGTCAGTCTCAGGTGTTGTGGTGCTTGGTCGTTTCCTAACGAGAGTAGCCTGGTCCGTGTCCATTGTCATTGCCGTTTATAGTTAATCGAGTGGTAATTAAGTAAAAGTAGTAACTAAATCACTAATTATCACTGTCACTTAATTAAAACAAGTTAACATACCTTATCTACATCTTCCACGTGGTCTGGAAAACCGTTAAAAACCGTTAGAACTTAGCGCATGCGCACAAACACTTAGCTCCACACAGTAAGGCTGCCAGACACAGAATGCTGACACCAGCGCCAACCCCGGTCCGCTGGCAACTAACAACCGGACCGTAATGAAGATGTTTAAATCCAATAGGGGCTAGAAAAAAAAAAAAAAAAAAAAAAAAAAAAAAAAAAAAAAAAAAAAAAAAAAAAATGCATGCGTCCATTGAACGGGGAAGTGTCTTAACCTCAAGCAGTAGTTGTACAGGTTCGTGAGGTGCATTAATCCTTTTCTGGGGAACTGCTTGAGAAGGACTGTCTGGATCCCGTCATGTTCAGGAGCTCTGTTCTCTTTTGTTCCTCTTAGAATTGCTTTCAGCTGTTTAGGGCTGATGAACACGAAGTTGTTCTCCTGAGCCATGGACGGGAGATGTTCGGCATCGGTGGTCCTGTTGGTGATGTCCTCTCTGTAGTGCTCAGCAAGCAGCTCCGCTTGGTCGGCAGGGGAAAGGAGTCGGTCCCCATCGTGCAGGCGGATCGTAGATGTTTTCTTAATCGCCGATCTGGTTAGTTTCCAGAACTTCCGGTAGTCATCATGTGTCGCCCTCAGCTTGTCCTGCCAAGTGGAGGTTTTCCAATGGCGGAACAGATGTTTGATCTGGGTGGTGTTGGCGTTGAGGGCTACCTTGATATCTGGGTCCCAGTTTCTGTACCACTTGTTTTTTAGATTCCGCCTGCTCGATATGAGACCCATGATATGAGGAGGTGATTTTTAGAGATGAGGTGGGGAGGGACGGAAGGTAGGAATAGAGGAATGGGCAGCTTCTAGAATGATGTCATTGAAGGTGTTGACGAATTCGTCAATTTCCTCCAGAGAAAGCAGCGGTTGCACCGATGGAAGTTTATGGCAAATTTCTTTATATTTGCCCCAGGTAGCTTCTTGATATAGGAATTTTTCTGGGGCGGGCTCGTCTCTCCTTCCTTCGAGTTCGTAAATCACTGGCCGGTGATCTGAGGTGATGAAGTCAGTCACCGTGCAGCCACTGATTCGATGAGGTTGTCTTGTAAGAAGGAGGTCGATGGTTGATGGGTATCCATTTGAGTAGCAGCGGAAGGTATGGGTGTCAGGGTGGACTACCGTGAAGGGGGTCTTGACTAGCACCCTGCCCGCCGCATTTGTCCGCGTATTGTGCCATAGACTATGTCGGGCGTTGAGGTCTCCGATCATCCAGTGGTTGGACTTTGCCTCGCAGGCTCGTAGAAGGCTTTTCAACTCCACAAGAGATCTCTGTGGTCGCCGATATACCCCTGTGATGAGGGTTCAGTTGAAGTTTATGACGGAGAAAGAATTCATTGCTGGTTCTGTCTCGTCATTACTTGCACCAAGAGGGTGATCTGTTCCGCCAGGTTCTGGAGGGTCATCTGCATGGCGATTGCCAGGAGGGATGTCATTCGCTTGCCTATGGCCGCATGCGCTTGAATATGGCCAAATTGTTGGCATTTATAGCACTAAGGGGGGGGGGGGGGGGAAGTGAATCTTTTTGAGCCTTGTAGGTCTCGTCTGTAAACAATACCCTATTTACTTGGCGTACCTTTTTGATATCATTTATGGTGACGCCTATAGGGAAAGATATTATGATGGGCGTTAAGTCAACTTTTGACCCGTCTGGCATTGTCTTTCTGAGACTCCTTACATGAGTAATTTTGAGTTCCTTAAAGGCCTCCATTACATCTTCTGTGGTAAATGAGGTTGGTAGTCCTTTTAAGGTACAGTTTACCAATTTAGGTTTTGAGCTCTTAGGAGTATAGGTGTAGTGGCCTATTTTAAATAAGGTTAGGCCGCGGAGGACCTGGGGCATGTTGTTAATTGACTCGTGTGCTTTCCGATTCGCCACTACCATGGGTAGTGGGTACTCTGCACGTTGCTCCTGAAGCATCGGCGGCTGAGTCTTGAGGTATAGTTTGGAGAGCGCCGTAAGCGTTCTGGGTGTGGGTTGGCGTCGGCGGCTTTGGAGTAGTCTTCTTTTTCCTCGGTTCTTTGAACTCCTCCTCGTTGTCGGAGGGATGTAGTTCGGCTTTTTGTGCTACACTTAAATTGTTTCAAGTATTAACCATTTCTACCATTAATACTAGCACGGAGTTTAATAACACAACACAGAATCTCACAAGGAAAAACTAGAAACGTGGGGACCCGTTCCCGGGAACAAAGAACGTTTGGACACAAAATACTTGTGAACAAAGACACTGATAACACTGATAATGGCACAGAAATGACACGAACTCTACCACTACTTTACATGAACTTCCCCTGAATTGACCGTAACCGCCTGCTCGTTTTCTTCAAAAAACCATGGCCCGATAACCCCAACTGAGGATATCGCGCACCAATCGGTGACCTTTGGCGAGGGTAAAGGCCTCTGGTGGAGCTCAGGGGTTTGTCACAGTCCAATAAATGTTCTTTTGTCACACCCGCTCAAGTGAAAATCAGCTTCGTCACTGAAAAAAACAATTGCATCGCCAGGGACGTTTTTAAGAAGTGCTTCACATCCATTTCTTCAAGAATTACAGTCGCGTTTAGAAAGTTCCTTCACAATGCCCAACTTACAGGGATGGAGATTAAGGTCTTCGTGCAGAATTCGCCCCACAGAAGGCGACGACAATCCAAGGGCCGAACCTTGCTTGCGTGTAGAACGGAGAAGCTGTGGTGGTTCGAGAATTGACTGTCTCACTGCCTCGACATTTTCTGGCGATCTGATAGAACGGGCGCCTGCGGGTCTTTTTTTTTTTTACAACACTACCCGTTTTACGAAAAGTTTTGAACCAACCAACAATTGATTTCCGGTCTGGAACAGGGGCCAAGGACGAGATGAAAGGCGTGTTAGGTTGTGATTACTGAGCCACCGTTAGAAAAGTAGGCCTCTACGGCAAACGCGCGTTCCTCACTATTCCACCGCATGGTGACAAGTGACCTTGAAAGTAAACAAAACTTTAAGACTTCCCCTTCCAAATGAAACCACTCCCACCCCTCCACTCCACCTTGGCGCCCAAAATTATTTTATAGCAGAAATATGTTTTAAATGACGTCCGATATACGGGAAAAATATTTAAAAAATTTTCATGAAACTGGAAGAGTTCATAATAAATGACTGAATTGTCGACCTAAAATGCAAGGAGTTCGGTTAATTGAGATGGCTGTAAAGCCTCATTTGTTGGTGATATTTCTTTAATATAATATGGTACAAATGAGCTGTTTCTATATATTAACACAGCAAAATCATGTAGATCGATTATTTCAAAATTAAGCGCATTTTTAAAGACTTAATAAAAATAAGTCAACAAAAACTAAAAGTAAAATTTTTGGAAAAATAGCCAGCATTTAAAAGGACGATGGAGTACGATGTCGAATCTTATATCACGTCGATGTGTATTATTTTGTGTTAATGAAATCCCAAAAACCATATCCGTTTCGATCCGTGCCTTATTATTACCCCCCTCCCAATCGAAACTGTTCCTTTTAGTAATTTATTATTTCATACTCTTTTGGATCTGGTGGTGGTTTTTCGGGTAAATAGGTACGTTGTTAACATTGAATGTACTTCTGTACATGACAAACATCATCAGGATACATACACAGGAGCATACATCATTTTCTGAATTTAAATCATGTACTGAAAAACCTTAAAAACAACAAGTTTATTAAAAAAATTATAAAAAATAAATCACTCTCTATGTTTATGCCCTTTAGGTATTTAAATTTATCTGTAGGTATTATAAATCCCGTCAAGACATGGAGTAGCTGTTATTTAATTTACATTTAAGCAGTTGCTTTTTGTTGCTCTTGTTTGATTTCATTTGTTTACTACATATGCTATTACTTCTCAGCTGCCGTCAATCAACTCGGTTTTATCTAAGAGTAGCTAGTATTTAAAAGTTCTTTTAATAATGTGGAGTTATAGATAATTGGGTATAATAAATCTTAAAATGTAATAAATCTTAAAGGTATTCTCGGTCAATTTAAATCCAGGTATGTATCCCGCAATTATAATAAAGTGTGTTTCATTAAAAACATTCGGATTGGCTAGAGAACACTTTTTATTTTACAGCGAACGATGATGATTTACCAGCAGGTTCGTCTACTTCCAGTCAAAGTGACCTTAGCGATCGCAGTCACGGAGGTCCAACAAAAGCTTATATGAGTGAATGTTCCAAAAAAAACGAAACGTCGAAAAAGAAGTGTCATTAGGGCCAATATATCTTCATTGGAAATGAGCCTCTCTGAAATGTTGACGTTTAATTTAAAACCAAATCACGAAATAAAGAGAGCTGAAATATTTTTTTTTTTGGAGTATGTTAAAAAATCAAAAGTTTTTTTAACTATTAGCTAGCTCACTTAAAATTTTTTAAGTATGTTTCCAAAAATTTTACTTTTAGATTTTGATGACTTATTTTTGATGTCTTTAAAAATGCGCTTAATTTTGAAATAATCGATCGTACATGATTTTGCTGTGTTATTATATAGAAACAGCTCATTTGTATCATATTATATTAAAGGAATATCACTAACAAATGAGGCTTTACAGCCATCTCATTTAACCGTACTCCTTGCATTTTAGGTCGAAAATTCAGTCATTTATTATGAACTCTTCCAGTTTCATGAATTTTTTAAAATATTTTCCCCGTATATCGGACGCCATTTAAAACATATTTCTGCAATAAAATAATTTTGGGCGCCGAAATGGATTTTTTGCCCACTGTGCGGCGGTCATTTCAAATAAGGAAGTTATGTTGTCCCACCTTGTAGGTCACAAACGCATTTGTTTTAAGCGACTTTTTACTTTCTATTTAATACTAATTAACCTATTTAATATAAATATGTTGCCTTATAATCGTAAATAAAATTTAAAAAAAAAACAACAAATTATTAAATAAATAAAATTAGATGAATTTGGTTCAATTGTGCAACTTCGTGCAGTAAAACCCGAGTTCGTGCAATTAAGCTCAAAAAGTCAAATTTGTGCAATAAGAATCCTTAGATCATGAATGAGATAACTACTTGGGTTAGAGAGCGCTAAGCCATATCGAACTAAATGTGCAATAACACAGAGATCCGGTCTCTACCAATAACAATTATATTTAGGTCTCACTTATATCTAATTACATTAATATGTATATTATAAAATACTTATCTTCTATATCTTAATACTAGGTGTCACAATTGTACATAAGAATCTGTAACACTGACACACAGAGACTGTTACTACTTTCACTGACACTGATAATCACTAACACTAACTCACTGACTGAACTATCACTGCCACTTGGCTGACTGATCTTTCACTGATCACTGACACATGGATACTGCCTCACTAGGCTAGGGGCTGGCCTATTTAAACCTATGTCGAACCTTCCAGACTGCTTTAGCCAGGTTACAAGTTTAGACCCTTCGAGGTCACCCCCGCGACCCTTTTAGGCCACTCGCCGGCCTTTTCGGCTACCTGCCGCCCGGGCTGCCCACGGCACCGCCCACTGCACCGCCAACCTCCCCTGACCGTAACAATAGTATTCATCCATTATCGATCCTCAGTCATCCCAAGATTATTTAAAGAAATCAAATTTAATGATGAAATGATTTATGAAGTGACATACAAAAAGGGGGTAACTGTTTGAAGCACGATACAGTTGCCTTGTATGTTTTCCAGAAAAAACTTTCGAAATTTTGAAAGAACTCTGCCTCCGCCTCTTCAAAAAATCACACTTCTCTGATGGTAGTGCCATTACAAAAAATATTTTGACTTTTTTTTTTTTTAACGAACAGCGGAAAAGATATAGGGGCAGAGTGGCTCCCCCCAATAGTAATTGTCATTTATGCCCCGAAAAAATATTTTTCTACTAGTAATATAATTAAATAATTTTAGGACCTATGGTTATAAACTTTTTATTATTTTTTGAAGAAGGATTAGAACGCTCTTATATTTGTCCCGTGCTATTCCGAAACTTTATATACCCTTTATATATGCAACTGATTAAATATCAACTTGTTTGATTCTTTTTGAGAGAAGGCACCACTGCTGTAAAATATATCAAACAAAGTCTAAATTGGTGAGGCTGAGAAGGGGGAACATTGATTGATGGACCACATTGTCACCTAACAGCTGATGCTCTCTTACACACCCCGTCGTAAAAATTGACTTCTTGATTAATAGCTTTCCACTCTAATAGCTACCCTGTATAGGCACTATCGGAAAACTCATCTGGATCCACCAATGTTTGGGAAAAACATATTAGGCTCCTTTTATTTTACTTGCTTGATAAATCTTCATAGGACCAGATGAGCTTCTGCTGCCTAAATAAAAAAAAAATATTTCCAATCTAAGTAGGATTGAATAAATGTTTTCAATTAAGAAGATAAAAAAGGATTTCGATAAAATTGTTTTCTATTTAAAATATATAAAATTAAAAACATTAAATTATTCATTCCCTGAAGTTCTTTTTTATAACCTAACTCTATTTGAAATCTTTAAAATTTTTCGAGGCAATCTAAACTATATCTCTTTTCTTCTAAATGGCCGCTTTAGCTTGTGAAGGATTGCATACATATAAATGATATCATAGGCCAATAAGAAAACCTGTATAACTCCTCCTTTTAACCATGTGTGAATGTTCATGTTCATGTGGGACCCTTGGATGACGATGTTCACTCGGCCTAAAGTATGAAGATTAAGACCAAGTTTTCCGAGATGGTTGTAGAAGTCTCCTTCCACACTATACTCTAACTCAGTAAACACTCCCTAACTTTGTCAATATCTAATAAACTAAGTTGACATTATTCCTAATTAATGTAGACTAAGAATATATTTTGACATGATTGTAGAGTACAAATGTTCGAAAAGAATGAGATATACAGTTTAGGCAATCTATGAATTCTTTCATGTTGATCTCCTAATCTTAAGTAGTTATACACTGAATGGAGGTGCAGTAGCTCAGTGAGTAAGGTATTTGACTGCCATGCTCCCGAGTCCGAGTTCGGATTCTGCTAAAAGCAGAAAATTTATATTTTGTAATTGGGGCATACCCAGCTTCTATAAAGAGGGTGCTTTCAATTCGGGAAAAAACCTGGTGGTTGTGTGTTATTTCAGCCAAATTTCCGTTCATTACCGTTGGCCTAGTGACAGTACATCCATACCAGATTACTTAAACCAAGACCCCTCATGGGTGGTAGTTATTTTCTTTTTAGTTATACACTGCCCCAATTCAATATTCCCCCTCTTTAAATGGAATCACTCAAAAATGCCTCTGCGTCCTCTCGGAACGCTATGAATTCTTCAAATAAAGACTCTGCTTCTGAGATAGTCATAGTGCCCTTGAACATAAATGCTTCTTCAAAGTTCCGGCACAGCAGCTTTATCATAAATTTTTTTTTTCAAATTTTTTTTTTAATAACTTACATATAAAAACATTTATAAGACGGAACTGTTTTGGGCCTCTTACAAAAACTTTTTGTGTTAGAATTTTATTTACAAATGACTTAATAAGATCGTGATAACTCAACCTTTGTTTAATATTTCTCTTTTCAGTAACGTCTCTTTTGGAATAACTTCCAGAGTTCCTCTTTTTCCTTATAAGCTTTTCTTGGTACAAGTTGTCCATTTTCCTTCCTTTCTCCATAGCCCAGGACTTCTCCTTCTACTAAGCCGATCGCTTTAGAGCCTTGATCTTTGGGCTCTTCATCCTGTTATCTACTATATTGTCACCACATTCTCTTTTATTTCTTTTTTTTCTCTCTTTTTACATTTAAACTTATCTCCGCATACACAATGTTTTGATCTATGACGTTTGGTAAAAAATATTTTTTTTTTTCTTTGTATTTCCCTTTGCGTAGTTTGTACAAATAATTTTTATTAATATCTACCTCTAGATCATCAAATTTTCAAGTTGAATCATCATCGTTGTTTTTTGCACTGTTATATTTCAAAATTTGTTCTCTCTAAATATAAATTTAGAATTTGTCAATATTGTTCTCTTTCTCGTGTATTATCATCTTCCGTAATACCTCCAATCAAGATAAGCCTATATTTACGTACCCCCAGCTCTAGTATGAAGTATATTTGAACACTTCATATTTGTTCATTATCCAGGTCATCAGTATACATCAGATTGACATTCCACATTACTCCTGCTCTATGCACACCCCTTGAAATTTAAATATTTGTGGTATGAACGGGCTATTTTTCTTTGATCAACAGAGGTTTTACTAATGTATCAGTATAAAGATGTTTATATATCAGAAATTCTCCTCTGCTTTTAGGCATAGGTGGATTAAGTGTCACCTTAAGTACAGAGCCAGTTATGATAGAAGTTACCAGTCATCCTGTTACCTATGATAGAATATGTGGCAGACGCTGAAGCTCATTAGGTCAAGTTTACATACATAAATACAATTATACGTTTATTTAATTACATAGTCTTAAATAATGTTTTTTTTGTATTTCCTCAGTGAACGGAAATTCCCCTGAGAAAGTGAATGATATTGGTAAGGTTCTACAGAATGACAGTCGAACTTAAAAATATAACATCAGCAAATCACATATTTTGATTATCTGTTTTCATTCCTGAACATCAGCTGAAAACATTTCCTACCCAAGAGGTTTCTGCAAAAATGAAGCGATAAATTCATAAATTGAAAATGGAAAGAGATCTATTCAGTCTATTAATAATAGCACTTTCTCACCAGATCAAATTAGATTTAAGGATGATAACGGAATTTACTTTGACTCCTTCACCGTTGTCATTGTGCCATGCAGATGGTACATTGCGCAAAATAAGCAAAAGTACTTGCCGAAATACGTGGAAACGTTGGTAAAACGTGATTTTCCTAATGTCATTTCCTCCAACTTTCTGAGGTTACATCAAAAAAGTTTTGATAGCTACATTTTACCTTAAATTAAACATTTAGAAAGCTAGAGCTAAAGGTGAGCAGGGGAATGAAGCCTTCAGGGGAATCAAAGTTTTCAGGAGAGTCAAAAGAAGTTTTAGAAGTTATTATAATAATATCGCTGGTGGGCAAGAAAACCACCCCAACTCAAAATATGTCACAGTCCTTAACTCCCCGTGCAAGTTACCTTTCTGAAGGTCAAGACACAGCTGAAGTGTGTCTCTGTTCCATCACTGGAAAAATCACACATAACGCAATTTTGCGGCCGCCCGCTGGGATACCTTTATGTAACTTTTCCTGTTGCAAGGCAAACTAAAAACGATCATTATTCTGAAATAAATCGTAAAATGAATTTTTTTGAGTTGTGTCACTTTTCTTGCCCATGAGCGAAATCATATCCAATTTCGTAAAAGCACTGAGTAATGAAGAGTTTAAAGATTTGTTTGTAAAATTGTTACTAGAGGAGAGAAATAGTGATGTATAAGCTGCATATTTTAATAAACTAAATTTAAATATTACTTTAAAAAGTGAAAGTTTGCATTTTTCGTAAAAGAATAAACGCTATTTCTTTTTTTTTTTCCCTCTAAAAGTTGTTCTAAAAGTTAAATCAGACTCAATGCCAATATAAGCATAAACATTGATAAAAGATATGGTTTTCAAAGGTAAGTAATTAGTATATCTTCATCTCATCACTCCAATAATTTTGGTAGAGTTTTCATTACTACTGGATATAATAAATTTTCATATGGCCATTCGGGTTTATGAGTCCACAACGAAAATTCTAGAAGTGAAGAAACTCATAGCTCCATCAATCACTGCCTGAAGTGTAGTACTATAATAAATCATTGTAACGCCTCGGATCGGGGTAATGGAAGGAATGATACACAGTCCGCCTACACTCCTTCCTGTCTAAGGTTGGAACACAAATGTAAACTTTTGTGCACCAAATCATGGACATGTGTTTTTAAAACACGAAAGGTTTTCCTTAAAAACCAAACTAACCTGCATTCGGCCTGGATGATGGTCGTGCTCGATGGAACCCTGCTCTTTTGTCTTCAGTTCTCCTTTTGGTTTTGCCACTGCAATTTCATATTAAAAAAATCTCGTCTTTAGGAAGAATAGGTTAGTAACCGAATTAAGGTTAGTAACGATTTTACGCTGATCAAGAAATGAACGCAATAAAGTTGATAGTTGCTCCGGGAATGCGTGGTCCTGCAGTATCTTACATAGAAACCCATATGACACTGAGTCGAACGCCTCCGTGCAGTCCATTGATATCATTGCGGTCACTTCATTTTTAGCAATGTGTTGGCTTACTTCCACCTGTAGTTTCGACAGATGGTGTTTCGGGCTGAGTCCAGCCTGGAATCCGGTCGGCTCGGGTGGAATAATTGCGATTTCTGAACAGAGAGTTTTTAAATATTTTAGAATAATTTTTTCGAAAATTTTGCCAAAGTGCGGAAGTAAACTTACTGGTCTGTAATCGGCTGCCTGAGTACCAGTCTTCGCGGTTTTCAGAAGCGGGAAGAGAATGGCCTGTTTCCAGATATATGAAAAGAAATTATGAAGAGACCTTTATATATTTTCTAAGCATTAAAAACAAAAGAGGATTTCGAATTGTTTGTTGAAACCCTAGATAAAAGAATTAGGAGAATCACCGATTGCCCGATATGGGCGGAAAAGTACCACTTCAGGAGTCAGATATGTATACAACATGATTTTCATAATGCGACCAATCACTGAGAAGTATGTTTAAAAGAGAAAAGAGCCCTCGATGTGGTTTATTAATCTACGGAAGGTATTTGAGACGAGACCCAAGAGTAGAGGGGAGATAGGCGTGTAGATGACAATACCACGATAGTGGACAAAGATCTAGAGGAAAGGTTGGCAGCAAACCGAACTGCATTTGTTTGCCGTTGGGGGAAGGTAACAAAAATGATGATACCCGAATAGAGTAGGAGTGGGGAGCGGGAAGATTTCCGAGTCTCAGCGACAGAAAAACTGAAAATAGATTTGATAGTGTATAGGAAGGTAAGTTTCAACAAGAGTAAGGCAGTAATACGTTATGAGGTGTCCTTCAAGGTAATTGTAATACAAAATGCCGTGACAATCAAAAGCGTACACGATCCCAAGAAAAGGAGAACGGTTCACATAGAACAGTTAAATATACCCTCTTTTCTAGGACAAATTAGTTTTTAATTTTTAGTTATGCCGATAGCACAAAGATCCTTCACACATAAATCCCTGAATTTCTATTTCGTTTGTAACGTAGGCCGACCCCTCGGAAATAAAGACTCAGAAATTAATTAATGTTAAGAGTACTCATTCTTTTTCAGATGTTTCATCAGAACTCAAATAATGCAAATTAAGATGGACAGAGATATAAAGCAAGCACTTCTGTAACAGAAAATACACTAATGATCTACCTAAAAGGAAAACATTATAATGATTTGAAAAAAAAAAAAAAAAAAAAAAAAAAAAAAAAAAAAAAAAAAAAAAAATGGTCAGTTGGATTCATGTTGCATTAAGTAAACATTTATTTGTGGTTCTGATCTGTTCAACGATGATGCTTTGTCACTGTTTGGTTACTGTTCAGTGGACTTTCTCTAGTAGATATATTTACGTTTCTCTTTTCATTTAGGCCTAATGTTTTTTTTATTTTTCGATTCTGCTATCGACTGATTATGTAAAACCTATGTAGTCGACCAGTTTATTATGTTTATTATTTGTATTTGGTAGGACTTAAATTTTTTGTATAATACTATTATAACACAGAAATTTGGGTATTTAGTTTTTATGAATGATAATTATCTAATATATGAGTATATCAAGATGTTCAAAGTCCTGAAGAGGCAAGTTAAAGAAATAGATTATTTTTAAAGAATGAAAATTGTAAGTACTATTTGAACATTAATATTTAACACATACACAAAATAAAAGTTATGCAATATTCAGAATAAAATTATAATAATATCATCGTGAGAGTCCTAAAATTATAACAGAAAATTTCTTAAACTAGTCTAAGTAAAATAAAATTATTGGTATAGCCACATTTTTGTAATTAGATACTTTGAAAATTTTTATTTCTGTTACGATAGGTTTTTATTCAATGATCTTTAGGTCTAAAAAGTGTAATTATTCTATTTAAAATCTAAATTTAAATATGTTTATTTTAAATGGTAAATAATAATTAGATACAGTTTAAAAAATATATATTGTTTGTTAGGTAGGTATATAAAATATCTGAGGGATATTTTTCAAACTTTTACAAATAAAGATGATAAATAAAAAAAATAAAAAAAAGACTTCTATATGCAGTGTATAATATATATTCCAAAATTATTTTAAATGTACATAAGTACAATTCAATTTTTTTTTTTTTTTTTTTTTTTTTTGGGCCTTCTAAGGACCATGAGCTCGTAACTACTTTTCAGTGAGGATCTTCTTCTTTCTCTTCCAGAATTCTTTCATTTTCTGACTATGAGACAGCTTTCTCTTCTCTGTCCATTTGGACACTGGGAAAACTCCCTGTCGGATAGCTTGTCGGAACTGCAGTCGGTCTTGTGTTTTATGCTGTGGGAAACCTAGTTGTTCCAGATCTGACTTCACCGATGTTATCCACTTGTTCTTGGAAGCCTTGCCTCTACCTGCCACAGTAAATATCCTGTTGGCTAATCTTTTGGCAGTGGTCTAACCTCACGGTAAGTACAATTCAATATATTATAACATTTAAATAATTTTACTATCACAGCAAACCTTTATAGCTAGCATAATATAGACTTTACCAAGAATGGTGTGAAAACAAAAACATAAATATTGTTAGCATCCATCAATATAGAAAAATCTTTTATACAGAATTTAATTATTCCTTTTTTGTGTCGTAAAAACATGAATTTACAATCTAGCAAAAAAATAAATAAAACCTTTTAGGTGAAGATCTAGAGGAAGCCTACAATGCTCAAATGGGAGAAAAAAAAATAAGCCAAACCATAACAAGAAGCCAAAAGTAAGGATAAATAGCGTGCAGAATTTGATAGCACCTCTCAAATCTTTACATTTGATATGCAAAATGTAATTTGTTCCAAACATAGGCTGTTTCCCAATTTTATTATATCAGAAAAATATCACTGTATAACATGACGTTCTTTAAAAGAAAAAACATAGAGGGCAGTTACTTAGAAATCTATGTTCTAATATCATATAAAAAACAAAAAAACAAAAACAAAAAAAAACAGATATAGAAGGAAACAAGATTAATTGGATAAAAATCAAATGTTTCAAATTTTGAAAAAAAGAATCCTACAAAATATTTTATAATTACAGTCAAAAAGACCATTTATATAAAATGCTCATCTAATCGTGGAAGACCACGAAGCCATGACAATTGTTTCCCTCCCCTGGTCCCTGCCTATAGTCCCAATTAACAGTAAATAAACTAAAGAAAAAAGACTTGATACAACTTAGTGATATAGGAATCATTCCAGAGGGAGTCCAGCAGTAGCATTGAAATACCAATACTTCTTTTTTTTTTTTATATTTATTTTTATATATATTTATATTTTTTTATTTTATTATTTTTCTTTTTTAGATTATTTCTATAATTCTTTAGAAACTTCAGATGAAAGAGCTCCAGAGCCTTGCATTGATGAACCCAGCCATGAAAATGGACTCACGATTAATTTTGACCTCTAAAATTTTTATAAGATTTTTTTGTGTTTGATATTATATTTGTTAGGTGTATTTCTTTGATTATAAAATATTTGTGAAACATTAAATGATTTATTAAAATATAGCAATATTTCACAATAAATAATAATAATAATATATATTTTATTTCACTAACACCAAATAAAATAGTTGAAATTTTATTGGTTATAAAATTTTTAAAAAATGTAGACAATTTATTAATTGTACAATAGTAAATAAACATTAAGAAAAAGTGAATATAAGAATGATACAGAGGGTCACTAGAAGAAGAAAAAAAAAGGCTCGTTCATGACCTTTGGGCACTTCAACTTAAGAAAAAAAGGGTTCTCCACAAGGTTGTCCGTTTTTACCCTTCGCCCTTATGCGGCTACTTCGATAACTGCAGAGAGAATTTTATTTATTCTCAGTAGCTCTTTTATTTATTTTATACCACATTCAAGAAAAAGATTTTGCACCAAGATTATTTCTAACGTTATTAAATCTAACTATTTTCGATCATTGATTGTAAAATAGGAAAATAGATCTATAATAATTACATTTTTCAATGTAATTGGTTTTACAAACAAAATTAATTATTTAAAATAATATATGTATTTTTAACCATTTTTGTTTTAGAACTTTTTAAAATAATAAATACACAACGTTAAAAAAACGAGTTGATCATACAACATTTTAATGAGGGAAATCATTTAAATCAAGTAGCCGACATTATTTAAAAAAGCAATTCAACTGTCCAGCAGACAGTGGAGAGATCTAAAAAGGAAATGCGCATTGTCAAGGTAAAAGCACTAGAACCATTTTAACTGAGAGGGATGATACTTAGATCGTCAGGGGAATTGAAAGAAATCCACGTTTGAATGTAGCCAAAATAGCCACAGAAGTATCTAACTGCTTAGGTAAGTCAGTAAGTGCATAAACAGTGTGGCATGCTCTGAAAAAAAATTATGGACGAGTAGCTCGAAAGAAACCTCTCATCAGCCTAAAAAATCCAAAAGTTAGGATGCTATTTGCAAATTAATATTTACTAAAGGACACTGAGTTTCGAGACACTGAGGTAGCGAAAAGAACCTTCTATGAATAAAATCACCATCCTTCAGCTTAATATGGGTCGTCGGCGTCTTGTCGCGGATGAGTTGCGATCTCTCACCCTACACTATGACATTATGGCGATCCAGGAACCGAGCTGCCATGGGAACAAGGTTGTTGGATTTGGCCTTACGTCGAGAATAATAGCCCTGAGCAGTGGAGAGAGGAGGCCTAGAGCTGCCATAGCCATTATCAACCCGAATCTTGATGTAATGGGTCTTGAGCAGTATACCAGAGCAGATAGTGTGGCTTGTTATATCAGGTGGGGTAACATTGCTTTCACCCTAGCATCAGTGTACCTTCCCGATGGAAATAATAATCTTGAAGATGGTATATCTGCTATGGAAGCGATCACAGAAAACTCAAGAAATGTAATTGTTTGCTCAGACACTAATTCCTGGAGCACCGTTTGGGGATCCAATCGAACAAATAGAAGAGGTGCTAGAGTCATAGAGTTTATTGCCAGGAACCAGTTAGTGGTTGTTAATGAACCCTCTACCACCCCTACATTCTCTGGGCCAAGGGGTCAGAGCTGGATCGACGTAACTCTTGCCTCACCGACACTGATAAGAAATATTGTCGATTGGAATATTAGATCTGAGACGAGCTCCGACCACAATGCAATTGCTTTTGACTTAGTGCAGTATGCAGGATGTTACCACGTCTTCCATAAAGGTTACGTTACTCGAAAAGGAGAATGGAGTACCTTTTGTGCTACGTTGGAGGAAATTGATGAAGAATGGGATCCAGCAGAGACGGATGATACAGATTGATGAAGAATGGGATCCAGCAGAGACGGATGATACAGATCACCTGGACTATAGAGTGTCTAGGCTCACAAATGTCATCCTCGATGCTGATCTTCGGAATAGCGTGGACAGTCAGAAAGTGGGGAGAGCACCAGGATTAGATTGTATAGACACGGCTATACTCAAGAACAGTATTCCCTACATAGAAGATAGGCTATTAGCGGTTTTCAATGATTGCTTAGATAAGGGATACTTCCCGAAACTATGGAAAACTGCAGATATTAGACTTCTCTATAAGGGAGTAGGCAAAGACAAGCGACTAGCGAAGTCATATAGACCTATTTGCCTCCTCCCTGTTATGAGTAAAGTGATGGAAAACTTGCTGCTTAAGAGCTCGCAGCCAGTTCTGACAAGAGCAAGCCATCCACGGCAATACGGATCCACTAAAGGCAGGGGAACCGCTAATGCTTTGTTGAGGGTACGTCATGACGTAGCTGAGAGGGCAGATCGGTACGTCATGTTACTCCTCTTTGACATATCCTCTGCCTTTGATAGTGTGTGGTGGCCAAGCGTACTTTACCAGCTCCAGAGATACGATACTCCTAGCAATTTGTATGCGCTGGTAATGAGCTACCTCCAGGACCGACGTGTTAAAATACGCGGAAACTTCTATGAGTATGAAGATGTAGTCGAGAGGGGCTGTCCTCAGGGCTCTGTACTTGGTCCGGCCCTGTGGAAGTTAGTCTTCAATGATATGTTGGCTATACTTGAGGAAGTACGGTTCCCCGCGATTGCCTATGTCGACGATCTGGCTGTCGTGGTGTCTGCTAACAGTATAGTCCAATTGAAGCAAGAAGCTGAAAGGTGTGCTGGCCTAGTTAGCAGATGGTGTAGTAAACAGAAGATGAAAATGGCGGCTGCAAAAACACAGGCCATTCTTCTGAAAGGAAATAAGTGTAGGCCTAACCCTATTATTAGAATTGAAGGAGAAAGAATACGTCCAACTGAGACTGTCACCTACCTGGGTGTGAAAATAAGAAGAAATTTCGATGTAACGCCTCATTTGGAATATCTTGCCAATAGGACGGCCTTATCATTGAACTGTCTCAGTAGGTTAGGGGGCGCCTTGTGGGGCCTCAGATACCCAGCTACGATGGCGATATAAAAGGAGTGATACTTAGTATCCTACGGTATGCATCTCCCGCCTGGTACCAAAATCTGTTACGCAGACAGATGAGTAGGCTGGCAACAATTCAGCGTAATTCTCTGCTGCGAGTCACCAGGGCGTACCGATCAGTGTCTCATGAGGGGGTCCAGGTCTTAGCAGGAGGGGTACCTCTTGATCTTGTACTGCAAGAAGATGGTTTTAAATTTAAAATGAAAAGGGAAGGCTCGGTGGGACTACCAAATAATCTCCGGTCTCTGATCGACGCAAATCCAAGGAAATGGTTGAAGATAATCCGAGAGTACACGATAGAAGAATGGAACAGGCGGTGGGTAACAACCCCGAAAGGGGCTACTCTTAGAAAATATTTCCCCACTGTTAAGTCACGTCTTCAAGCAACTTGGGTACTCCCGGATTACTGGATCTCACAGTTTCTCACAGGGCACGGGGGCTTTCGAGCCAAGATCCAGAAACATGGTAAAAATATTGACCCGCTTTGTCCCAGCTGTGGTGTACCGGAGACCGCTGAACATGTGGTAATTTCATGCACTGCCTTTGAGGCATTGAGAGCCAAGCTACAGAGAGAAACAGGGCTGTATGTTTTAACGGAGAGTGATTTCCCTCAACTAGTATCAGCTGACAACTACCCGTATTACAAAAGTTTTGTGTATGGTTGGAAAACTGAAGTGGGGGTAGAGCACTTCAACCTGGGAAGAAGGGGCCACGCCCCAGAAAGAATCCTGGACAGGAATGATGCTGACGACAACCCCATCACCGAATAATGCCTATATAAACGTAAAATTAAAAAAAAAAAAAAAAAAAATTGATATAGGTATGTTGTTATTTTAAATTAGTATGTTATAGTTATTATGTAGTTATTATTATGTATTATAGTATGTTATAGTTAGTATGTAGTTAATTTTAATATAGTATGTTGTATTAGTAGTTTGTATTAGTAGTTGTATTAGTAGTTTGTATTAGTAGTTGTATTAGTAGTTTGTATTAGTAGTATGTTTAAGTTTAATATAGTATGTTGTATTAAATATAGGTTGTTGTATTAGATATAAGGTATATTGTATTAAACACAAGTATGTAGTTATGTAAAGCGTTTAATATATTTTAAATATTAAATGTTACTTTAAACGGGTTGTGTAATCTTGAAATGTTAAATGTTAAATGTAATATTGAAATATTCTGTTAAATGTTTAAGAAAATTTATTCTTGCAATGTTAAAAGTAATATTGAAATGTTATGTTAAACTGTTAAAACCAGCAGTGATGGCTACAAGCCATCCCTGCAAAACCCGTGTAGCCGAGAGGCAAGGAAGGGAAATAAATAATAAAAAGGTTAAAAAAATACATTTATTCAGAAAAATGTGTGAAAATATACAAAGAACCAACTATTCAAACCTTAATCTATAATACAAGCTAAACAAACATAAATATCAAAAGATTACTACAGAAAATCGTTAACAAAAGCCACTGAAGGATATTAGTTTCAGATCTGCCAGGATCTGACAATTTTTGACGGGCGAAGGATGTTTGGCCTCTCCTTCCCGATAAATTTATTTTCGTTCTTTTGAAAATTGATTAAACTTTTTCAATTTTTATTAGGTCACTCTCTCTTCCCGTTTAACCATATTCGCAGGACAAGTAAGGATTTTTTTTTAGATCTTCCAGGATCTAACGATTTTTGACATCCGAAGGATATTCCGCCTCTGTTATTCTTTTGAAAATTGATTAAATTTTTTTACATTGATTTAAAAAAAAAAAAACACTCTTGCTTCCCGTTTAATCCTTTGGATTTTGGTGATTGTCTAACACATTCGTCAAAAGGTCTCTCGACCCAAAGCCACTGAAGGATACTGGTTTCTGATCTGCCAGGGTATGACAATTTTTTTAAAAACGTAGATAATAGTGTACATTTAATTTTAGTATCGTGAAACAAAAATACGTTAGTATAATAAAACAGAAAATTTAGATTTTTTTTTAGAATTATAAGAAAAACAAAAAATATCTGGCTTATCAAGCTTCTACGTTTAAATAGTTATATCATATTTTTATTTATTTATTTACTTTCTGGTGCCGTGTACCATCACATTTGGTTAGAGACACCATTCTCAGGTTGAAAAATATATGTTCTTGTACACATTTGTTTGGTTTAAAAACTGAATAATGTGGTAGTGGAGATATGAGTTATTTTCAAGCAATATATGCTATGTAAAACATTCTACATTCGTACAGAAAAAAAAAATGTATAAAACTCTCATGAACAATGAAGGATGTATTCATCCATGGGTAAGGAATCAAGGTGGTAAGAATAGCAATTAATGCTTACAAGTATAATGTAAATATTTTAAAATTTGAAATAAAATCAAATAGGTACCTCAAATACTGCTCATCCTTCCTATCCATGTTGGAGTAGAATGTCTTTATACACTGATAAATAACTAGAATATAGATAACGTATCTCTTATATTAATAAAAAATACTGGCTTTGACAACTGAACAAAGTGTTGGAACACTTATTAGTGCTAATGAGTTAAATCCTAGTGAAAATACTAATATAATGTCGCACAAGAGAACATGCCACACATCCATCCTCATGGACATATTCATCTTTCAGATAAATAAATCAATATCCTGTAATAAAGTACAAAATATATATTATGCAACAAGTTCTTGTAATGTGGCTCCTCTTCTTGTCAGTAATAGAATAGTAAATAAAAAATATGACATGAAACTAATATATATGGGCTTGTTATTCGCTTTACAGGAACTAACATGACCAACACCGTTGTGATTTCTAAGTAAAGCCCTGTTTTCTTAAGTAATATTTCGAAAATATAGATTTTCCATGAATGCATTTCATTTCCTTGTGAGTTCTTTTGATTACAATTTACACCACGAAGATCACAAATGGATGGTTAATTGACAAGTGGATATGTTATTTTAATTATATAAAAACTTGAATATGTTTCAATTCGTAATTCATTCGATTGTGGAGTAGTTTCAGCTCTTGTTTAAAACGAGCAATGCTACACAATCGGAATTTTCAAGTTTTTCATCCATACATCCGGATACTTGTTATATACTTGCACTAGCTGCACTAGATTTTAATTTTAAAAAAGGAGGCCTACAGTGCGCCCCCAGCCCTGCTAACTCTGGCCGCATCGCGCACGCCCGTCGGACCCCACGTGCCTCAGTCGCTCTTCGACCAGTGTGCTGTCTGTGGGATCTTGCTGAGAATAGGTCAGTCAGCAACCCGTAGTCGCTGTCACCTAAGTCGTCTTGTATTGAGTCACATTATTTAGATCCCTTTAGCTAATATCCCTCTATTCCCTGTGTTTTAGTATTATTTTTATATTTTATATTTTAATCTATTATTATTTTTTAAACCAATAGAAAAAAAAATACTTCAAAGAGAAAATCTGAAAGCCAGCGGTGCATTAACTTATTAACAAAATAAACTCATCTTTAAATTTGCTTGAAAAGTACAATAATCTATTGTCTAATATGCTTAAAATTAGTAAACTATGTTCTAAACTAGAAATGGGAGAACTTATATTTTATTTCTAATTTAAGATCAGGTGGAATTTATGAAATTATAAAAATCAGAATATTGTTCAATTAAGTATATTTTATTTATACGAAATTTTATATAAAATATGAAAATCATAGGCTGTTTAACACTTGACTCATAATTTTATTATCAATAACAGAATTAAGCAGTTATATTTTTTCATAAAGCAATAATTATTCCTAATATTAATTTAAAATATTATTCTAAGCAATCACTAACATTTTCAAGGGTGAACATATTAAAAAACCTCTAATAATAAAATTCATGACTTGAAAGCACTTAATTTGGATACCGACTAACAAAAAACAAACCAAATAAAAAAAATAAACACATTACCCTTTTTATGAAGGAAGGCGCCAAGGATTATTTTTTTTTAGGGAAACTCCACTCAACCTCTCGTCAAATCACCCGCATCGTTATTAGTCTTTGAATTTATAATAAACCGAATCTCTTTAGAACTAGGAATTGATAAAAAAAACTGTAGTTTCTTGTTACATAATAGAAAACAGATATATCTGTGGCACCTGTAAATGGTGTGTTAAGTGCAATTTGTGAATTTTGGGTTATAGGTATCGCGTATATATATATATATATATATATATATATATATATATATATATATATATATATATATATATATATATATATATATATATCTTTTATATATAGCCTCTCTCTCTCTCTCTCTCTCTCTCTCTCTCTCTATATATATATATATATATATATATATATATATCCTCTCTATACATGTATATTTATATATATATATATATATATATATATATCTTTTTTTTGTATCTAATGGGCTATGATGTTTGAGACTATTACTGAGATAGTCAAAGATGAATCATTGTTAAAAAAAATACCAAAACATTCAATGCGATTTTCCTAAAACTCCATATGTGCACTTTACACACTATTCCACAAATATAACCTATGAACATCAACCATTTTCAATCTCTAATAATGAACTTATATTATTTTTACTTTTGATATGAATTCTACGAATTGTATATACATTTTAGTAACTCTTTCATGAATTTCAAGAAAGGTAATCAGTTTTGAACTGTCGGGTAAATGATCGAGGGGTAGACTGAGACGCAGATGGGAGGAATGCGTCAGGGCACATCTTTGGGATTTGGGTTTCATAGGGTGGGTAGGAGGGAGGTTTGTTGCCAAGGGTTGGTGGTATCAGCATGGAACCTTCGGATTCGCTAAGCTTTTATTTATTTTATTCAACACTTTTATAAATTATCAATAAATGATTGTCAAATTGTCACATTAATGAGAACAGAATAATGTAGCCTTCATTATAATGTACATAGCAACTAAAATATATTTTTATTTTCAATATTGCAAAAAGAACTTTTCACATACCTTTGGCCTTCATTACAAATATGACATATATTTAGATATTATAATTAGTTTTCGGCCATTTTCGGGCATGTGTCCATTATGCATGAAATTTTTTTAAGAACAATTATTATCATGTAATTAAAACAATGGCATTTTAGTATTTTTTTAAAATTAAAAATAATGTTTTTTGCTTATAGTTGAAATTATATAGTTATTTCTTCGAACCGTCCACATTGAAATTAATGAATTTTCCACAGAAGAATTCGGCCCATAAAAAAATTGATAGAGGGGTATGATTACGAAAATAAAAATAAAAATATTAATATCTATCCTAAATTAAAAATTAACAAAGGATTATTTTGAAATTAAATCAAATTTTTCGGGAAAGGTTTTAGATAAATAGTTTGCTGGCCGCTTCACAAATTTCAGTGCCTTAAGAGGAGCAATGGGTTCATGGAATGATAATACTATCTACTCAGAGAGTTTATGAATAAAATATATACCCCTCTCGCAATTTAAATTTCTGAAGAGCCATTTGTGCAGCGAATTGGTAGCTCTATAAAATCTCCACCCCAAAAAATTCAAATTCGGGAATGGATTTGGAATATTATGATAAATAATTTCAAATAATAGTACTGTGTAATCCGTTATGCTGAAATTTGTTCGTATATCCAAAATTTATTTATTTTTGTTGAACAGTTTGAAATTCATTTGATATATGAGGAACTAAATTAAACTATCGTTTCAGTGTTTCCGTGTAAAAATTTTAAAATAAAAAATGAAAAAAATGAAAACATACCCTTGATTGGAAATAGATTGGAAAAGAATGGTTAATGAATGATTGTATTAAACAAAATATTAATGGCTCTCAAATAGTTACAAACTAATTAAAATAGTAATATTTAAATTTTATTAATATTTAATTGAGAGCTAATCCTTTTTCAAAATAAAAAATCAATACTTTAGTTTTGACCAACAATTTTTCCGAAAAATAATGATATTCATCCGTCTTTCTTTTATATTATGTTGTTTTTATCTTTAAAATAACTTAAAACATACTTTAATGTTTTTAAATGTTATTTGATGTCATCAAGCTCTATCGCCGAATTAAAGAAGTGTATTTAAACATTCGAAAGAAACAATTTCTTAACTTGTTGGAATACAACGCAGTGCAACTATTATAATAGATGAAATCAACTATTTTACATTCTAAATGTTCTTTATACTCAAGATATAAAAATTATTATTAAGATAAATGTGGATTATATTATAACAAAAAAATTATATTTTAACCTATAGTAATAAGTAATTAAATTTATGGTTGAATATACTATAATAAAGGTGAGCTTTAGTGTTTAAACAGCTATTTATCATATAGATCAGCAATATAAAAAACAACGTTATATTTGGATATTAGTTCGGAAAATTAGTATTTACGACGATGTTTTGCTTTTGCTAAATTTTAGTATTTAATATTTGAGAAATTCATTTTCATTTATGTAGGCGAAAAAAAAGTATTATCTATTTATCCAAACAAAATATTTATGATGGTTGGAGAGAAAATATTAGATTTGACAAATCTTTCATATGCTAATTTTCTATAGTATTTTTTTTTTCATCAGTCTTGTATCACAACCTGCTCGAAAAACAGCTATGAGCATAAGCCGAAAACGATTGTTGAAATTCGTCTTTCATCCAAACCGTTCAACAATACCATTTATTAATATATAATTAATAGAATATTAATGTAGAATTTAATAATGTAAGCAAACAATTTTATAAAAATTCATAGATCAATTTTTATTTTATTTATTTTGGCCCCTTGAACCAAATTGTTTCTAACTTTGGCGGCCTTTCTTCTTAATCCAGTTACCTTTCATTCTAGGGCTACGAATCTTCTTCCTCTCGTCGGTCCACTTCACTTCCACTCCGGGTTGTGATAATTTATCAGACATCAACTTGAGAGCATCTGAGGTTCTGATAAGCGTTACGTAGTTATTTTTATTTAAAACATCTTTATGATTGATTTATAGAAGTTCTAGGTATTTTCGAACTAGTTTCGCTCATTTGGTATTGGTCTCTTTCCTTCTAGAGTTGGTGTTGAAGATTCTCGAGGTTAGTCCCTGGTTGTCCTTTCTGACTTCGTGACCGCAAAAGGTAAGTCTCCTCTTTCTCATAGCTAATGCTATGCTTTCCAACTGTTGGTACAACTCGTTTTTATGTCTAATTATATATTCTCCTGCCTCCTTTATGAGGCCCATTCTCTTCATTAAGATGTTTCGATCCTTCAATTCTAGTTTTCTAACTTGGCCCTTTTTAGTTTTTAGTCATATCATGCAGTAGCGTAGCACCTGAGTTAAAGCCGAAGAGAAAGAGACTTGGATTTGTAGATGTCCTTGCAGAGATGGAAAGCTCTCTCCTGATCCACGTTTTTCCACGTTCCACGTTCCATAAAAATTTGCAAACTCTATGTACAGGGCGTTTTATTATTTTTGAATAAGATGCATTCAACTATTTCTGTTACTTTTTATTATTGTCGTTCCGTTCTGTTTTTTTGTTTTTTTTATTATGTTTTCGTTGTTTTGTTATCATTTATAATTAATTTTTGTGCATTATTTTTTATTCTTAAGGTACTCAACACTACAGAATAAATAAAGATTTTATTTTGTTGTTCTTCTTCTTGTATCGTATAGGCCTGGTAAGGACCACGATATAAAGAATTTTTTTATTTATGAAAAAAAAGTATTGAGTAAAATAATTGGTGAAAAAAAATAAAATATTTTTACGTATAGTATTAGTAATGCAAAGTAGTGAACAATTTTAGTAATCAAACCATTTTATTTTTCCTTCGATTTCATGGTTCGAATGCTTATTACCCTGTATTATAATAAACATATTAGCTTTAACAACAAATATTTTATTATTAGCGATAACCATTTAATTAATAATAATAAACTATTCATTTTTAACAATAAACATTCCAATTTTAGCAATAAACATATAATTTTTCAATGAAAACCTTTTCTTTTTTTTTTTTTAATTTTCCTCATTCCCCCACTATATCGCCTTAAGCATTGATTCCAGCGAAAAAAATGTATAGAATCTTTTTTTGTAAAGAATTTAATTTATCACATTAACACATTTTTGCTAGAGACAAGAGTCTTCGAGTTATTAGAGAAAAACTGAAGAGAGCCCCCCACTCTTAGCTCCACTCCCCCCCCCCCCCCCCAGTATGTTGTTAAGGACACCTTCCCCTACAACTGTGCCAAAATTGGCTTCTACATGAATTAATTCATCAAAATTTCCTTTGTTGCCTGGAGTAAAGTACAATATTTTTGGGAGCGAGGTGATTTGGAATTGTACGAGGTGATTTATTGTTTCGGAGCAATAAACCTAGCTATTGTTTTATTTAACAAAATGAAAATCAACCTATGACCACTGATTATTTATCAGACTAATGACCTACGTAGACATGTACCGCTGCTCATTAAAAACTAAATATCAAATATCAAATTAAATATACAGTTTAATATAATATAATTTAAAATATCATATTAAATATTAAAGTACACCTCTATTTGTTTGAGACACTAAATTGTAATTTTTTTTTCTAATTTCACCTCATCTTGTTGACATTTCAAAATTAAATACATTGATATCCAACTATAGAAATAGCCAAACATAGCCATTTACTAAACACGGCAATATGCCCGGTTTTGTAATAGATTAATTACCATCTCAATGAACTGTATTACCAACCATTGTAATCAACAGGTAATTATCCAAGGTTTGATTGCGGCAAATAATCAACTAATATCCGGAATAACATCATCAGTTTCATGTTCCGTATTGTTACGAACATTCTGTTACCAAACAATATACATTACTATATATATATATATATATATATATATATATATATATATATATATATATATATATATATATATATATATATATCAAAATTATATTTTGTCGACCCTTACAAATTATATAAATAATTATTTTACAATATTCGGGTTATAGGTCCTTCATATCTGAAATGTAGAAAACATAATTTCGTTACCCCACATATTAGTGACCGTACAAAAAGATTATATGATGTTATTCCAAATAATTCGAGATGTGTAAAGATGATGGAAAATATTATTTGCAAAACTGAAATGGCTATTCTAAATTTAGAGATAAAAGAAATATGTTCGGTCATTGCAAAAACTAGAATAAAATTGATAACCTTCTTATAGAGCTTTCTGATAGAATTGATAGTGATCTGTATTACAAACTAACTGCCGACCAGATGAAGCTCTATAATAAAAATATAACTTACAAAAAGGACAGTTTGATGAAAAAGTTAAAAAAAATCAGTGGAAGAGTAGATGATAAATCATCGTCAGGCGTACCAACTGCAGCTTTAATAAACCTTACCAATGTAAAAATAACTAAAAATGTACAGAATATTCTGGCTTAAGGACCGATGCACAACGTAGAAATTAATAACAAAAATGTTATTTAAAAAATTTCTGATGTTGAATACATGATTGAAACAGTAGAAAAGGGTGATAGTAAACAAAATGAACTCAGATTAAAAGTGGTCAATAGAATAACAAATGCATGTAATAATGTGAAGAATAGTGGTAATAGAAAAAATCCCATTGATAGACAAATAGCAGCAACGAAAATATTTATATTAAACAATCCGGACGTATTAGTCCCGCCATCAGATAAAGGAGGGATGACTGCAGTAATACATTGACAGAAATATTATGAAACTATGGACCAAATAGTGCATGACAGCCTTCATTATAAGAAAATATCCGATCCTACACAGAAAATAATAAAAAAGAATTATGAAATGGCAATAACTTTGTTAAATTTACAGACCATAGACCAAGACCAATATAATAAAATATACCAACAACACCTTAGCACCCAAAATGTATGATCTTCCAAAAATACATAAAACTAACGTCCCACTTAGACCCATAGTGTCATTTATAAATTCAGCAACTTTTGGGTTATTTAAATTCATAGCCGGAATTTTAAACAAAGCAAAAACAGATAATGACTGGAATGTCAAAAATTCATTTCAATTTAAAGAATTCGTAGAAAAACGAAAAATTCCGACGGATAATAAATTAATATCCTTAGATGTCATTTCATTATTTACCAACGTGAAAAAAGAAATTGCTATTACGGCGATCTTAAAGAGATGGAAATGTATTACAAAATTCACTTCTATCCCGAAAACTTTATTCATGAGCGCAATAGAGCTATGCTTGGAGGCCTCATACTTTACTTATAAAAATGGTTTTTATAAACAGATAATGGGGCTTCCAATGGGTCTGTCACTTTCACCTATATTAGTGGAATTTGTCATGGATGACCTCATTGATGAGGTCATGAGACAGATTCCATTCAAGATTCAATTTTTGAAGAAATATGTGGATGACACTTAACTAAGCATACCGTCAGAACATGTAAAAACTATATATATTATACATATATATATATATATATATATATATATATATATATATATATTTTATAAAGGACCAAAAAAAAAAAAATATATATATATATAAAGGACCTATAACCCGATTATTGTAAAATAGTTTATATATATATATTTGTGTGTTAATTAGATTAAAAAATTTAAAACTTTAACTTTCACTACATTCAAGAAAATATTTAATAAATTCTACTACTGTAAGAAATGCTTTATTGTATTTTTAATATAGTAAGAACTGCTACAGAATATTTTTTCCAGATCTTTTTGGATACCTTCTGTTCTAAAACATTATTTATTTCTGTCTTGCCTTTCTGACTTCTTCTGTACATTGTGGTGAACCCTAAGTAAGAGTACTGAATTTTTTTTCATTGACGAAACATAAAATTCGTGGCTGTTACTCGCTCAGCAATGGCTAAGCTCTTTAAGTTTGGAAACCTTTTTGTACTACCACAAAGAAATGTTTTTAGTAGGTTATTTGTACGAATATTGATACAATTTTTTCAACAGTCACTGTTTTACTTTCCACTTTGGAGCAGTTTATGTTTATATATTTATGAAATAACAATAAACAAAGACTAAATAAAGCTATTTCCTAATATAATTGATGTGCATGCTTATTTCGATAAGTTTGAGGCACGTTCTGATTTAAAACCGGTTATTTTTCCTCGTTATTGTTTAACTTAGCAATAGTATACGTTTTTAGAAAAATAATACGTACAGGAAAATAAGAAGAAATGGGTAATAAAAATCCCGTTCTTGGTTAAACCGGCGATTTTTAATTCTTGGGTTAAAGCTATTAACTTAAAGAAAACCTCCGATAGTGGAATGGGTACAGATATTAATACCCATAAAATAAAATATATGATTGATGATAAAAACGTTGCTATAGATATTTCCCGGATTAGTTATTAGTTTGAATAAGCAGATCATTTTAAATATCCAAAGTCTAACGTTTATTTTATTATATCGGCACTACGGTCCAACAAGGACGCGGACCTCTCTTACAACAGCCCACCAATCTCTTCGATCTTGCGCTCTCTCCCTCCATTCCTGAACCGCCCAACGCCTCAGATCTTCCTCCACATCATCCATTCATCTGATTCGGGGACGCCCTCCTCTCCTCCTGCCATCCGGTTTCCTGTATAGCATCTTCTTTCATGATGATATAGGAGAGGAACTGTCTTGAACAGACAACGAGCCAAATATTTTTCAATGACCAGTCATAAATAACACGATGGCTAGAATTGGTTGATAACACGAAGGAAAACCCGCCCTTTAGTAGTTTTATTTTATTAGTAGTTAGTAATTCCCTAGTAGGAGTAATTAAGGATATTAAGCCCAAGAAATTTTTTTTTTAAAAACGAATGACTTGTTAATTGCATTTTTTTTTTCCGTTGGACGAAATGCAGAAGTAATTTTTTTTATATTCACAACATATTCTACAATCTGATTTCTGCAAGAGTCGATTCATGAACAATAGAACTTCAATTAAAGAATCTTAGAAAAAACCTAAAATTCATGAAATCTACTGCTTCTCAATTACAAAGTGTGACAGACATGTAGGTCGTCTCTCAGTGTCGTTGTGTGGAAAAAGCAACCTTTTCCAGATGTGCGTGTCTCATCACACTGGGGATAATTGATTGGTTCTAAATCTAGAATCCACTAAATACTGTTCGAAGTAGGACGTAGTATGAAGAATTTGATTCTGTTCTGTCTTGCTTTTAATAAGTATAACATAAATATTTAAAATAAAAATTAAAAAATACAATTAATTGAAAAAAATGTAGAACGGTTGAACTATTGATCATATATTTTTCCTACACTAAATGTTATTAGTATAAAAAAACAAAAAAACAACTCAGAACAGAAATAGGCAATGTCTCAGATATTCAATGGTGTCAAAAGATTGAGTTTAGTGATATTAACTAGTAAAAGTTGGATAACAGTTTGATAAATAAGAAATATAAAAGGAATTAGTAAATCAACTATGTTTCTGCATATGCGATATATTTAATATAGCAGCTTCATTCTTTTTTAGAGACGTTAGATCAAACAAAACAGTGTTTATTAATTGTGATATTAATTATATTGGTAGATAATTCTTGAAAGTAATATTCAAGCTCTTAACAAAACTTAGTAGTCATAATGAGCTAACATTTTTTTTTTTTCAATTTTTAAGAATAATTGAAGAAAATCTAATTCACTTGTTGCTTTAATAGAAAAAAAAAACAGTGCAGCAGCAAATTCAATTTGAGATATTAAGTTTGATTGAAATTAAAAATCTAATAATAAATAATCAATAGTATACTAAACAATAAATTTACTGAGTGAAGATAAGATATTGAATATTAAGAAAAGCTTCAGTTACCTTTACCTGTTTATTTTTGAAACCCTCGGTTACCTCAAAATATTATAAGAAATATCCATAATATTTTAGCTCCGACAATACGAGCGATAGTCTAACTGAAATAGAAAATATGCGGACGCGGTGAGGAGTGAGCTACAATTGGGTGACACTTCCCATCCTCAGCCAGATTATTTGCTGCTCTATCCGTTTTTATTGTTGCTAGTCGCGATAATATGCTTGTTGCTCTATTGTGAGTACCGACTTAAGCATAAAGTTGTATCCAAGTACATATTAACAAGCGTTTAGTCTCATCACTTATCTTTCATTTTGATTACTGTGTTACTGTGGTGAACACGTTAATCTCAGATCCACGGGTTACTAAAGGGAGGAAGCATATGAAATGGTGAGAATTATTCTAGGAACAACTCTATATAAACATTTTTTTATACACTATATACCAAGTTAAGATGGTTTTTCCATGCTTTTCATTGATTATACCTTCCTGTCTGTTTTACCTTCCTGACTATATACTTTCCTTTATAATTCTCCCTCTACTCATACTACATTTTCAAATACCTTACTCTTTTTTGTCTGATGTTTTAGTAAAACGGAATCCTGTTCTCCTTACTTCTTCCTAGGTCCTTACCATACATCAAAATTTAAATAATTAAAACTTCCTAGAGTGTCAAATTTCGGGATCCAACTTCCAATCTCAACTCTACTTTTATGCTCTTAACATATTTGAATTCCGTCTTTCTGTTCACCTATTAAATGCTCAATTAACCAAACACACAAAAGATAAGAAATATGAGTTAATGGTATTTTAGTATTTTATAGGTAAAATACTAATAATGTTTCTTAGTGTGCTTGATACACAAGGGTGCGTGGGTTCGAATACCATCTGAGTGGCTTAAAATTTTGTTTCATGGTGGACCCACGAAATGAATGAACCTTACCATACTGGCTAGAATAGGTTGGTAACGTGTAGGATAACCCGTACTTCCTTCCCAAGTTGGAGTACATAAGGACTTAAGCCCCAAAAAACAATACTTTTTTTTCTATAAAATTTTGTTTTCTGTACACAAGCCATCATATTTTAAACTACATAATTATTGTCATATATTTTTATTTTGACTTACAAGGGGAGGACACACTCAGTCTCTCACGGATCTTGTTGGCAATTTTTTTGGAGGTTTCTGATCAAAAAATATTAGACAAGTATTTTGCCGTTCCGACCAATGGGCCCTAGAACCCGAGAAAAAAAATAGCATTAAATTAATTTATTTTATTTTAGGAGCTTTTTGGAGGACCTTGGCGTGGAGGTGAGGGATATAGCTATAATGGCCGAAAATATAATATTGGACTCCCTGGGAATTATTCACCACCACATACATGGTGCATAGGATAGCCCATTGCAATGTACAGTTATTAAATGTGCATTTATGTATATGAATGTGTGGTAGATATGTGAATATTATGGGGGGATAACATAAAATGAAAGAATAAAGTGAAACAGGAAAAGAAGCGAAAAAGGAAAAAAAAAGAAAAAAGGGGGAAAGAAAAAAAAATATATATGTTATTAGTTTTGTATGAAGAAGGCGTAGGAGCCATAGACATGTGGTTGAGCTGGGCGTACTCCTGCATAAAATTATGGTATTCTGAAGCAAACTCAGGGGTCTTAGCTAATCGCCTTTGCAAATTTAACAAGGAAGCGTTTGATTTGGAAGAAGAAATGCTCTGAACCGGAGTAGCATCGGGCTTCATAAGCAAGGATATGGAGTACCGTTCATCCGGCTGCTGTCGTTGGTGAGTGTCCCGGGAGAGCTGCTCAGTGAGAGTGTCAAGGGGATCTTCAATTACGGGTGCATGAACATGCTCGATTTCCCTGCATTTCGAAAGGTGCTGAGAAAGTTCAGCAGTAGAAATGAGCGACGTGATGCTGTATGAGGGAGTCTGGGAGTCCATAGGACCAACAATTGTCCAACCAAATATAGTGCTCACAGCAACGGGACCATTCGGGTGCTTGACAATAGGTTCAGGGGACAATAACCGTGGGTAGACGTCAGCACCTAGTAAAATTTCAACCCGGTCGGGTCGGTGAAGGTTGGGTCAGCTAATTGAAGTTGAATGAACGATTGAGGAATCTTAGGAGGCAGCTCAGCAGTTGGCAAATGCTCGACGATATTGGGAAACACCGATAAATTCGCGCAAACGTGCTGGGTCGAGTATGAGGAGACTAGGTTGCACGATACGGTTCCAGATGAGGTTGACAGCGAACCGCCTATTCCACTTACCGAAATAGGAGCATGATTCACTTTAAGACCAAGTGATCGCGCCAGACTTTGTGAAATAAATGATCTTTGGGAGCCAGGGTCAATGACCCCTCGTATTGGTACGTAACCAAGAAAGCTATTATGGATGCGAGCTCGAAAGGTACCTAGCATGTTAACAACAGAAGCTGTGGCTATTTGGGAGTTGAAGAAGTGCAACTACAGGAAAACAAGAGCATTAGCAGTAGTTGGCTCGGTCTTTTCATGTAATGAATGAATGGGATCGTTGGCATTAGGCTTAAGTGGAAGCGAGGAATCATTTGAGCGATCAGGATGTATCAGCGTGTGATGATTCCTGGATGAGCATCTACGGCATGATGCCGTCGACGGGCAATCGGCTTTCAGGTGTGAACCAAACAATTGAAACACCTTCTATGTGTGCGGAGAAAGGAAATCTTTTCTTCCCTTGACACTGGAAAAAAGGTTGGACATGAAGATAAAGAGTGACCCTTATGACAAAATAAGCATTTGGAAAAGATTTGTGTGGAGGCTTTTTTATCATTGTTGGCTACAATGAAGGATAGTTTAGAAGCACCGTGAGATTGACGTTTATTAAAAAAAAAAAGGGGTTTGTGGGTGTTTGGTTTAAAAAAAGAATAATATGATAAAAGTAAAATGAATAGGTTTGATAAGGTTACAATTTACAATGTATCTTTATAAGGTTACAATAAATAATTTTAAGGTAGCAGTGGCTATACTATGTAAGGCTGTGGATTCTAACGAATGTTTCGTAAGATTAATCAAAATGGCTACCTAAAACCGACGCCGTTTGTGAATTTAAGAAAGAAAATTAATTAATAAATTAATTAATTTTATTTGGGGGCAATAATTAACCTTATTGTTCAAGAAATACTCTAAACATACTTTGCGTGGTTTAAACATTCGAAATTTTATGTGGCCCAAGAGGACCAAAATATGTAGGGGCTTTCAGATAGCTTGACTAAAAGAAATAAAATATATTGAGTGGACTGTATAATAAAATAAAAAATAAAAGGACTTAAACTGGTTCGCGGCACAAGAAGATGAGTAAAATTCTACTCACCAGACTTCGTGTCTTCTCTGGAGAATATAGCCGCTTCCTGGTTTCAAAATCGCGGCGAAGAGATCTCTGACGCCGCGAAAATGAAGACGACTGACGTCGGGCCAAATTTCAAATGTTTAAACCACTCAAACGAAAAACTAAAGTTGAAAAAAAAAAATAGATTATGAGAAATAAAGGAAAACGTAATACGCCTTACAGGGGTAAAGTATGTTATTAGTTTGTCTAGTATTAGGTATATTAAGTAGTATATTAAATTAATATATATAAATTACAGTGTTGTCTTTAATTGGATAGATGAGTATGCTGTGTTTATAGCAACCCAATAAAGTTGGGAAGCACTATGTCTATTGTTAATTGTCTCAATAAAGCATGTATCTCTCTCGAGTTTGAAGAATGATATCGACATGATTCTTGCCCCAAGATTTTTATTTTTGATTGCGAATTTAAGAAAAAATTCAGCCACTCCATAGATTTTTGTTTAGGTTAATTAAATTCTAAAAAAATGATTAGTTTTTTAAGCAAACTACCTCTATAGATTTTTCAACACAAAAATTGACGTCAGATTCTAATTCAGCACTCTCAAAAACATTGAAAAACGTTTATTCAATAAAAACAAAAAATATCATTTTTCACTCTCTTCGAGGGGAAGAAATTTTTAATACGATTATTGGTTACTTTCCTTTAAATAGCTAATACTTTGTCACGCAATTCATTCATTGTTATCGCTGGAAAGAGGAGAGCCTCAGTTTTTTTAAATATATATTAATGCAAATTTCGATATACAAAAATCTATTTAAAAAATTGGCAAATTCGAAAACATATTTATTTTTAACTTGAGTTTGAAACTAGATAGGATAATGAAACCAAAGGCTTGCTGGAAGTTGTGGCGTAGGTTGGGTGAGTACCCTGCTCATGTATTCTTCTGTTCATAAAACACCCTCCAGCAGTCAGGGATCTCTCTGAGGTAAAACGCTCACTATCTGGAGGTAAACCAGTCCCCCGTTCGAGTCTTGTGGTGAGGACTGCTTCAGGAGATTCATGGTGCAAGTTGAAAATTGTGGATATACGTATCAGGACATGGAATGTTCGTAGTCTTAATACAACGGGTGGGTTAAAAAACGGTAACAAGCGAGGTTAAGGGATTTAGATATTGTGGCATTGCAAGAGGTTCGTTCGCCGAGGGAGGGATCGCTAACCGAAGGGAAGTATACTATCTTGTACGGAGGGAGCGATAATTATTGTTTGGGAACTGGGTTTCCGATAAAGAATAAATTTCTTTCTGCTTTAAGGGAGGTACAGATTATTCATAATAGAATATCGGTGGCCGTATTTCAGTGCCGGTGGTTCAAGATTGCTTTAATTAGTATTCATTCTCCTACCGAGGATAGTGACGATAAAGTTAAATACGAATTCTATGATACACTACATAAACTACCCCAGTATTGTACGGAAATAATATAAGGGGATGCAAACGCAAAAGTGGGAAGGGAAGAAATATATCTACCGAAAATTACAAAAGAAAGTCCACACGAATACAGCAATAAAAATAGAAAAGCACGACATTTAAACATGGACATCACCGAACTCACAAAGACAAATAATAACCGAATGAAAACAATGTCTCCTACTTCCAAAACTTCGAAAAGAAAAACAAAACAAATTCAGAACATTCTTTGATTTTATTTCGATTTCAGAAAATAACATTAATTTCCCTCTTCCTACTTTTCTCAGTGCAGAACCGTTAATAGAAGGACCGAGTAAGGAGGAAGTTAAAGTTTAATCATAAAATTAAAATTTTATAAAGCAGCCGAAATCGACAATATCCTGCTGAATTAGTCAAAGCGTGTGGCGAAGTTGGAGTTTCTAAAATACATTAATTAATAACAATCATTCGGGAAAAAGAAAAACGCCAGATGAATGAAAATGAATCTATACTACTAATCCCGATTCACAAGAAGGGTCCTAGAGCATAGTGTAGCAACTATCGTGGTGTCTCACAACTTCATACCTGTTATAAAATATATACATCAATTATAACGAACCAAATCACTGATTATGCAGAGGAAATAATCAGAGAATATGAATGTGGTTTAGACGGAGTCATTCAACTATCGATCAAATATTCTCCCTTTAACAAATTTTAGAGAAAAAAAATTGAATTTGAGGGTGTAGTGCATTAGCTGTATGTTGATTTCCAAAAGGCTTACAATTCGATTAACCACTATAAACTGTTGAATATTTTGATTGAACTGGGATACCAAAGAAATTAGTTAATCTAGTAAAGATGTGCATGAGCGAAACATTTAATATAGTCGGTGGTATGTTTTGGTTTAAAACAGGGAGATTCTCTTTCTCCGGTATTATTTAACTCACATCAGTACTAGAATACGTCATTAGGAAGGTAATGCTTACGGGAAAAGATTAAAAATAGGTGATGAAATTCCGGTTCTTGGTTATGCTGATGATTTGGTACTTTTGGTTGAAAACATGGAAATTGTTAAATTAAACACAACCACGCTCATCAAAACCGGTAACGAAATATATGGTTAGTAGTACAAACGGTGAAAATTTCGGTGATGTAGATAATTGCGGGATAAACTTTTAACCCGTTGAGCAATTCAAATATCTTGGATCTACCATATCAAGGAAAAATGTACTTCGAGAGGAAATAAGGGCAAGTTTAAAAGCCGGTAATGCTTGTTATTTCTCGGTCGCACAACTACTCAGTTCGCGCTTACTTTCCAGAAATTTAAAAATTAGGATATATAAGAATATTATTAACCAACTTCGTTTTCTGCAGATGCGAAACCTGGCCACTTACATAAAGGGAGGAACAACGCCTTCAAGTTTTCGAAAATAGAGTACTGGGTAAAATATTTGGCCCAAAATATTATGAAGAAACGGAAGAATTTAGAAAGCTTGACAATGCGGAACTGCGGGAGTTATATCCGGTAAACATAGTTAAAGTAATAGCAGCGCGACCGTTGAAATGGGCATGTAAAGTCGTTGGATTTAGTAATGTCCGAAATCCGAAAAAAAGTAATCAGTTATGTGATCATTCATTATTTAATATGATCATTCATCATTATATTTTACAGATATATATTAGTGATAATAATGTTGGTGAAGCTTTTCTCCTATTATAAATAATTTATAATTTTCCATTACATTTTATCCATCAATGATTAGATCTTTTCGGACGGACAATAAAATAGATAATTTATTATGTTATAACATTAAGTATTCTACTAAAGGATTTTATTCTTGTGATTGCTATAATAGATAGAAGAAATTTTGTACAGAAGGAAGTTTTTTTTTTTTTTTTTTTTTTTTTTTTTTTTTTTTTTGTTCCAAGCCCCATTGGATATGTGAGTAAGAGGGCAGAAAGATCTGAGGTTGGCCTTTTACTGTATTGAAAAATACATTGTAAGGCCACCTGAATATGGTTTGTTCTGGAAGTATATTAAGTAAGTCATAATAGTCTTTAATATGGGTGTTGGGGCACACCCACTTCTTGAGATTGTGAAATGAAAATAAAGAAAAAATAAAGAACTAAAACTAACACTAATTCCGAGCTGGGTTCACTCTTGTCAAGTGAATGTTTTCTGCCAACGGACGGGAGGTGGCGCTGGAGTTAAACAGAGAATTGGTCAAGAACTGCATCGAGTCTAGGAACTTGATGTGGCGTCTTCGGATGAACTCGGGGATCGTCGGGAGGTCGAAGAGGTCGTGTAGAGCAGGGGGCTTCTTCATCTTCTTGTTGTGGTGGTCCTGACGATCTTCCTGAGCATCGTGTCCTGAAATCGCTGAAGAAGCCTAGTAGTTCCGTCTGTGATACCTGTGAGAAGAGGTACACCGTATAGGAGAGCCGGTCTCAAGATGCTTTTATATATACACATCTTGAGCCGGAGGGAAAGGGCGGGAGAGGAAAGGAGGTGATGGAGGCGTCGGGCTCTTGTTCTCACCTTACGGTGTGTCCTGTAGCAGTGGGTGGAAAATTTGAGGCCTCTATCCAGGTTGATGCCCAGATAGACTATGGAGTTAGAGGGGGCAATGATGGTGTTTGCCACCCTGAGAGACTTTGGTAATGTTGCCCTCTTTTTGCTTACTTGTGCGAACACTACGCAGTCCGTTTTTGCTGGATTCACTTGGATGTTGATTGAATCCAGCCGTTGAATAATCTCTGCGCAGACAGATTCGGCCTGACATAGTGCCCGCGTGGGATTTATACTACTACTGGTGATTGCTATGTCGTCGGCGAAGGCCGCAATGGACGCCTTGCGGTAGTTATTACCAACAACATCAGCAGTATAAATGTTGAAGAGGACAGGCGATAGCACTGCGCATTGGGGCACACCGTAGGTGAGGGGAATTGTAGATGAAGTGTCTGAACGGACCTGTACAGCGAGACTTCTCCCGCTCAGGAAGGAGGAGATGACTCCATAGAGTTGCTCGGTGCATTCTAGGTCTTCTAGTTTCCGGCAAAGGATTCTGTGGCTGACGGAGTCGAATGCCTTCGTGCAATCTATGGAGATCAGCGCTGTTGCAGTATTCCGGTTTAAGTTCGTGCACGCCTCAGTTTGGAGCTTCATAAGGTGGTGTTCAGTACTGAGACGTGCTTGGAAACCTGTTTGTTCAAAGGGAATCACTGAATTTTCCTCGCAAAAGTCTCGTAGAATTGAAAAATTGAGAACAATTTTCTCGTAGACTTTTCCGAGGTGGGGCAACAGGCTGATTGGCCGGTAATGTACTGGCTTGTCTCCATTTTTGGGCGGCTTGAGAAGAGGATACAATATCGCGTGTTTCCACGTTTCTGGGAAGTATCTCAGCCGCAAGCAGGCGTTGTACAGCCCCGTGAGATGAGCTATTCCTTTCCGGGGGAGCTGCTTTAGCAAGACTGTTTGTATCCCGTCATGACCAGGTGCTCTATTTCCTTTTGTTTGCCTTAGAATAGCCTTTAGCTGTTTGGGGCTGACAAACATATAGTTGTTATCCTCGGTCATGACCAGGATGGGTTCGGTGTCGAAAGTACGGTTGGTGATGTCATGCCGAAAGTAGTTTGCTAGCAGCTCCACCTGTCCTTTGGGTGTCAGGAGCTTGTCCCCATCGTGTAGGCGGATCGCGGATCTCTTCTTCACAGCAGATCTGGTAAGTTTCCGAAATTTCCGGTAATCGCCGTGAGTTGCCCTCAGATTGTCCTGCTAAATGGAGGTTTTCCATTGGCGGAGTAGGTTTTTGATTCTGTGAGGTTGTTTTGTGAGGAGGAGATCCAGTGTGGAGGTAGCCTCGTTGATGTTGCTCCTGAATGTGTGTGCATTTGGGTGCACTACACAGAAGCTAGTTTTCACGAGGATTCTGCCAGCTGGGTTTACCTGGTTGTTATACAATAGGCTGTGTTTGGCGTTAAAGTCCCCTACCAGCCAATGGTTCGACTCTGCAGCACACGCATCCAGGAGGGTACGCAGGTCGACAAGGGATGCTCGCGGCCTGCGATAGACTCCCGTTATGAGCGTTGGCTGTCTGATAAGGACCTGGATGGTGAGGTAGCCTAGGAGAGTGCAGGTGGTGGTCGCCGGTGCTGGCATCTTCTTCCAAGGTATGCCGTGGCGAATAGCAATGAGAACTCCACCCCCATGGAGTTCGGCTGAGTTGTCTCCTTGGGCCATAGCCATGCAGGTAACCCTCCAGAACCTTGCGGAGCATATCACCCTCTTGGTGCAAGTTATGACGAGACAGAACCAGCCATGAATTCCTTCTTCGTCTTAAACTTCAATTGCAACGGACTTTGCCCGAAGATTGAAGAAGTTCGAGCACTGCTGGCACTTACACGACCCACAGTGGCAGTGCTCGGACCACCACCGTTTCTCCAAGGATATACCGTGGCTACGGATAACTCTAAAGACCCTCATGGAGGTGTCCTCATAGCTATCCGCCACGGAATACCATGGAATGCCCGAACCCCTGGCTATTACAGACAAACGTATCAGCCACTTGACTGTCCAAGTGTTGATGAGGCAGCCAACCCTCATCACAGGGGTATATCGACGCCCACAGGGGGCTCTTGTGGAGTTGAAGAGCCTTTCTACGAGCCTGCGGGGCAAAGTCCAATCACTGGGTGATCGAAGACCTCAACGCCCGACATAGTCTATGGCACAATACGCGGACAAATGCAGCGGGCAGGGTGCTAGCCAAAACCCCCTTCACGGTGGTCCACCCTGACACCCATACCTTACGCTGCTACTCGAATGGTTACCCATCAACCATCGACCTCCTTCTGACACGGCAACCCCACTGAATCACTGGCTGCACGGTGACTGACTTCATCACGTCAGATCACCGGCCAGTGATCTACGAACTCGAGGGAAGCCAGCCCCAGAAAAATTCCTGTATTAAGAAGCTGACTGGGGCAAATATAAAGCCGAAATTTGCCATAGACTTCTATCGGTGAAACCGCTGCGTTCTCTGGAGGAAATTGACGAATTCGTCAACACCTTCAACGACATCATCCTAGGAGCTGCCCATTCCTCAATTCTTACCTTCCGTCCTTCCCCACCCCATCTCCAAAAACCCCCTCCTCATATCATGGCTCTCATATCGAGCAGGCGGAATCTAAAAAACAGGTGGTATAGAAACCGGGACCCAGACATCAAGGTAGCCCTCAACGCCCTCACCACCCAGATCAAAAATTTGCTCCGCCAATGGAAAACCTCCACTTGGCAGGACAAGCTGAGGGCAACGCATAATGATTATCGGAAGTTCTGGAAATTAACAAGATCTGCGGTAAAGAAAACATCCACGATCCGCCTGCACGATGGGGACCGACTCCTCTCCCCTTCCGACCAAGCGGAGCTGCTTGCTGAGCACTACAGAGAGGACATCACCAACAGGACCACCGATGTTGAACCTCTCCCGTCCATGGCCCAGGAGAACAACTTCATGTTCATCAGCCCTAAACAGCTGAAAGCCATCTTAAGAAGAACGAAAGGGAACAGAGCTCCTGGACATGACGGGATTCAGACAGTCCTTCTCAAGCAGCTCCCCAGAAAAGGAATAATGCACCTCACGAACCTGTACAACTCCTGCTTGAGGTTAAGATACTTCCCCGTTCAGTGGAAGCATGCAATACTGTTTCCACTCCTCAAGCCGGCTAAGACAGGAGACAAGCCAGAACACTACCGGCCAATCAGCCTGTTTCCTCACCTCGGAAAAGTCTACGAGAGACTTGTTCTCAATTACCTACGAGACTTTTGCGAGGAGAACTCAGTAATTCCGTTTGAACAAACGGGTTTCCAAGCACGTCTCAGCACTGAACACCACCTGATGAAGCTGCAAACTGAGGCTTGCTCAAACTTCAATAGGAATACTGCAACAGCGCTGATCTCCATTTACTGCACGAAAGCATTTGATTCCGTATCTCATGGGATCTTATGCAGAAAACTTGAAGATCTAGAATGCCCTGAGCAGCTCTATGGAGTCATTGTCTCCTTGCTCAGTGAGAGAAGTCTCGCTGTACGGGTTCGTGACGTCCATTCACATTCAGTACCCCTCACTTGCGGCGTGCCACAAGGAGCAGTACTATCTCCAGTGTTGTTTAACATCTACACTGCTGAAGTAGTTGGCAAAAACTACGGTAGAGCGACAGTAGCCGCTTTTGCCGACGATATTGCCATCACTAGCAGCAGCATGAACCCCACTAGAGCACTACGTCAGGCCGAAACGGTCTGCGGAGAGATCATTCGACGGCTGGATTTACTTAACATCCAAGTAAATCCAGCCAAAACGGACTGCGTAGTGTTCTCACACCAGCGTGGGAAAAGGACAACGCTACTGAAGACTCACGAGTGGCAAATACCACCATTGCCCCCTCCAACTCCATTGTCTACTTGGGCGTTACCATCGATAGAGGGCTGAAATTTTCGACTCACTATTACAGGGTACCAGCGCCACCCCCGGTCCGCTGGCAACTAACAACCGAACCGTATTTTTTTTTTTTTCCAAGCCCCTAATGGATATGAACCCAATGTATTTATTGATTGATTTCTTGAGGTCTGGTCTTTTGCTGTACTAGGTACATTCTAAGGTCAACACTGCCGAAGACCCTCCGAGTGGCAAACACCACCATTGCCCCCTCCAACTCTATAGTTTACTTGGGCGTTATCATCGATAGAGGGTTGAAATTTTCAGCCCACCGTTACAGGGTACACCGCAAAGTGAAAAGAAGATCCTACCGCCTCCATCACCTCCTATCCTCACCAGCACTTTCCCTCCGTCTCAAACTTTGCATCTATAAAATCATGCTGAGACCTGCCCTCCTGTACGGTGCCCCTCTTCTCTCCCGCCTTTCAGACGGAACCAGACGGCACCTGCAGCAGTTCCAGGACTCCATGCTCAAAAAGATGGCAAAGTCTACATTACTGAAGAAGAAGAAGCCTGAAGACCTCCACGAGATCTTCGATCTTCCGACCATCCCGGAGTTCATCCAGCGCCGGCACGTCAAGTTTTTGGACTCCCTTCAGTTCTTAACAAACCCCTTATTCAGAACACTGACACCAGCGCCACTCCCGGTCCGCTGGCAACAAACACACACGAACCAATCAGAGCCTACCTGACCTACGGACCAATCAGAGCCCACCGAAGCAACGGGCCAATGATTTAACTTTTCTTGGTAAAGACCAGACCTCAAGAAATCAATCAATAAATACATTGGGTTCATATCCATTAGGGGCTTGGAAAAAAAAAAAAAAAATTTCGGTTGTTAGTTGCCAGCGGACCGGGGGTGGCGCTGGTACCCTGTAATAGTGAGTCGAAAATTTCAGCCTTCTATCGACGGTAACGCCCAAGTAGACAATGGAGTTGGAGGGGGCAATGGTGGTGTTTGCCACTCGCAGAGTCTTCAGTAGCGTTGTCCTTTTCCCACGCTGGTGTGAGAACACTACGCAGTCCGTTTTGGCTGGATTTACTTGGATGTTAAGTAAATCCAGCCGTCGAATGATCTCTCCGCAGACCGTTTCGGCCTGACGTAGTGCTCTAGTGGGGTTCATGCTGCTGCTAGTGAGGCAATATCGTCGGCAAAAGCGGCTACTGTCGCTCTACCGTAGTTTTTGCCAACTACTTCAGCAGTGTAGATGTTAAACAACACTGGAGATAGTACTGCTCCTTGTGGCACACCGCAAGTGAGGGGTACTGAATGTGAATGGACGTCACGAACCCGTACAGCGAGACTTCTCTCACTGAGAAAGGAGACAATGACTCCATAGAGCTGCTCAGGGCATTCTAGATCTTCAAGTTTTCTGCATAAGATCCCATGAGATACGGAATCAAATGCTTTCGGAATTACTGAGTTCTCCTCGCAAAAGTCTCGTAGGTAATTGAGAACAAGTATCTCGTAGGCTTTTCCGAGGTGAGGAAACAGGCTGATTGGCCGGTAGTTTTCTGGCTTGTCTCCTGTCTTAGCCGGCGTGAGGAGTGGAAACAGTATTGCATGCTTTCACTGAACGGGGAAGTATCTTAACCTCAAGCAGGAGTTGTACAGGTTCGTGAGGTGCATTATTCTTTTTCTGGGAAGCTGCTTGAGAAGGACCGTCTGGATTCCGTCATGTCCTGGACCTCGGTTCCCCTTTGTTCTTCTTAGGATGGTTTTCAGCTGTTTAGGGCTGATAAACATGAAGTTGTTCTCCTGGGCTATGGACGGGAGAGGTTCGGCATCGGAAGCAGCTCCGCTTAGTCGGAAGGGGAAAGGAATCGGTCCCCATCATGCAGGCGGATCGTGGATGTTTTCTTTACCACTGATCTTGTTAGTTTCCAGAACTTCCGGTAGTCATCATGTGTCTCCCTCAGTTTGTCCTGCCAAGTGGAGGTTTTCAATTGGCGGAACAGGTTTCTGATTTGGGTGGTAAGTGCGTTGAGGGCTATCTTGACGTCTTGGTCCCGGGTTCTGTACCACCTGTTTTTGAGGTTCCACCTGCTCGATATGAGAGCCATGATATAAGGAGGGGTTTTTTGGAGGTGAGGTGGGGGACGGATAGTGTCACTGAAGGTAATGATGAAATCATCCACTTCCTCCAGAGACCGTAGCGGTTGCACCGACGGTAGTTTATGGCAAATTTCGGCTTTGTATTTGCCCCAGTCAGCTTCTTGCGATATGAATTTTTCTGGGGCTGGCTCGTCCTTCCTTCCTTTTAACACCAGCGCCACCCCGGGTCCGCTGGCAACAAACAGACGGACTGTAATGAAAACACCAATGAACCAATCAGAGCCCACTGGACCAACGGACCAATCAGAGCCAACTGGACCGACGGGCCAATCAGATCCCACTGGCCACTGGTCAGAAATGTGACCACAAGGACATTTTCCTCTTTTTATATCATACAAAATATAGTAAAAATTAGTAATAAGATTTAGGTGAGCCCCATCACCTAAATATAACCTTTCTAAAACCCACACCTCAAGAGTTCACAAACTTTCTGTTGGCCTTACAGTGTAATCAGTACAGAAAAAGGCCAAACATCCTTAGAAATTTGCAAAATTCAAGAACAATAGGGGCTTGGAAAAAAAAAAAAAAAAAAAAAAAAAAAAAAGAAAAAAAAAAGGTTCTACAAGGTCCCCCACTGAAGTAGTCACTGTATCTGTTATGTGTGTCATAAGACGTTCAACCCAGGGAGGAGGATCCGCTGAGCGAGTAGGTGGGCTGGTCTGTGGTGGAGGGGTGGCTGGTTGTGGCGGTTCCTGATTGGTCCGGTTAGGATCTCGTGTCTGAGACCCTGCAGAGCTCTCTCTTCGACTGGCCAGGAGCTCGGCTAGTTTGAGGCTATGTAGACACCCCCTATAGGAAGCAACATGCTCTTCCCCACAGTTGCAGCATTTTGGTGGGTCCTTCCTCTCGCAGTCCTTGATATCATGGCCGCCTCCACATCTTACACATTTGGCCTTGCTGACACTTGTAGCATTGTGGGGGGATGGGGTCCTTTGTTTCTCGGTAGGGCTCCACCGAGAAAGAACAGTGATCCACATGGCGGACCCTATTTTTAACATCTTTGGCTAAAACGCCATTCGCCACTGTTATGCAAATGTTGGAAAGAGGCTCAAAAGCCTCTAGCACGGAGTCTATCGGGATGTTTGATAACAAAACGGTTGGGTTTTCTTTTTGTTCTCGTTGGGTGCGTGAAGAATTCCGCCTTATTTTTCTCTAGGGTTTTGAGAAAAAGTTGGCAGTCTTTTTCAGAGTATAATGTTATTTTAAGGTCTTGGGATCTCGTGCTTATAATATAGTGGTCTATACTATATTATGCATAGTAGCATTTATGACTCAGTCTATACTGAGTCATAAATATTCTCACCTTGCTTTTGTATTTTGTGGAGATAGTCACAGGTGGTAATGGGTTCGACCAAGAAGCATCGCCGCTGTCCTACTCCTGTATAGCGTCGAGCGTCTGGAATCTGTTCTCAGTAAGGATGAGGGGCCGAGATGTCTATTTCGACTTTCGCGCTAGTTGTCTGGTGTTCGGGCGTTTAAAACCTTCCTGAAGCTCCTGTTGTTTAATATTCTTAGCAGCCATTATAATTGGAATAAACCGACTTATAAGAACTGGTTAATAATGTCAATAATGTCACAATAAGAACAGAGGTGATGTTCTAAACAAAGGATTTGTGCGCGAACAAAGAAACTCACGAACAATGGATCTCACAAACAAAGAACTCGCGAACAAAGAACTAATAGAGAACACAATGGAACTGATAAGCGGAGCTAAGTGTCGCGAACCGAACTGCATTAACGCTAAAACGGAACTGAAATTAGAATACTGATCGATTGTCTATTTCAAGGATTTTACAGAGAATTGATGATCATACACAAGGTTAGTGCACAGTTTTAATTTTTTTTCGTAAAAATAGGCGTTACGAAATTTAATTATGTAAACTTTGAAGTATAATCACTAAAATTGGTCAAAAATGTGTTGTTTTACAATTAATCGTGCTTAAAATACAATCATTGCAGAATGATAAATTGACATTTTAAGATGCAGCAAACTGTCTCTTTAAAATAGAGGACTGCATAATCATTTTTTTTTTATTTATATCAATTCATTGAAATTTGCAACTGTTCAATTATATACATTAAGTAAATGAGCTGATAACGATTACAATAACATGTCTCCAAAGCTTGAAAAGAACTACTCATCAGTAGCACTTTAATAAAAATTCTACACTAGAAGATCTCTAGGGCATCTTCTTTTCAGACGCGTCGGAGGATTATCGGGAGTGAAGTGGGAAGCAAGTTGAGAAACTAATGGATTTAAGTGGTTATGGAGCTTACTATGAAAGGATAGGTATCTGGTTTGGGCTAACTCAGCAACAAATGGAACATTAAGGTCTTTATGGATAAGTTTATTTGTAACAAAGTAAGGAGCATTAAGTATTTTTCGAAGGAATTTGGATTGTAAGGATTGGATACGAGAAGAATTAGAAGGTTTAGTTGAACCCCAAAGCTCAACTGTATATGTCCAAATAGGTCTGATAACTGCCATATAAATGAGTCTTTTGTAGTAAAGAGAAAGTTTTGAGCGTTTGTCTAGTAAATGTTGAAGAAGTCGAAAACGACGAGCAGTTTCCTGTAGTTTTAGTCTTGTATGTCGATTCCAAGTAAAACATTTGTCCAAGTGGAGTCCTTTGTAGCGGATCTGTTCAACAGGAATTAGTGGAATGTCATTAAAGGATACTGTAGGACAGGAGGTCGTTGGTTTACGACTAAGGGTAAAAGTTTTTTGGTGAGATTTATTAGGATTTATTTTGATTCTCCAGTTTTGACACCATTCTTGAAGGTTTAGGATATGGGATCGAAGTATTTGAGAGGCAATGAAGGGATCATTGTTTACTGATAACACACATGTCAGCGTAAGTGGAGAGGACAGTGGTAGGATGATTTGGGATGTCAACTGTATACACCGTATAGAGGATGGGGCCTAGGATACTACCTTGAGGAACACCAATAGATGGGGTAAAGAGGGAAGAATAGGAAGATTTGTGGTTTACTTTGAAAGTTTTATCACTGAGATAGGAACGGATAATTAGGATGTATGTTGAAGAAAGGAATTTGCGGAGCTTGTAAAGCAGTCCTGGGTGCCAGAATCGGTCAAAAACCTGTTACATGTCGAGAAAGGCTCCCGTGCAGTACATTCCGCACTCCAATGCAAAGGAGACAACGTATACCACACGATGACATTGCTGGATTGTGGAGTGTGATGTCCAGAATCCAAACTGGTGATCTGGGATTAAATTTAAGATTAGTTCTTCAATGATTTTACCCATGATTGGCAAAAGGGAAATAGGACGGTATGAGGATGGGAGCTCAGGTGGCATTTTGGGTTTGGGAATCATCTTAACTATAGATAATTTCAAGAAGTCAGGAAAATAAGTGGTACAGAGCACAGCATTATATATGTACGTTAGGAATAGTATGGCTTTTCGAGTAAATCATTTTTATTTATTATTTATTTTTTTTCAGAGGAGAGGATAACAAAATGGGAGGTTTTTATTCAAGTGGGTGGAGGCTTCTTTTCTGTGTCGTGATGGGGTTGTATATCCATTTTTTAAAAATGAATTAAACATTGTTAGTCCCTAAAAAACATTACGCTATCATGATAATGGCAAAAACGCTCCGTATATAAACAGCGATTGGAGAATCTAAACAAGAAAATGGTTAAACTCAGATTTCATTCGTCACTTGCAACATCGCTGACCATCTGGAAAATTAGGAAGACCATCGGTGTCCTTTGTAGAGAGTTCGATGAAGATTTAGAAAAGGCGTGTCCATGATTCTAGTCAAGACTTTTCTAAATCTTTAATTTCTAATATAAACCCCAGTTTCCCATTAAAAGAACGGAATGGATATCCTCTTAGAGTCTGACAAATATTAAATGTCTTCTTCCTTCATTAGAAAACATTTTATTTTTAAACACCTTACTAATATAACTAATATAATATGGAGTAAACTTGTTCTTTATTCTCCTCACCATTAACCCAAACAAATCATGGAACGAAATATTTATGCTCCTACAAACAAAACCCACCAAAATGTATTTTAAAGCCAGTTATTAGCAATTTTCTTTTAAATACACGTAATAAATAATAAAATTCCTATAAAATCCTAAAGTTTTGTAAATTTTGTCCACCATCACTATAATTCGAAGCACTGTGCATTTAACGATCGAGGGTTAGACCGTGATGTAGATGGCAGGTCATCCTTGAATCTTGGGGATTTGGGTTTTGATGGAGGTGGGGAGGTGGGATATCCTCTTAGAGTCTGACAAATATTAAATGTCTTCTTCCTTCATTAGAAAACATTTTATTTTTAAACACCTTACTAATATAAATAATATAATATGGAGTAAACTTGTTCTTTCTTCTCCTCACCATTAACCCAAACAAATCATGGAACGAAATATTTATGCTCCTACAAACAAAACCCACCAAAATGTATTTTAAAGCCAGTTATCAGCAATTTTCTTTTAAATACACGTAATAGATAATAAAATTCCTATAAGATCCTAAAGTTTTGTAAATTTTGTCCACCATCACTATAATTCGAAGCACTGTGCATTTAACGATCGAGGGTTAGACCGTGATGTAAATGGCAGGTCATCCTTGAATCTTGGGGATTTGGGTTTTGATGGAGGTGGGTTTGCTGAGCTTTTTATTTTAATTATAACTTTTAACCGAAGAAAAGTGTTACAAACTCTTTATATTCCACTGAGATCACCTACAGTTAAATAAATAATATCTCGTATATTAGATAAAATTAAAAAAATATTAAGGAGATGAATTTGTCAGGGGTGCAGTCAAGGTTGAATAAACAAAGCCAGTTTTTAAATGAAAAACTTATATTTTGGCGTGCCAACGTTTCGACCTGCCTTGCAGGTCTTCATCAGGGCTAAAATAACAAAAAATTGGATGTGACCAAGATGATACTAACATTAAAAAAATTGAAAAAAATAAATAATAAACATAATTTAAAAATGAAAAAGAAACAAGGAAAAAATTTTGCAGTTAACTAGATAATTGAATACAAAATAGTAGTGAAGTTTAGTCGAAGATACAGTTGTAATAGAGTAATTAAATAATTTAAATTGAATAATATAAATTTAAAATTTTGTAAACTAATACAACAATACAAACTAATGTTACAATTTTATTAACAGATGTTTTTTATTAGGAATTAAAAAAGGTATAAGGGATCTATATGAAAAGGAAAATGATAAAATAGAAAGGTAAGCAAAATAATAAAGTTGGCATAACAATAAACGAAGGAAGAGGTTGAGAAAATATGAGAAATTAAAATAAATGGACTTACTGAAGTAGTCTAGATGAAGGCTTGATTAACAATGACTGTTAAAAAATAAAATCAGGGAAAAGGGGGGTGGGGGATAATGGCTTGCAGAAAGTAATTAAGGGTGGCAGTGGCTAATATAACATATGAATGGGGGCGCATGGTGGATAAAAACCGAACTACATTTTTTTAAATTTTATTTAAAAGGCGTGGAAGATGTTATGTTTTGGAACAAAACATAACAAACAAGAAAACAAGAAAGCTGCTTAGTTTTCCAAACAACTCAATAGACAATTCCTATGGTTTTTCCTAATTGATAAATCAATTTTTCCATTCCTATTGAAAACAAAGTTAAATGAGAACGTTTGAAAAGATTGATTCATTTAGTGATATAAAAAAACATTGAAATTTATTTCAAACCATTTTATTATTTCTAGTGATTCGTAAACAATTCATTTTAGAACATTTTCTAAGTGATATAAATGTTTCACTATCCAGTCTTTGTTGAATTTATGTGGTTTTTTTTTCATTTAGATGAACAATGCAGTTGGAACTTTAAGTCTTACTATTGTAGGCCCTTATAAGTTCATTTTAATACATTCAGCTTCACAGCCATTAAAATTGTAATGTTCACTAATCAGTGTTTTTAATATCAATAAAAGATGTATTTATCAATATAGATAAATGTGAAATTTGATTTTTATCCTTTGTTCTTCAACATTTACTAATTGTTTATTCATTATTATTTTTACTATCCAGGATTTTCTGTATTTTTTCGTAGTATGAATTAAGCTTAGTTATTATTATTATAGTGCAAGTTGTAGTAAATTCGTAGTTTGCTAAAAAAAAAACATTCGTTTAATAAAAAAAAAAAAAAAAAAATGATTGATTAAGGAACAAATCAAAGGATATTACGAATGCTTTTAGATTTGACATCGCACAGGCTCGGGACCCCCATTTTCGTCCCTTCCGAAGGACGGCATAGCTAAGGGTTTTTTACTCCCTTTAAAAAATCCTAAGGTCATCTGCCGGGCTGCGAACCTGCGATCTTGGGTTTAGTAGGTTGCTATGCTAACCACAACACCACAGGTGACCCCGCCTCTCCAAATTAATTCCTCTCTCCCCAGATGAGAAAACCAAGCTGGGCTAATATTTATTATCAGGAAGGATTGTAAATTAATTTTAAATACTCTTTAGAAGCTTACCTTTAACAGTTTTTCCAGATCCAAAAAGAAGTTTTACAATAAAAACACTATTTCACCATTCCTTTGCACAAAAAGATTAAAATCGACTAGAGGGTTCAATATTTATAGAAAATACTAACCTGATAAAACATCTAAGGGATTAAGTGCATTTAGCGACTTTTTTTTTGGTTGCTAATCTTCTGAAATAACATAAACTAATATTTGAAAAGTGAGCAAAGTCACCCCGGTTGACAGTATATACGTTGTTGTTTTTCTTGCAGGCTAAAGAACTAACTAACTGAGATGTTATTTAATATTGAAAGTAAAACATAATTTAACAACTGATATAATATTATGATATAGTATATCACCGTATATAGACCGTATATGTCTATACGGAGAATTTATTTCATATCAATACCTACTCATCTGTAAAATCAATAAATACATATATACTGTTCATAGTGCAAAATCTGTAATGTTTTTCCATATTTAAGTGGAGAAAGTCAGTATTAATGTTCATGACTAAATCAAAATTACATATGAACATTAGTTCTTTTAATGAAAACCTAGGAAAAGCTTATTTAAAATATTATATTAAGAAAAAAATATGGAATAACCTTAACCAATTATCTTTTAAATGATTTCATTTTCCATTAATTTTATCACATTAGAGCAAATAAGTTATTTCAGAAATGCTATTTATTTTATGGAATAGACAGGAAGTCCATAGTTTAGAACCCGTGACAAATATACCGCGGTGCTGAATTTTATTGTGAGCAAACCTGCTTAAATTTTGGACATCTTCAGTTCTTTGTTCATATCACCTTTAAAAATATACTCCTCAGAGACATGAGACCACAATAATGTATTCAGATCTCTAAATAATGAAATATACCGAAATCAACTTTAGTGTCATGATAGACAGCAGCAAGGAACATAGACCATTGGAGTAAACTACTATACAGACGGCTTCCTAAGAGATCAAGGGTCAGGAGCTGGTATATGGAGAATGAGTGGCAATAAAAGCACGTATTTAACTCTTAGAAAATGTACCTCATTTTTAATCTCCGAGTTCTTGGCAATGTTATTCTGCATAACTACTATTAGAGGATAAAACGCATAACATAATTATAAAAATACATTGAGACATTCAATTCTACTAAAAATATAACAAGCAGATTTAAGCTAGTAGAAGTGTGTAAGAAAAAACTCAACAGGCCAGCTGCCACTAACAATAAAATCTGGATAGAATGGGTGCAAGGGCACTCAGGAGTTCCAGGTAATGAGAAAGCTGATGAGTTAGCCAGACAAGGCTCAAGTAGGATTCTCTTAGCTTCTAACATAATAAGTGGCGTTGCTAGGTAAGCATTACAAAAGGAATTATAGAACAGACTAATAATCTAGCAACTCATCACTGAAATACAAAAAAATAGAGACATTCAAAACTGTTAACCAAACCCAAAATCCTTACAGAGCTCTACACTACACTGTGTAGAGAAAGAAACATCTTTACACGAATGCAAATTAAAGCATCCCTAATCTGCAAATTCTGCTATAAGGAGGATGAAACACCTTACCACATTCTTTGAAGTTGCGATATGGTGGTAAGGAAGAGATTCATAATCGGTGAAGATCTAATGATAAACCATAGTGACACTGATAACACTGGTCAACACAATTTTTGTTTCCTTCATTTTTTTTATTGTTACTGGTTATCTTAAAGGCCCTACTTTGAAAAAAATACTGGGAGATTGCTAACAGCTTTATTTTGTCAAATATAAAGTTTTACTGTTTTGATTAAAAAATGTAAGGAAATTAATACATAATGTTAACAAAATTTTATTGAACATTATTATCAAATGATCTTTTATAGGATTTCCTTGAATAAACGACTTTACGTAGATCTCTTTCCATAAAATATTTGTGTATTCTTCTTTCAAAGTTGTCGAATGTGCAATAGTACTTGTTACTGCTATGGAGCAAAACAAACTTTAAACTTCTTTCGCTGCTGTCCATAAAAATACACCAATCCCTATGCTTGTAGTTTATTAAACTCATCTGTTGCAAAATACCACCAAGCATTGTTAAAAAAGAATAAATCATTCTCTTGAGAAAAATACGGTAACAGATTCTTTTCTCGGGTACGATAAAAAGTAATGTTGGTTTCGGGATTAAGCATATTTTTTTCTTTTAAAGATATGCAAAAAATTCTGAAGATTCTTTCGGTAACTTTAGATCCCTCACTAAGTAATTTAGTTATTTCTGATTAAATGGTTGAGGTTCTCAAAGGCTACATTTGTAATCTGGATCAGAGTCATCACTTGATATATTTTGTTCGCGTTCACAGAGATTTGGATCATCAGAGGATTTAGATGTGCTGGGTTGTACCTCTCGAGATTTTAATTGAGATCGTTGAGCAGAAAATAATTTAGGATATGACGAATTACTTCGATTTTCAGGGTTTATTCCGTTTATTTTCACAACCCAGAAGTAGCAGTCGTCATGATGTTTTTGAGGTTCATGGGAGTTACGAACTTCACTGCATCTCTTTTCCAGCTCGACCATAACCGTAGACACACAACACATTTTTGGCAAACAATATGAGGAACCCATGGCTTGTCCTGATTGTACAAATCTATTTTGAAGTATTGATGATATGCAGTTTTTACAAAGTCTAATATAGGTTTTCGATACTAAATATTTTCAAATATTCACCACAAATATAGCAAATACAATCTGGATCAAGCACACTACACCGCCTGGAATGCATATCGAAAACAACAACAGAATATATTTTACTGTCAAACAAAATTTAAAATCAAAGTAAAAATACTAAATAAGGTTGGTAAGCTATAACACAAAAACAAAAGCTGTTAAAAAATCATTGTTGTCATATTTAAAAAAAATGTATCAAATTGAATTAGAAACAACAAAATAGTCACAGGAAACAAACAATTAATTTTTTTTTGTTGGCCAGTGTAATATGGATCTAGGAATGATCCTTAAATTAATCAAAGCGCTAGGACTGTATTAACAGGAACCATGGTATCAGTATAATGTGCCAATCTGCATTGGTGTTTTCATCCTCTTACTGGATTGGACACTACGCCATCCTTGTTTTGTTTCGGCAATACATCATTTTCCTCCTAAACAAAATTTTTTTTTTTTTAACTCTTTAGCATTTCACTTGTTTGAAATAATAAATGGCTGCGAATTAATATCATGTTGATTATTTTAATTCTAATAAATCTAAATCTACCTATACTAATAAATCTATTTGTAAAAAAATATATAAATAAAATATATTTCAGAATTATTTTAATTTATATTTATATGTGAAAACTACAGCTCAGTTAAAGATTAAGAAAAAAAAAACCTTGTGTGAGAAAAGTAATGACATATATATATATATATATATATATATATATATATATATATATATATATATATATATATATATATATTTTTTTTTTTTTTTTTTTTTTTTTTTTTGTATGTTTTATTTTATAAAAAGTTTAATGTTTTTAATGATGAAGGATGGGGAACTATGTTGTTACTGTTCCAATTCATTGCCAGTTCCAGGAAAAAAATTGACATATGTCTTTTCCTATAATCCATTTATGACGATATATGGTAATTAAACTGTTGACCTCATAACATTGATATCTAAGGTTATGTATCTACTCCCTGCAGTTTAATTGATAGCCAAATACTTTAAAATTTTAAAAATTATAAATATTGTGTTTCTATTTATGTTGTAAAATAAATTAAGGTGAATACATTAAACCAACCACTGCTCCACCAAGATAGAAAACACTAAATCAATGTTGATAGTGATGTTAACTCCTGATAAACTTCCTCTGTTTAGGAATGAAAAAAAACAAAATATGAAGAGTTAAAACATTAATTATTTGTTAAGATTTATATTGTTGCAATATGTTGCAATATGTTGCAAAAATACAAAAATCTAGAATTTCAAATTAAAAGTAACTTTTTTTTACAATTTATTAATAGCCGTCTTAAAACAGTCAAATAGTCGAATATTTTTTTAAAAAGTGTCCTTTTTAGGTCCGCGATCTTAAAACCGTTAAATATTTTAAAACAGTATCCTGGAGGACAACAATGGAGGAAGTTATCCGGTAGAGGTTCGGGGCGTGTCCTTAAAAACAGTTAAAACAGCAATCCTTAAGGACGAAAAAGCTAATTCTAATTGTGGATGGAGAGAGTGGCCAAGGATGTCCTTCGGCCTCGAAAAATCGTCAGATCCTGGCAGATCTGTAAAACAGTGTCCTTAAAAACAGAAGCCATCTCTTAATCCCGCCCCGAACCCCCACCGCCACTCTTCTTAACTCTTCAGCCTCCCGTAGAATGAGTTAACAACGAATTAATATCCTTCCGCCGTCTTAAAACAGTCAAATAGTCGAATATTTTTTAAAAAGTGTCCTTTTTAGGTCCGCGATCTTAAAACCGTTAAATATTTTAAAACAGTATCCTGGAGGACAACAATGGAGGAAGTTATCCGGTAGAGGTTCGGGGCGTGTCCTTAAAAACAGTTAAAACAGCAATCCTTAAGGACGAAAAAGCTAATTCTAATTGTGGATGGAGAGAGTGGCCAAGGATGTCCTTCCTCGGCCTCAAAAAATCGTCAGATCCTGGCAGATCTGTAAAACAGTGTCTTTTTCTATATATTTTGTGATCCTGATTTCAAAAAAAATTTTCTATAAAATTTAGGACTCACGTTCTTTAAATATGATATTAACCTTACAAATAATAACCAATACTATCAAGTTTGTCTGGACTTTACAGCATTAAATTACTTTAGCAAGTTTGGATTTCAAAACTGGTCACCGTTTTTAGTGTGCTGGTATGGTTTTTTTTACAAAACTTGATCATAACTAAATACATAGGCTCTTAAAGTAAATTTAATGAGCATTCAGATGAAAAAAAAGAAATTTCATCGAACACTTAGTTTCGGAGCTGTAGCCAAATGAGTGGCGATAAAGGTGTTTTCGCAGATAAGTGCGACCCTAGTCAAAGTGTTGAAATGAGGGGTGTAGAGTGCATGAAATATGAGATAGTTTTTGACGTCACAGCTTCGCTAGGAGTAATTAGAAGGTAAACCTACTAAAAGTCACCGACCTTGGAGAGTATGCTAAGGGTGGGGAGAGGGGAGAGGTCCCAATTTCGTATTTTTTGATCTTATCCCGAAAACAGAGGACTCAAGAAAAATATGCTACAAATCGAAATTAAAGATAATTGAATTTCCTATAAAATTAATACTATACATATTTGTCGAAATTTTAACGGTTTTTGAGTTATGTGTTACTAAAAATCGATAATTTTAGAAATAAAAAAGAAATGTTTACCTCACTTTTTATTAAACATTTGCTTCAAATACCAGAAACATATATATGAAATGAAATTAAAGTCAATGCTCTAAAATTTTGATTATGTAATTTTTTTTTTAGAAACGATCGGGGAAGGTACCCCTAGTAGTAGATAGAAAAAGTGAGGTAACATTTGTTTTTTTCCTGAAAATCACCGATTTTCAATAACGTATATCTCTAGAACCATTAGAATCTCGACAAATTTATACACAATCAATTTCATACGAAAAGTAATCAGCTTTAATGTAGATTTGAAACTTATTTTTCCAGAGTCAACCATTTTCGAGATATACTCAATGTCAAAAATAAAGTACGAATTTTTTTTCGGAATCAAACGTCAGATCCTGGCAGATCTGTAAAACAGTGTCTGAGGATTTTTTGAGGCCGAGGAAGGACATACTTGGCCACTCTCTCCATCCACAATTAGAATTAGCTTTTTCGTTCTTAAGGATTGCTGTTTTAACGGTTTTTTTAAGCTATCCGAAGGATAACTTCCTCCATTGTTGTCCTCCAGGATACTGTTTTAAAAAATTTAACTGTTTTAAGATGGCGGACCTAAAAAGGACACTTTTTAAAAAAATATTCGACTATTTGACTGTTTTAAGACGGCGGAATGATATTAATTCGTTGTTAACTCATTCTACGGGAGGCTGAAGATAGTTTTTCAACGCTAACGACTCCTTCCCGTTTACTCTTTTTGCTAAAAAGGTACGATATAGAAAAAAAAAAGGTCCGCCATCTTAAAACCGTTAAATATTTTAAAACAATATCCTGGAGGACAACAATGGAGGAAGTTATCCTTCGGATAACTTAAAAAACCGTTAAAACAGCAATCCTTAAGGACGAAAAAGCTAATTCTAATTGTGGATGGAGAGAGTGGCCAAGGATGTCCTTCGGCCTCGAAAAAACGTCAGATCCTGGCAGATCTGTAAAACAGTGTCCTTAAAAACAGTTAAAACAGCAATCCTTAAGGACGAAAAAGCTAATTATAATTGTGGATGGAGAGAGTGGCCAAGGATCTCCTTCCTCGGCCTCAAAAAATCGTCAGATCCTGGCAGATCTGTAAAACAGTGTCCTAAGGAAAAATACCCTCGCTCCATTGAATTGAAATTCCTTTCAATGGAGGAAGTTATCCTTCGGATGACTTAAAAAAACCGTTAAAACAGCAATCCTTAAGGACGAAAAAGCTAATTCTAATTGTGGATGGAGAGAGTGGCCAAGGATGTCCTTCGGCCTCGAAAAATCGTCAGATCCTGGCAGATCTGTAAAACAGTGTCCTAAGGAAAAATACCCTCGCTCCATTGAATTGAAATTCCTTTCAATGGAGGAAGTTATCCTTCGGATGACTTAAAAAAACCGTTAAAACAGCAATCCTTAAGGACGAAAAAGCTAATTCTAATTGTGGATGGAGAGAGTGGCCAAGGATGTCCTTCGGCCTCGAAAAAACGTCAGATCCTGGCAGATCTGTAAAACAGTGTCCTTAAAAACAGTTAAAAACAGCAATCCTTAAGGACGAAAAAGCTAATTCTAATTGTGGATGGAGAGAGTGGCCAAGGATGTCCTTCGGCCTCGAAAAAACGTCAGATCTGTAAAACAGTGTCCTTAAAAACAGTTAAAACAGCAATCCTTAAGGACGAAAAAGCTAATTCTAATTGTGGATGGAGAGAGTGGCCAAGGATGTCCTTCGGCCTCGAAAAATCGTCAGATCCTAGCAGATCTGTAAAACGCTAACGACGGGATTAAGAGATGGCTTCTGTTTTTAAGGACACTGTTTTACAGATCTGCCAGGATCTGACGATTTTTCGAGGCCTAGGAAGGACATCCTTGGCCACTCTCTCCATCCACAATTAGAATTAGCTTTTTCGTCCTTAAGGATTGCTGTTTTAAGATGGCGGAATTTTATTAGTTTTTCGTCCTTAAGGATTGCTGTTTTAACTGTTTTTAAGGACACTGTTTTACAGATCTGCCAGGATCTGACGATTTTTCGAGGCCGAGGAAGGACATCTTTGGCCACTCTCTCCATCCACAATTAGAATTAGCTTTTTCGTCCTTAAGGATTGCTGTTTTAACTGTTTTTAAGGACACTGTTTTACAGATCTGCCGATTTTTTGAGGCCGAAGGACATCCTTGGCCACTCTCTCCATCCACAATTAGAATTAGCTTTTTCGTCCTTAAGGATTGCTGTTTTAACCATTTTTAAGGACACTGTTTTACAGATCTGCCAGGATCTGACGATTTTTTGAGGCCGAGGAAGGACATCCTTGGCCACTCTCTCCATCCACAATTAGAATTAGCTTTTTCGTTCTTAAGGATTGCTGTTTTAAGATGGCGGAATTTTATTAGTTTTTCGTCCTTAAGGATTGCTGTTTTAACTGTTTTTAAGAACACTGTTTTACAGATCTGCCAGGATCTGACGATTTTTCGAGGCCTAGGAAGGACATCCTTGGCCACTCTCTCCATCCACAATTAGAATTAGCTTTTTCGTTCTGAAGGATTGCTGTTTTAACGGTTTTTTTAAGCTATCCGAAGGATAACTTCCTCCATTGTTGTCCTCCAGGATATTGTTTTAAAATATTTAACGGTTTTAAGATGGCGGACCTAAAAAGGACACTTTTTAAAAAAATATTCGACTATTTGACTGTTTTAAGACGGCGGAAGGATATTAATTCGTTGTTAACTCATTCTACGGGAGGCTGAAGATAGTTTTTCAACGCTAACGACTCCTTCCCGTTTACTCTTTTTGCTAAAAAGGTACGATATAGAAGAGTGGCGGTGGGGGTTCGGGGCGGGATTAAGAGATGGCTTCTGTTTTTAAGGACACTGTTTTACAGATCTGCCAGGATCTGACGATTTATCGAGGCCTAGGAAGGACATACTTGGCCACTAGTGCTAGTACTGTTAAACTTTCTCACATCAGGTATATAAAAAATTAATCAAACTTCTGATAGACTTCTTAATATGTATTTTATATAGATGTTTCTATTGAAATACGGTTTGCCATACTTTAGGGTAATAAGTAATGCATATGCCAATAAATTCATCCCCACAAAATGTATAATTACAATTCCTCACATTAGGAAAGTTGAAATAACAAAATATCAATATATAAAACACTAAATTAATTTTAGACGAGTTTGAATGAGCAGTGTGTCTTTGTCGTCTAAATTAGCTGAAACGATAAAATAAATGAACAATTTTCAATAAAAAAAAAAGAATTAAAAAAATTTACGATATACGATATTTTTGGTATCCGACATGTCGTGTATCAATATTCAGAGCTCAAAATAACGTTGATATGGAATACGTATGTTTTTATTACGAAAATCTATTTTTATTCCTAGATATAAGCAATACTAATAATAAGGTGTAAGGATGCCAGCATATTTCCTGCAATTTTAGCCAACATACCTTCCTCCACCAATTGTCAAAAAAAAAAGAGGTCTTTCACAAAGCTCCAATCTGCCGCTCGGTCTACCTTTAGAACGATTACACGTTGTATCATCACTAGTTACCTGTACAGTGATTATTTCGTAACCCAGGCCAAATTAGTCACCGTGGTCTTGTCATTTCAATTTTGTTTACTGTGTGAAAACAGTACCTGACGTATCAACAATATTTTATAAAGTTTTAATAATCACGATATTAAAAATCTATTATTGTTTTGTCATTTATTATAGGCATAATTTATATCTGGCACTCATTTTCTCTTTACAGTATATCCTGTCTCCTTAAGGAATGCTTTCCTCGAATATTGGTTTTTTTTTTTTTAATCTAATATTTCACATGTAATTGTGTATTATTTTTTCGGTTTCTTGTTAATGTTAATATTTCCCGCATACATTGAGAGTTGATATCCGGTGATGGCTAGGGGAGGGCTGGAGGGTCTCAGATGGACTGGAGCTACTTTAAGGAGCTGCCGAGCTACATCAAGAGAAGGATGGAAGAATCCCTGGAGTCTCCAAGAGGCAGCCCCAAGTCGGAGAGGAAGAAAGGGGCGGCCACCTTCAAAGTGGACGGAGCTGTCTACACAATAGGTAGTTACCTCACATCCTACTTTTAGCTATAGAATAATTGGCCAAATAGTTCTAGAAAAAATATTTATGAAGCTAATAATGTTTTATTTTCTTTATAATATTTTACTCAATACTCAAAGCACCTACGATGTTTAAATTTTAAATTAAACATAAAACTGGTAGAAGTAACAAAAAATTTTTTAATGCAACCAGATACCTGTTTTTTCAGTATTCGTATTAAATGTTTACTGAGAAAAGGGTGTCACTATCGGCCAGGTGCTCCAGCCAGAATTCCGTGTAATCCATTCTAATCTAGTTCCGATTTATTTCGATGTTTTAGTCACTACTATTGGAGGGGGAAGGTTATACTACTTCATTTACAGATTAAATCTAAATCCATTTTGAAACTAATATTAATGTCTGTTATATCTTCTTGTAGGCAAATAACTAACATCTTGTATATAATAAGAGTGTCTATGTTACCTACCCTTTGTAGTGTGAGAAGGAGGTAACGAAGAGATTTTTTTTTTTAGCATCAGAGTATGAAATGAAATGAAAAATAAACTTTATTCTGAGACAGACTGTCTCCTAAGAATAATTAAAGTGCACAATAAAAGGTACAATTGTCTGGCTGAGATTAGTTCAATAAGCACATCAGTAGTACAATTAAGAGAAAAAAAAATTAGAAAGAAGAAATAAAAAACAAAAAAAATTAAAAATTAAAGTTAAGTAAAAAAAAAAATAAATGAATATATCTATCAACAACAACAACAATGGCGCTACGGTCCATGCAGGACCTTGGCCTCTTCCACGATTCCCCTCCATTTGTTTCTGTCACCAGCTGCTCTCCTCCAATACCTCACTCCAAGTGTCTTTAGGTCTGCCTCAACGTCTTTCCCCCAGCGCAATCTAGGCCTTTCTCTTTCTCTCTTGCCTCCTTCTGGACGCCCATTCAGCATGATTTTGGCATTCTGTTGGGGCTCATTCTCTGAACATGGCCCAGCCATCGTAATCTCCTTTGCTTTATTGTAGCAACCAAATCTGGAGCTTTGTGCAGTTCTCTAAGTTCCTGGTTGCTTTTTACATATATTTCCATCTTTAGTAGGGCCGTATATCCTCCTCAAAATTTTTCTCTTCCATCTATTTATAATGCTTTCATTCTTTGCAGTAAGCGTCCAGGTTTCACTCCCATACAATACGACTGGTTTAAGGATGGTTTGGTAAACCCTTATTTTCAAATTTTTAGGGAGCATTTTTTGCCTATTATTTTGCTGAGGGCCCAATAACACCTATTGCCAGCCTTTGATTTTTCTTTTATTTTATCATCTACTTCATTTCTTGAAGTAATGCCGCTACCTAGGTACTTGAATTTTTAGACACTTTCGAAGTGGTATCCTGCCTGCCCCTTCTAGGTTTTTCACTATATTTTGTTCTTTCGAAGTCACTAGGTATTTCGTCTTTTCTTCGTTTATCTGGAGGCCAACTTCTCTTGCTTCTCTGCTCTTCAAATGCTCCTAGTAGGGAGTTTTCTGTTCTTCCAGTGATTACGACGTCGTCCGCAAATGCTGGATGCTGAGTCATACGGGTATAAATGCTTCCAAGGTTTGTCCTTATTGCCCTTATGACTGTTTCTAGTATTAAATTAAACAGTACCGGTGACAGTGGGTCTCCCTGCCTCACTCCCGGCAGTATATCAAATGATTCAGTCACCCCTCCTTGCACTTGGACAGCTCCTTCGCAATGGTTCAAAGTCATTTGGACTAGACTTATTAACTTTGAGGGAAAACCTAAGTCTTGTAGGCTTTTATATAATTTTCTCCTATCGATACTGTCATACGCCTGTCTATAATCTATGAATAGGGTGATGTAAGAAATAATTTAATATAAATAACAATTTAATATACACAATAAGGTCGCTGGATACGACTTATTATAGTTGATGTGAAAAGATGGCAGATAAAATGTGCCCAAACTATATAACAATAATCAAAAAAAAAAAAAAAAAAATAAAGAATGATAAAAAGAATAATTATTGTGATAAACAAAACATAACGAGTTCAGGGAATATGAACTCGTCTTACTAGTTTAAGAGATGGCATTATAAGCCAAATTATGGAAAATATTTTATACAATAAAATAGTATAATTAAATGATTAGACTTTAATTTTTATAATTTAATTTTTAGGTTTAGTATCAACTCTCACTGCAGGGATGATAGAAAAAAAAAAATGTTACTTCTAACCTCGGCGTCATACCTATCAACCTAGGACACGCTAAATTGCAAACATCCCAACACACAATATATACACTTCTTAGACTTAGGACCACTATTTACGGAATATCTTTTCGTAAATTGGCAATTTGAAAATTACCTAATGAATCACATTATAACAATTCAGTATTAAAAGAATTAAAAGTTCACATTAATATACATAACAGTACAAGATTTATAATTAACGAAAAAATAAATAATATTAAATACATGATACCAGGAATAACCGAGTAAAAGAGGATTAATAAACGCTTTAGGCACTATTATAAAAAGGTATAACCGGTAACTTAGATGCGTATGATAAAAAAGAATTTTCTGAATTAATGAAAACTCTTAAAGAAAATCAGGACCAGATTGTTGACCAAAATACATAACCAATATTCCATAAACAGTGATTTAATTACTCAATTTAATAATACTATTAAAACCATACAAGAGAATACGCTGCATATGTGCACGAAAAATTAATGATATAGGAACCGTAGTTAACTTGTTAACAATTAAAGAATTATTAGATCACATCCAACTTATTTTCTCTTTAATTTCTACTACTATTTCTGATATAGAAACTTCTTTAACATTTTTGTAAATTAAATATTCTATACATCCAGCTATAATTAATACATATATATATATATTTATATATATAAAAAATAAAAACAATCAACAGTAAAAAATTTAACACACTTATGTACATTTACATATTATTTACATTTTTGTGGAAGATTGAAGATCGAGGAGATGTATAAATAAAAGATGTTTAAAAGAAGTTAAGGAAGAGGCTTTGCGAATATGGATAGGTAAGGAATTCCAAAAAGAGGTAGCACGGATAACGAAGGATTTTTCAAAGGAGGTAGTTTTATGTGAGGGAGTATATAGATTGGAAGGTTGGGATCTTCAGTATTCAGGTGGTGAATGGAGGAACGCAGAGTTGGTCTAGGATATAGGAAGGTTTAATGGTTTTTTATGTCTGGAATAGGAAAGCGCCTAGGAAGTATTGCCGTCGAAAATCGGGGAAAAGCCACCCTAGCTCTTTGTACCAGCAAAATACAGAGTATGCATACTAAGTTTTGTTCCTTTTTATTATATCATAAGATTTTCAACGTATTTGAATCTAGGCAAAAATCTGTAAAATATCCTGGCCAGATCAGTAAAAGTGTTATGTGTATATGAGTTATTTCGTATAGAATTCAATCATATCAAAAATGTTAAGTTCCTGTGTAATTTAATAAATTAGTTAATTAATGTAAACAAGATTTTTGTTTATTGAGTGACAGTTTTTATCAATTTTATAAACTTAAATAAACACATCAAGGTTAAATTCTCATTTTAAAATGAAAAATAATCATGTGGAAATAAGAAAATATCAAGATTTAAAACACCAAATCAATATTAAATTAATATCATAGTAAATCAGAATTAGTATAATAGTAAATCACAAGTAATGTTAACTTCTGCTACATTAGAGAAGTGAAAAAATAAATATAAATACATAAAAAACAATATCCATGTTGAATGTTATGTTGTTAATTTCCGCTATATTTTATCACATTAAAGTGTGAGAATTTGAAATAAGAAAATATGAAACTTAAAATTATAATTTCTCACATTTTTTTTTTTTTAGATCGAAGTGTTTTATTTAATTAATATTACAATATGTCTAACCTTTGGGCATCATATAATATGGATGACAAAGAATCCATTCACACAATATGTAATTTGAAAACTTTTCACATAAGGGCAGTGAAAATAACAACATATAAATATATAAAGCACTAAATCCATGCAGAAACTAATATTGTTAACTTGTGTTACACTTTCACACATTGGGAAAGAGAAAATAAGAAAATATCAATCTATAAAACACTAAATCCATGTTGAAACTCATGCTGTAAACTTCTCTTTCATCTTTTTTTACATTTAAGAAGACGGAATATGAATATAACACACTAAACAGCACAATCCTAGTTGAAATTGTTAAAATGAATGTTTACATGGTAGGTTATAGGAAAGAGCTATCGATAAATATGGAACCCAAAGTGAAGCGTTGGAATCTATCTCGTAGTGCATTGCAGGTTGGCCGTTTGGGTGGAGCACCCTGTCGATAGTGATACCGGAAAAGGCTGTTAGTAAAAAAATAATTATTAAACTGTGCTAGTCACATTAGTATGTGCTAAAATTATTAAATTTACAAAGTATTTAATTAATAAAACGCTGAGATAAAAAAAAGAAGTTCATTTTTGTTTAACTCGAAAATTTTTGAACAAAAGTGTGAAACTGAAATATATATGGTTTTTAATACTATACCAAGTTCAATCCTTTTAAATAATAAACAATAAGAGTCTGCCGACTCTCAACAAGCCAGTATTTTCATTTTCCTTTTAAATGTACTTAGTGATTACTATTTGCCAAGTTAACAAGATTGTGGAAAGTCTTAAGTAATTCCACAGTTGAACGGCAGGTTGTGCTAAAAACTAATCAAAAAACTCAGTTTTGGAAATGACGTATCTTTTTTTCTACTAGTTAGTGATGATGTCACTGATTAATAGGTAACCTAAAAGGAGAAATAATTGGATATGTGTGCGTTCATTCTGGTTTAAAAGTCGATGGAATCCTCATAAATATTTAAAGAAAAATTTTAGATTTTAGTATTCAATGTTAGACTGTATATTTGGAAAAGCAGAACAAGACTGCTTCTGTTTACTCGAAATAAATGGATAGAGTAGCAATGGTAGTTCAGTTCATTCCAACTATAAAGAGCGTAACGTATGAGGAAGGCAATAAGACTCATAATAAGTTTAAACACCATCGATCCAGAACAAAATGTAATATTGGTGTAAGGCCCTTTAGAATAACCATGACTGTCAGTGTGTATAGGTTCATGAAACTGGTTCATCGTTTAAGTAATTAAATGATCTTCAATATTTATTAACTTTTCAAAGATAAATACAACTTGGAAGTGTTTTCTCTAGCTCCTAAATTCTCTGTCAGGATATCTTTTTACTATCTCTTGTAATCCCTAAATAATGCAGATATTATTTTATCGGTTTTAAATTTTTCAACCAAAAGTAAAATACAGGACAGTTGTGAATAAAATATTTAAACAACAAATGTCTTTCTTCAATTTATTATTCTTATTTTCTGAATTATAACACGTTGATTCTTCTGGTTTCCTTCATTCCTCTCTTATTATAAAATAATAATCAAATAAAAAAAATATATATATCCTATATTGTATCACATTATTCCTCCGGAGAATGTGCCAAATACATTTATTTCTCGTTTAATGTATATACTGCCACAGAAGTATGAAATGGAAAATTATTTCTCATAGCCTACTATGAGAGATGAGAATTGTACTGAGCGTTTAGAACTCCCAAGTTAGAAACAACTATTTGCATTATCAATGCAGTAGGCTAGGGAATTCAACAGTAATCGGATTTAACTTTGGCCTAAATTACACGAGTGCTGCACACTCACAGTTTCATTTCCTCTGTAATAATTTACAATATGGAAACTAAATATGAAAATTTATATTTTATTTACTTCTCATACATGGACAATGAATTCTGTATGTGCGTATGAGTGTCTGTATGTATGTGAGTGGTTAAGTAGGTATATATGTACTTGTTAAGTTGCATGTGACATATTAAGATTTAGTCCTTGTAAAAAAGTAGATAATAAATGTGGAATACTAAGAAAAATGAAATGTCTGTTGGCGGTTTCTCCGTTCTTCACAAATATTCATTTAGCATCCTTGAGTGTAGAGGAATATCTGATCATCCTCTTATTGGTTTCCCCAATATATCCCATAAATATCTTGAAAATGGCATGAATATGACTTTGTTGGGAGAAGATAGTATGGGCATGTTGTTCAGTAAGAGCTCCTGAATTGACGACAAAGTAAATTGAGTCATAAAGCATTATTTGAGAACACATAGAATTAGATATCATTGACCAATTATCCTGTTTTATTGTTTTACATAATCTAAATTCCCTACGACCCTCCCTCGACTCCCTACGAGAGTGAAGACGAAATGGAAGTTATAGGGCCTGTGTTAGGACACCGTACCTTATCTACTATATCGTAGACACTGTAAAACTAATGAATATGAAAATGTAAATCGCTTTTTTGTTTTTCGTTGGTTCACCGATGTATTATATAAGGTAACATTTCTAATCTGCTCGGCAATTATCTGAATACGGCTGAATACTGGAATCTAATATCATTTTTACGAATTACTACCATTGTTGAGACAAAGCTCATGGGTTAACCTTTACTAATTCAAATCGAAACGTGACTTCGTCTGAATTAAAAGTACGCTCTAGGTTGTAGACTGTATATAGGATTACATGAAAAAAGGTTCGCAATTGTAGAGGAATAATAATTAGAATAAATCTAAACCAAATGAAATAAAATTGACTTACCCAGGTGAAGATCATAAAGTTGTGCCTGCAAGACTCCTCTGGGCTTTCAAATGCATTCGTTCGACCAGAGAGCTAGGGCGTCTTCTAGATGTTGAACCAGTCGGCTGAGAGATCTTTTGGTTGAATTTACACTTATTTGCAAGTAAAAGGGAAAAAAAGATGTCTTTGATATGAAATAACATAGAAAATTGAAACAAAACGTTTAAATGAAAGAAATGGAAGACATTTGTCTTGAACAAAACCGTGGAAGGCAAAAACGCTTTAGACATTGAAAAAGCATTTAGTCTAAACTACTTCTGCAGGAATGAGAGAGTAAAAATAGGTCGTGCAAAATAGTGTCTAATAGCGCATTCTAGCTGTCGATGAAAGATTTAGTTGCCACACATATCCACTAGCTTGGGGGTAACGTGATTTCAACCTCTGTTTCACATTTTACTTTTTATTTATAGGTATTTAATTGGCCTATTTACAAAGGACGCCTAATGGCGTGAACAACCTTTTTAACTCAAGGTAGGCATTGTAGAATACAGCGATTAAAGAGTGAAATAAAAAAAAAAAAAATTCACATTCGTTAGTGTTAAATGGCATACGATATGTTGATTTGCCTTTTCTCCCCATTTTATAAAAAGAATAATTTACAGTGTAATTATCCAAACTGATTCTCGTGGTTATAATATAAACTAATTGCAATAATTCTTGTGCAGTGATATTAAAATAAACATCTATAAACCTTTGTAAACTAAATAGATAAGATCTAAATTGGACAAACATAGTGTAATGGAAATAAATTAAAATTTAGTGTTTATAATTGTTGCTGTTTTTTGAAGAGAACAATATTTAATTTTCTTATTTCTTGGTCAGTTTCTGAAAATCTATGGTGTTGATAAATTTTTTAATACCATGTCAAAATTTATTGTACAAGTAATTTTCTGTAATTAACTTTCTAAAAATGGGGTAGTTATTAATTTGTATTTTTATATATTAAACAAATATCATTCATAAATTGCGTGTTTAAAAGTATGCCATTGTCTATTTATCAGCTTTAGCAAGACTCGAACCAAGGCCCGAAAAGTCCAGTACCCTACCACTATTGCATTCATATTTTTATCAAGTTATTCCGCAATTTAAATATTAATGCAAGAAACTGAAAGTAATGTTTCGAAATTTAATATTTTTCAGATTTTATCCTCCCCTATTAAAAATAAATAAAATGTACTGGCTCAGATCAAATTAGCACTTGACTTCTCTGGTTTATTTTTCCGTCAATGCCAATAGTCCAAGAGCCCGAGCTCAAAAGTGCTCTGAATTTATCAAGGCTGTTCATTCAAGTGTACGTTACAACTGGTGCATTAGGTGAGCTATCAAAGATGTCGAATTGACCGAGATATTGACTGAAATAACTTTTATTAATGCACAATAAAGAAGTTATAGATTAATTTTCAGCTTTAATAAATTCATTTCTGAATCTCTGTGGAAAAAATCTTTGATGGCGCTCTTGATTCACTTGTTCTAATGAAGGCTTGACTGACCAGAGTATGTTTTCCTAGACAACGAGTGTGATAGAATAACCATCCTTGATAAAATCAGAGCATTAGTTTGGGCTCTGGCTCTTGGACTATGAGCTGTGGATTGATATTTTGTACTTTATGAGGCAAGTAGTATTACTTTTCGGTTTTGAAGGATTGTAAAGTAGTAAACATTTATCTGAGTAAAGACAATTATTATGAAGAAAGTAGTTTCCATATTTTTTTTTTATAAAATATCAAGGCTATGGACTACCAAAGTTTTTCACCATGGTCCTTTATGTTTATTTTGTTTTGCTTTTTTTATCCGAAATTCCGTTGATTATCATTTATCTTTCATTTTTTAAAATAAATCTTTCATTTATCTTAAATTTTTTTTAATATATATGGGCTCTGCTCATTGTGTAAATTGAATTTCATTAAATTTAAATAATACGTACTAATTTAGTGAATTTGTGGCCCTAGAACTTAGCAGCTTCTGGAAATGGGATACTAATTACCCTGGAACCATTAGGTATGCCTGGAGGTGGGAGCCAGCTCATGCTGGAGCTCAACACTCTGAATGAGCAATTAGCAGAGGTTATAGCTCATGTTAGGCACCTTCCCGCCATGATGATATGGGCAATGTACATGCAAATCATTTTTATAAAAAAAAAAACACATTAAAATCTTCTCTGGAAAATAATGTTAGTGCTAAGGTCTTAATTCACGTATGCTAAAGTCTAGAAAGGAAATAATAAATAAAGGTAGGAAAGAAAATCTTGCTGGATATGTCATCTTGAATAATTGATAACTTTATTCGGCTAATCAGGAAAAATAACGGTTAAAAATTCAAATTCATTGCATTAATTTAAATCTTAAGGCTTTGTAGTGGTGAATTCGTAATATAATCTTAACGGCCGATCCACAATACCCATAGCAGCCACTAAAACTTCAAAAATAAAATTATAATCGTCAACATTATATATTATACAGATGTGTTGTTCCGTATCTTATTTGACCCGGTAGTATAGTTTTTTTTTTTTTGTGTGTATTATTTTATTTGTGTTTGATTTTTCAAATAAATGAATACAAAAATAAGTCCCAACATTATGTTAGTATTGTCGGACATTGAATTACATGAGATACGCATTATGGTATAGAAGGATCAATACAATGATTGATGAATTAATGGCCACTACTGTTGGAATTATTTTATTAGAAAACTAGTTTCGAATGCTAAGCATTCAGTTTCAGTTCTAAAATATACAAATTTTCAACACATCAGCACAGTTACATACCACTATTTGTTAATTTGCAATCTATAATTGCTAATGTTACATAGTGCACTATATAACTATATAGTGCTGATGAGTTGAAAATTTTGTATGTTTTAGAACTGAAGTAGAATGTTTAACATTCGAAAATAATTTTCTAACAAAATAATTCTAATACAAGTGGGAGTTAATTCATCACTCCTAATTGAGTATTGAATTGTTAGTAAGCCACATAAGTCAGCTTACCACTAAATTAGATTAATCCAGTTTTATCTTTAAGCTGATCCCTACCCAGGGTATACTCGTACATTCTTCTCCAATTGCTGGGGCTAATTCTCTCTCTTCGAGGTTAGAAAGCTGATTCTTTCGCTTTTTTTTTCTTCACCCTAAAGTGAAGACTGGTCCCTCGCCCCCATTGTTCACTCCCAGTCTTAGCCTTTTCTTAACTCTGAACGTCTATAACCATTAGACGACTTACAAGGTAAACAAGGAAGGTGCCAAGACCATCTGTTGAAATGTACATTTATACAACTTCTATACCAAAAATATCCACATCTTAAAATGATTCGGCTACGCTCAAAGAACAATGATTTCAGAAATGTAAATGAAATATGCCAGATCATTATTTAATGCACGACACAAAAAAGAGGCGTTCTATGTGGAAATAAGTTGATATAAAAAAATATGTTACTGTTCATGTAGCAAGGACGCTAAAACTTGAAATTAAATAAATGAAAGATCTAGGAATGGCTGAATGACTAAAGGTCCTAGAAAGCTGTCTATAAATAATAAATACCAAGAATTATTTATATCCTATCGACCTTTCTTCTACCACAGTTTCCTCCAACATCGACTCCAGGTTCCCTTTGTATTAGTGGACTGACATTTCTCTTCGACGGAAAACATTTTAAACTATGGTATTTCCCTCACTCTTTTTCTAATAGGTATTTAACAATTTCACAATAAATTCGAAACTAAAATTTTAAAACTTCTAAAAAATAAAAAATCATGGATTGCCAATTTTCTTTTCATTGGTATTTTTTCCAAGCCAATTTTCCAAGACTTATGACATAGGTATTTGTGTTGACAATTTAAGTGTTCAAATATATCTTTTTCTTTTTATCATTATTATTAAAGATCAGAATATACTTTCCTTAAGCTTGAAATAGTATACATAAATTGTTTGAATGCAATCAGATTTAAATGCAGTTCAGAGGAAGAAAAGTGGGACCACTTAGTAGTCTCTATGTTTATACAACTTTTGCCCAGAATTAACTATACTAAGCGTTTCTATCATATACTATTCCAACTACTGACGGTTCGGTATCATGGTGCCAAGCGATTTAAGGGCGAGGATCTCAGTGCGCTCGGTATGTTAGTTCATGGGTTCGATTTCCAATTGGGTCGGTTGATATTTATTTCGCGAAATGAACATTGGGCCTCCCATACTTGCTAGAGTAGGCTGGTAATAGGTACAACAGGATATTCTATTCTTACTGCCCTAGTAAGACCACATAAGACGCTAATCCTCAGCTAACAACAACAAATATTGACCGAATAAGACCAAACCAATTACTACTTACAGATTCAACATTTAAAAACTGAAAAATGCTACCAATGCATTAAAACGAGAGTGAATAAATATTTTATTGTACCTGATGTGCGTCACTTACTTGAGGAGTGAGGATTGTTGCTAGAGATATACGAGCTACTCGTAAATGGTCTTACTTATGCATCATTTGATAGAGGGTAGTATGATGTTCTCGGTTGTTACCCTAGACAGGGCTTCCAACTATCCAGCAACTGCGATTGGAAAACTGAAATACTACCCCTAACACACAACCAATTGAATAAGATGTTAGTAAAAAATTAGCCTGTTTTACTCTTTATTTTTTTAAATAGATTACTTTTTTGACGCGATTGGTTTATAAATTAATGTTACATGAGAAAGATCTGCAGATGAAAATCTAAGTGGAAAGACAAGATATTGACTTTTTTTGATATTGGAGTGTTTGGATGTCATTGGTATCTATATTTCAAATTGCTTGCTTAGTAATAGAAAGATATCTGCAAATGTGCGACATATGGTGTAAAGTATCAGCTCCAGTTATGATTATTTTAAAGTAAGAATCAGGATTAATCTGTACTTTTAAGAAGCGCTTTAAAAGGTATAAAGTAATTATCAAATAATAATAATTATTTTTCGGCTGCATTTATTTACAGATGGTGGTAAAATTATCCAATAAAATAATGTTTGTCAATCTTTCTATTAATTTTATATGTATATATATATATATATATATATATATATATATATATATATATATATATATATATATATATATATATTTATAAAAATATACATAGGAATCCAAGAACTCAAAAACTTCCTGATTCCTATTGTCAACAATCGGATTATAGTTACATTTATTTCGTTACATTTACAGTGTCAAGGGGGAAACCGCGGCAGAGCACTTTTTTTGTATTTTAAACTGGTGGGTTCAGTTTTAATAAGATATAAGATATTTATTTATTTGATTACTGTTTTAGGTGCCGTGTACAACAACTCGGGCTAGAGGCACCATTACATAACATTTGTCATTAGACTTCTAGATTAGTCGATACAAGTTGCTTTCTTTGAGTACGGTAAACAGTTTTTTCCAGTTTTCGGGTTTTAAAGCCTTGCAGTATCTTTGGAGATGCAACGAAGTCCTGTAAGATAAAAGCTGGGTGCAATCCTTGATAATGTGCTCCGTTGTAAGGAGGAAGTTACAAGTGCTTCATTCTGGTGGAGGATTGCCTTCAAGTAGATGGCGATGTGTCAACTTACTTTGCCCGATTCTGAGTCTCGTTATTACTGTTTGCTCTCTCCTGTTTATTGGGAGAGGTGTTGACGGAAGAAAGCTTTCATAAATCCTTTTCATTTGTTTATTGGTATCAGGTGTTTCTGCCCAGATGTTAATACATGATTCTCTGCACAGGTTAAATATATATTTATGATAGTCGTAGAGAGTGACATTGATATTTGGAAAAGGGAACATGGTTCTTGCTTCCTTTGCACTTATGTCTGCCAATTCATTCCCTTCTATATTGGTGTGACTAGGGAACCAAAGAAATGTAATGTTTTTATTCATTATTAGTGCTGATTTCATAATTTTCATGACGATAGGATTGTCAGTTAAATGAAATTTTTGGATTGCCTGAAGGGCGGAAAATGAGTCGCTGCAGATTAGAAATTGCCTGCTGTCCAAATTTTCAATTAAATTCACACACAGGTATATTGAAAATAGTTCGGCAGAAAAAATAGAAAAAATGTTTGGAAGACAGTATCGGAGGGTTTCTGAAGGAAGGATAACTGAACATCCAACACTCTCCTTATCTTTTGAGCCATCCGTTCAAAGGCAGACATAATAAATGTAACGTTTAGAAAGTAAATTTAAAAAACTTTGCCTTAGGGCCTCAGGAGGACTGTTTATTTTCTTAATCCGGTTTAAGGAAAAATCAAATGATATTTTATGAGTTGTCCACGGTGGTAGTGGGTTTGGAGATGACATATAAAACGGTGGAAAAGAAAATGAGTCGGATAATAGAGGCTAGATAGAAAGACGAGATGGTAATTTGTAACACGAAAATTCGCAGGACTCTGTACTAGCTTTAATACGACTTACTATTCTTAAATAAAGATAGTGTCTGCGTAGTTCAAGAGACCACTCATCTGCCTCCCAGAGTTATTTACGCTCCAGTCGCCCTGCAAATCATTGAATGGTGTACTGGATCTAATCTTTGTAAAATCCTTTTAGAAGAATCTCCGTAAATTTCGCAACCGTAATCGATATAAAAGATAGGAATGCACTTAATATTTGTGCATATTACTATCGGGAAAAAAACGATATTTCAAATAAATCGATAATTTAAAATCAATACAAAAACAGTAAGGGGGGATAACAGTTGAAGCTCTGAGCGTGTAGGTTATCCAGTGCAATTTTTTGATACAAATATATATTTATGAGAAACTGTGGAATCGAGGATAATTTGCAATGCAAATTCGCCTGATATTTCAGAGAATTTTATTGTTTCTGAAGGGGATAACATTTTCTTTTTTCTTTTCTTCTAGCTGTTATTATTTTATTCCTTTATTGCAAATTTGAGACAGTGTGACAAGCGGTAATTTTCCTTATTAATATATTTTGACGTTTATTGAAGTTAGCACTAATTTTCATTCCCAATGCATTTATTAGACTTACTGGAGCGCACAGTACATCGAATGAGGACCAATGACCGAAAAGTAATTATTATTTATTTATTTTTTTTTTTAGATTTCCAGTTATTTTCTATGTTCAACTACTATTAGATAGTAGTAGAAAAGGGCTTGCTATAAAAAAAATATACTTTTCAAGTCTCATCATGATCAGTAATCCGTTTAATGGAGTAGGGAGGTGTTTGCCTAATATTCATATCTGGACGTTATTACTAATTAATCATTCAATTTGGTTTTGATTACTCATCGAGTTTCTATTTGAAGGATTATTAGCTCCAATTTACAGCGATTTGATGATCATACACTAGATAAGTGCACGGTCTTAATAATCATTTTCAGGTACCCCAAACTGTCCCTTTAAAATAGAGGACTGCCCCATCATTTTTTTTTCAGAAAGGAGGATAACAAATAGGGAGGTTTTAAGTGCCTTCTCTTTTCAGTGCCGCGAGGTAGCATTACATTAATTTTTTATAAATGAATCAAACATTGCTAGTCCCTCAAACAAATTTAATTTCAAATTACACTTTTACTGCATTAAGCTATAAAGATAATTACAAGAATGCTCCGGGTATAAACAGCGATTTGAGAATCTACAAAAAATGGTTAAATTCAGATTTATTCCAGCCATTAATTAACATGCCTTCAGATAACTAAGCATAACAACCACCAAAACCTCTGACATATATAAAGCTACCTCCTATTTACGTCACCGGCGTAGATAACTATATCCAATTTTGTTATGATATTTCCGAATTAATTGGTCAACCCAATTTCCTATGTTACTCCAGATACCATGACATAAAAATAAACACAGAAAAAAAAAAAGAGCAATATAAATCATTGGTAGCCCACCTAAAAGCTCAAAACATCGAGTTACATTGCTACCAATTAAAATAAGTGAAGTTCTACAGGGTAGTACTACGGGGCCTTCGCCAATCTGTACCTCCTGATTTCATCAAAAGAGACCTGGAGCGGTTGGGCCATAGCGTCAGGTACGTCACAAACGTACTCCACCGCTCAGAAAAACACCCATTCCCATCGTTCTTTGTGGATCTAGAGCCAGAAGATAACAATGAGGAAGTTTTCAACATCAAAAGATTGGTGTACTCCGTGGTCAAATTTGAAGTACCAAGAGTCAAAAAAGAAAAAGTACAGTGTACCAGATGCCAAAACCTAGACCACACCAAAACGTATTGCAACCGCCAAGCAAGATGTGTCAAATGTGCAGGACCACATGTAACAGCAACTTGCTTAAAAACACGAGAAACGCCAGCCTGTGGAAACAGAGGACACACTCTGGTGAGAGACATCCTGCCAACTATATACCCATATATATAGTTAACCCTGCCAGGTGAACAAACATAGGCAGAAGCAAAGAGCCACCAACTCCGCTACAAATAAAACTTCAGTTCTTCAAACAACAGAAACAGGAGTGACATCCCTTCAGAACCAACAGAACACTTCATTCAACAATAGTTTTCCTAAACACTTTCCTCCACTACCATCAACATTAAAAGCTCAACAACCTCTGCATCAGCAACCCATCAATTAAGCCGTTCAACATACTCAATCCCAGCCATCAACCTCAGCAGTGGGATCATCTCAACTTCTTCCTTCAAGGAAAGAATTCACAACTGTTGAACAAAGAAACCGATGGCCACAAAATCTGGCGTCTCAAACATCCCTTCCATGCCGGCCTCCCAAAATAATCAATCCTTCCCCTTCAACTACCCAACAGACCCCACAACATGTAAACCAACAGAACAAGACTGCATCCCAAATTTATGAGCAAACCGTACCTCCTCAATAAAATCCAAGCCAAATTCCATTCCAGGTAATGTCTTCAAGACAGTTAAACCTCCCGCCTCAAATATCAGAACCCTATCCAATTTCCTCCTAAAGTCTTGGTGATATCTCACCAATTCTTTCCTCAGTCCTTCATGAACTGCAAGAAACTATCAGACCTTTAATAACCCATCTCGAAAGAGTTCTGTCAGAAATCACGTCTTTTGTTCCTCGATGATCCAAAACTCCTTGACAGTTCTTTTATGTAACGTAAATGGTTTGCTCAATAACATAAATGAACTAGGCATATTCTTACACGACAATAACATTCACGTTGCCCTAACTACCGGAACTCACTTGACGTCTACCTCTTATTTCTACATTAATGGCTACATTACTTACAGAACTGACCACCCGACACAAAATAGTCCACGGCGGTACTTGTATCCTTATCCATAGATCACTAACCCATACCCTGATTCCTTCCTTTCCAATTGACACCATTCAGACTACCACACTAATCCTATCCTCCTTTCTATTTAACCTTACTCTTTCGTCTGTATATTTTCCTCCATTGTGTTTTCTCGGAAAAGTGCGACTTAGCAAGAAAAAGGAGTTATCAAGAACTAGACGAAGTAATCAGACATGCTGATATTGAGCAGTTTATAAAATTAAAAAAAATAAATAAGCTGGCTTTGGCACGTCGAAATTAGATATTGATTTAGCCCAAACCAGATAATTATCCTTACATAGTAAACTCCATAACCATTAAAATAAACTCATCTCTCAACTTGCTTCCTATTATATTCTCAACAACCATCCAAGAACTAGACGAAGTAATCAGACATGCTGATATTGAGCAGTTTATAAAATTTAAAAAAATAAATAAGCTGGCTTTGGCACGTCGAAATTAGATATTGATTTAGCCCAAACCTTACATAATATAAATTATCCTTACATAGTAAACTCCATAACCATTAAAATAAACTCATCTCTCAACTTGCTTCCTATTATATTCTCAACAACCATCCAGAGGCGTCTTAAAACGTTCTCATATAGAACTTCTATTTAAGTGCTAACAGTAGTTAGTTGATTTACAAGCTAACGACATATTATGTACGCTATAATCACATTTACTTGATTTTATTTTTGTATAAACTTGTATCTATAAATGGATAAATAATAAAAAAAACAATTGAAAGATATAACTAAGTCAAATCTCCTCCTACTTAAAAAGGAGAATCACATAAAGAAACATCCTAGATGGCATGATGCCTATTCCAGCTCCGATTAAATTTAAATACCAAGAGGCGGATTGGGATCTATTTAAATCTCAAGTCTACCATGAATTATCGACTGTCCCTACCCTCCGCACGAAGAGAGAAATCGATGATTATATAAAGTTCTTCACGGCCACCATACAGCAAGCCGCTGAAACGGCCATACCAAAGTTTTGCCCTCTTCCACCTGCTTTGCGAACACTGCCAGACCACATTTTGACACTTATTGCTTTACGCAATAAGTGGTACAGGACCAGAGATCAAGAGGTCAAATCAGTCGTCAATTCTCTCACTACCCAAATCCGCAACCTTATGAAACAATGGAGGACCACTCTTTGGCACGAGAAATTGAGGGCCACACACGGTGACCATAGAAAATTTTGGAGACTGTTGAAAACGTCTACTAGAAAGAGAACTTCTATGATGCTCCACGATGGTGACAAATTGCTTACAGCAGAGGAACAAGTATCGAAGTTCGTGGACCATTACGATATGGCCATAAAAAGGCGTACTGGGACCCCACTAGAAGCACCTGAAATAGAGGAGCCTGGAACCAACAATATTTTCGTATCCCCGAAACAGTTGAAGGCCATCCTTCGTCGTTCGAGGGGAAATAAAGCCCCTGGTCATGATGGGATACAAACAATATTGTTAAAACAATTGCCCAGGAGAGGTATAGTCCACCTTACCAATCTTTATAATTCATGTTTCAGGCTACGGTACTTTTCAGAGGCATGGAAACCGGCCATTCTCTTCCCGCTTTTGAAACCCGCGAAGACTGGCGCTCAGGCAGCTGATTACAGACCAGTAAGCTTACTTCCGCACTTAGGCAAAATTTTCGAAAAAAATTATTCTAAATTATTTAAAAACTTTCTGTTCAGAAATCTCAATTATTTCACCCGAGCAGACCGGATTCCAGGCCGGCCTCAGCCTGGAACACCATCTGGCGAAACTACAGGCGGAAGTAAGCCAACACATTGCTAAAAATGAAGTGACTGCAATGATATCAATTGACTGCAGGGAGGCGTTCGACTCAGTGTCACATGGGTTCCTAAGTAAGATACTGCAGGACCACGAATTCCCGGAGCAACTTTCAACTTTATTGTGGTCATTTCTTGATCAGCGTAAAATCAGGGTGCGAGTCGGCCAGGCATTATCCAAAGAAGTCCCTCAAGGGTCTGTGCTTTCTCCAGTATTGTTCTCAATATACATGGCTGAAACTGTTGGTGCTAGGTACAGAAAAGCGACTATGGCGGCCTACGCCGATGACATTGCTATATATAGTAGATCATTAAACGCCACGAAGGCTCTACGGCAGGCGGAGGAGGTTTGTAATGAAATCACGCGAAAATTGGAAGGATTAAATATTGCAGTTAACCCCAAGAAGACTGACTGCATTATCTTCTCCTTCCAGAAAAATAAGCGTCCTCTTCCTAAAACCTATCAGGTAGCAGGAATCGCAAAGAGGCCAGCGGGCAGTATAGTGTATCTGGGAGTCACTCTAGACAGGCACCTTACATTTTCAATCCACTGCAACCGAAAACCTAAGTCGGTGAGAACAAAATCATACAGGCTAAATCACCTGCTAAGTACACCAAACCTCTCGCTCCGCCTCAAACTAATGATTTATAAATGTTTACTGAGACTGGCAAACATATCACAATCGGCATCAAAAAGACTCCAACAGTTTCAGAACGGGTTATTGAGACGAATCGTTCGACATACTAGGACTAAAACTGACATAATACACAAAACACTAGACTTACCAAAGGTGACAGAATACATTACAAGAAGGCATATCAAATTCTTTGATAGCCTCAAATACTCGACTAACCCACTATTCAACACATTAACGCCAACTGAAAAACCACAGAGGTGGCAAAATTACGTCAAAACACTTAGACTTGACTAATATGACTCAACAGACCCTCTTTCCCAAACATCTAGTGAGCCCCATCACTAGATCAACATCTATTGTATTGCTGTACTTAATACAATCATAATTTTTGTACTTTAAACAAAACTTCCTTAATGCACCAAGTGCAGAAAAAGGGACGGATTTAAATGTTTGTTATTGTATTTTAAATCAATAAAAATAAAAGGGGATTAGAAGAAAAAAAAAAAAAGAAACATCCTTTTTTAGAGGTTGAACTTGAGTAAATTATTCTGGCCTCTTGGATCGTTCTCTTGAAGAAAGGGTTTAATCATCTTTATTTATAGATTTACTTTTGTGTAACAAAGATGAACAAAGTGGAATTTCTAAGTAAATATAATATACTGGTTGCAAATATCATCTTGCGGTATTGGATACTTGGGGAGATTCAAAGATTGCATATCCTGAAAATGCAGGCCGTGGTTAGGCATCTTACCATTTTCAAGAAGGAAACGGCTTCCCTTAGGTGGTGTCTTAATCCTTGCTACCACGGCCTCATGGCGGCCAGATCCAATTTTAAATTGGTCAGAGTTGAGGCGTTGAAGCAATGAAAAGGCGTACTTGTATATGTAATCCGTAGTGGGTATGGAGGTTGACTTGACCTTTTCACTGAACGATCGGTAAGTCTTCTGGCATCAAAGACCTGTATTCTGCATAAAACTTGACTTATATATATATATATATATATATATATATATATATATATATATATATATATATATATATATATATATATATAAGTTAAGGATAGAAGGTACCGATATACATGTTAATCCTTAATGCTAACTCTGTAAACATTGGAAATGTATATATAGAGGATTTAAATGAGGAATAAATCAGTTGTTATCAAGCCGTTGTACGTGTATTATTTCATTCCTTTTTCTTTTTTTTTATCTTTTCACTCTCAGTGAACATAAGTGGTGCCGAAACCCGGGAACACGTAAGAGGAAATTCTTTACTATATATTTTTTTTTTATATCTCTCTTTTCCTAGTGGTTCAGAGATAAATTCGCTTAGGAGAATTCAGTATTTTCACAAATTATTTTAATAAGCTAGCTGAAAATGACTGACATGCCACCTATACCAGCGCAGCCACTGTCGGCAGCACACGCGAATATACAGGAACTGTTGAAAATTAAAACGGCCACAGCACAAGACCTGAGGAGAGCGATTTCTGACCTTGAAGGGTATGATGGAGAAATCGGAGAATTGAATCACTTCCTCAAGGGTGGGGACAGGTTATTGGCTAGAATAGATGCAAAAGCCGCAGATAACCTATTGGATCAAGGAGATTCCAACACCCTCAGGGCCGCTTTAGTATGCAGGGTAAAAAGAAGTGTACTGAACCATATCCAAGCGGATGAAGACACGCCTTGGGTAATAGTTAAAGAGAGGCTGAAGAAAGCATATGGAGGTGGGCGGTGGTCCCCAGAAGAAGACATATTTCAGATGTTCCGCGAAACGAAGCGGTCCTACCAGTCGAACGGGCGCTATGCGGGCACTCTGATCGTCCACTATAACCGAATAACGGAGAAGATGAGAGAGACGGAAGAGCGAGGACAAGTGGAAGCGAAGATGACATTTCTGTCCACCATCCTGAAGGTGCAACTAGCACGGGAAACCGGAAAGAAAGAAGGTCTGCCCAGGGAGAAATCGTTCCTAGAGTGTGCCCAGGAGATGGTCGACGCTGGAGCCAGAGACGAAGAGTTCCGGAGAAAAGACGAGGAGGAGAACAGCTGGACCAGAGTGGTTAACAGAAGAAGGGGCGGAAGAAGGAGCGATAAGAGAAGCTACGGCGTGGAAAGGAACGAGACGAGCTCCGGGAGAAGAGACAAACCGTGGAGGCCAGAGGGACGTCGAGACACAGATAGGAGGAGCGGAAGGAGAGAAGAAAGACGCTGTCACGGATGTGGGAAGACCGGACACCTAGTAGCTCGTTGCCCGCGAACAAAATGTTTCGAGTGCGGCACAGAAGGGCATAGCTAGACAATGAGCAAGGAGCGCGGGCAGAGGAACGCGGACGGAGAGAAGGGCGCTACAGGAAGAATGAGGGGAGTGCGCTAGGAAGAATGAGGGGAGTGCGCTTCGAGGGGCAACCGCGCAGTATTAAACAACATAGAGGGAGCGAGAGGTAGGTTGCCTATCATCAGAGTCACCGGTGGAGTAAAGTGTTTAGTGGATACGGGTAGCTCAAATACCATCATGAGCCGAGAAGCGGTAGAGGCATTCTGTAAGGGAGAGAGGAGACCCCAAACGCAGGTATGTAACTGCAGACTAATTACGCTAAACGGACCGTGTAGGACAGAGGGGGAAATAGAACTAGAACTGACAAAATGGGGGGAGAAAAGGGGTAAACTGAGGGTACATGTGGTGGAAAAGATGCCGCGGGAGTACGGGGCGATCATAGGGTGTGATCTCTTAGAGACGCTAGGGGCGCGAGTGAGGGTGAGAAACGGGAAATGGACGGTGCACATAGGGGGACACAAATATCGGGGAAGGAAGGGAACAACCGACGAACACGGAATGATAGGGGTGGTGGCACAGTCGGAGGATTGGCGACAGGTAATCATGAGGGAATACCGGGATGTTTTCTTCAGGGAAGGAGAACCTCTGAGCGCAACAGGGGAAACGGTGCATGAGATCCCGTTGAAACAGGAACGCGTGGTATATGTAAAGGAAAGGAGGTACCCTCAAGCTCTGAGGCAACATATCCGCGAGGAACTTGATAATCTGAGAAAACAGGGAATCATTGTGGATAGCACCTCACCCTATAACAGTCCATTGTGGATAGTCAAAAAGAAGAGTGATGGGGGGAAGAGACAAGAGAAATACAGAGTAGTGGTGGACTTCAGGAAACTGAACGACAACACGTTGGACGAAAAATACCCAATACCGAGACTGGACGATATACTGGACAGACTGGGAGGAGCAACTATATTCTCAACTCTGGATCTTAAAGCAGGTTACCATCAAATTAAGATGCACCCTAAGGACAGGCAAAAAACGGCGTTCACCTTTGAGAGGGGACACTTCGAGTTCACGAGGATGCCTTTCGGGCTGAAGAACGCGCCGGTGACATTCCAGAGGTTAATGGATGAATTCCTTAGAGGGTTGGACGAGAACGTTTGTCAAGTGTACATGGACGACCTGTTGGTTTTTAGCAAAGACGAAAGGAAGCATGTCGATGACTTACGAACTGTGTTTAAACGACTAAGGGAATTCGGCCTGAAACTATCACCGGAAAAGTCCAGATTAGGGATAGAAGAAATTACGTTTCTGGGGCACAAGATATCGCGGGAGGGGATACAACCGGACCGGGCTAAAGTTGAGGCGATCCAAAAAATGGCAATCCCCACAGACGCAAAGGGTATCCGGAGACTGGTGGGTACGCTGAATTATTACAGAAGGTTCATTCCGGAGATGGCGCAATATTTAGTACCCTTGAATAATCTACTAAAGAAAGGGAAAAAAATTGTAATAACGCCGGAAATCGAAGATAAGGTCCGAAAGTGTAGGGAGCGCCTTGAAGTAGAGCCGATTCTAGCATTCCCAGACTTTACCAAACAGTTCACGATAACCACGGACGCAAGCGAATATGCACTGGGGGCGGTTCTATCACAAGAAGGGGAAAGGGGCAAGCGGCCGGTAGCATATGCCAGTAGACGCCTTTCCGAAGCAGAGACAAGGTATAGTGCGGTGGAAAGGGAACTGTTAGGGGTAATATGGGCGATAGAAAATTTTAGGCCGTACGTGTTTGGACGCAAATTTACAGTACAGACGGACCACAGACCTTTACTTTGGGTGGGGAAAATAAAGGAGTCGTCGGCATGGGTCACCCGGTGGAAGGAGTACCTGAGGCAGTACAATATGGAGATCGCCTATAAACCCGGACGGGAAAACGTTGTAGCCGATTGGCTATCCCGAGCGATTCAGGTGAACGCGATCGAGAGAGAGGAAGGGGAATATTCAGGCGGTATTCGGGGATTCATCAGGGAATGGACACCGGAGGGAGAGGGCCTACAGGCAACACAGGACGAGACTGAGGAACAGGACGATGCAGAGTCGAGTGCGTCAGGGAACAGACCGACAGACATGGAAGAGGACGATACCATTATCAACAACAAAAGACGACAAATAATTTGGAAAACCAGGACTCAAGGGCTAATGAAGATCGAATATTTGTCTTACGCCGGGTGTTCCATTACAACCATTTGGTCTCAGCCAGGGGTTAGGGATGAGCAAATCATAAAGGTGCTTAATGATTCCTCAAAACCAGGAAAGAGCTACCATTTGTACGTGGGGAATAACACGGTATGGGACAAAATCCGGCGGATGTGGCAGGAAGAAAAGATTGGGGTCGATCGGAATTTCACCAGGTGCACCAAAATCGGAGAAACTGTCAGGGAACCGGATAAGCAAAAGGAGGTCACACTGGCGTACCACCAAGGAAAGACCAATCACAGGGGCATAAATGAAACGTTCCAGGCACTCCTGCGGCGATATTACTGGAAAAACATGAAGAAGACGATTGAGGGGGTAATAGCCGAATGCGAGGTGTGCCAGACGACGAAATATGATAGACACCCACCTACGGGACTGCGGGAAGTAACTAGGACGCCATCGGGACCACTAAGTGAGCTGCAAATGGAAACGTTCACCTGGAAAGGAGAAAAGTGGGTGACGATGATCGACATTTTTAGCAAGCCGGCGATGGCGTACTGGATCCAGGAACGGACGGCAGAAGCGATCGTACAGGCTGTGCACACGTGGTTTCTGTTCTACGGGGTACCCGATAGAATCTCGTCAGACGGAGGGCGAGAATTTGATAACGGGAAGCTACGGGAAGAGCTCAAACGGGTGGACGTGGAATGGCATAAAAATACGCCTGGACACCCCAAAAGCCGAGGAGACGTGGAGAGGCTGCACAGCACACTTAGCGACCACCTGCGCATTTTTCACCAGGAAAAAGGACTGGAACCTAATGAAGCAATGCCGAAAGCAATAGTAGCATACAACCATTCGGTGCACGCTGCGACGGGATTTACACCATTCGAGATACTCTTCGGTCCGCGGGAGAGGCGGCGGGACGAACGTATCACGGAAGTGGACCCGGACATAGGGGACAGCATAGAAGCGAATCGGATTGCGGTGGGAAAAATTCGCAAGAAGGTGGGTACAAAAATCGCGGCGGATAAGAGTAGAGAGAGGGTGGAGCGGGAAAATCTGGAGGTGACGGACGGGATGGGAAGGATAAAGATTGGGACAATAGTGTACCGGAAAATCGTTTCGAATAGGGGAAAAGAAATACAGCGTTACGAGGGACCGTACAAGGTAGTCACTATTCGGGAACATAATGTGGTTACTATACAGGACGTACATGACCCAGGGAGACGACGGACGGTACACTTGGAACAGTTAAAAATTCCCAGAAGTACAACAACATAAACAGGACATGGACGAGGTATCCTCTCTTCCACTGCCTTGGGATACGACGTTGTATATCAGGTCGTAAAATAATCTTTTGATAGTGTTGTTAAGTGTTAATGTTAGTTTGAGTGATTTAGAAGAATTATTTTGTGTTTTGTTTTTTTTCAAAGTGGAAAATTTTTGGTTAAGTGTTACTTTTAATTGGTGTGCTTTCTGTTCATGAGATAAAGTATGTTTTTTTTTTTGGTTTATTGTTTTTTTTTTTAATTTTAAATATGTTTTAGTTCTTAAGGAGTTTACGAGGACTGGTCGTAAACTGGCAGGGGGGAGTTAAGGATAGAAGGTACCAATATACATGTTAATCCTTAATGCTAACTCTGTAAACATTGGAAATATATATATAGAGGATTTAAATGAGGAATAAATCAGTTGTTATCAAGCCGTTGTACGTGTATTATTTCATTCCTTTTTCTTTTTTTTTATCTTTTCACTCTCAGTGAACATAACTTATATATATATATATATATATATATATATATATATATATATATATATATATATATATATATATATATATATATATATATATATATATATATATATATGTATATTTAATTTGATGGCCTGATTTCTGCTAGTTTATTTATTTTTCTGAAAATTCCCTGTAATTGAGTACTTATAACTATAGGTAATTGTAGGATTATAGTATATATTACATTAAGAATAGCTGTAATGTTATTTTAGTAACTTGATAATTGTAGTTTTTAGTCCAACAATATTTAATGAAGTGATTTCATAATTTGGAGAACTTTGCTAGGGAGAACCACTGCATTCCATTAAGGAACCACGGTTTTAATATAATTAAATCAAGTTCATTCAATATTCAACTACAAGTTCAACTAGATTCTTTTCATTCAAAGCAATATAGCTCCTAAACAGTAGACCCTAGTGGAAAATTTTATATAACAAAACATATTTTCCATTAAATGTCTGATAGCTGTGGTTAAATTTTCGGTCCAAACCGTCCAACAGAGCTAGAGCGTGTCAAAATGTTACATTTTTGAATGTGAAAAAACCTTACATCAAAAAAATCTCAATTTCTACCTGATTAGGAAAACCTACATGTCATGGAAGTGTCTGTCTATAATCTTCTGCTTTTCCTAATTTACATTTTATAATTAAAGGATTAAATCACTTACATTAATAATTAAATTAAATTAGCAACCAATTATCATTCGAAATAAACAAAGTTGGGAGGAAATATCAGTTTCAAAAGTGATTTTTTTCATTCAAATCAATATTGCGCCTAGACGGTTGTTCATAGCGACAAATGCTATGAAACAAAAAATTCTCCATTATTCTTCTGATAAGAGAACTGTCATCTAACTTTCGATTTGAGCCACGCCGACAGAGACAACACTTAAAAAATGCAGGCAAAAAGTGACTTTTTTATTCAAACAAATGTAGCTCCTAAATAATGTTATATATCAAAAAATATTTTCCGTTAAATTTTTGATCAGAAAACTGCCGGCTATTTTTCGATCAAACACCAACTGAGCTAGAGCGTGGTCAAAATGTAACTTTTTTGAGGGTGGAAAAAACTTTTCGACACATTGGATTGTGAAGAAAACGTTAAAGCGTGACTTTTTTCATTCAAACAAATATAGCCGCTAAACGGTAGGTTCTAAATGTTATATTATGGAAATATTCTCCATTAAAGTTATCATAGGAAATCTATTGACAACTTTTCAATTCGAACAACACCAAGATAGCTAATGCTTGTCTAAATGCTACATTTTCGACTATGAAAAAAGCCTTTGACCAAAAAGTATAGACCCACCCCAGCCAAGGACATGTCCATGTCACAAGGAATGATTCTTAAACCAGGAGATTCTGTTAAACAAGGAATTTTTTAACCTTCACCAACAGAACATATTATTTTTTTATAAATGGAAATTAAAAAAACAATAATTATGTCATGGTAAAGATCGTTACAGGGTCTACAAAAAATTTATAAGTATCTTCGCAACTCCCAATTAAATATCTTGATACCACGCATATGATTGATTCTACAACATTAGCAAGTTTTGATTATCTCTGAACATAAAAAATTTCTAATCAAAGTTATATAAATTATATAAAATTCTAATCTTCTGATTCACTACAAAAACTCATTTATAAGACCAATATCATCTTTGGACTTATCGTATGGAGTTATGAGGCTCCACAAACCCATCTGATTATTTCCGCATTCAATCACTCCAATCCAAAATCTTTTTTGCTGTGTACTAGCTGCATGTTATACTTTAATTTATCCGTTTCTGTTCAATAACTATATCCAATCAGCTTTTATCGCAATCATTTTAACCTTATATTTTATTAATTTTCATATAGTATATCTGATAATTTTTTTTTTGTCTTACCGTTTTGTTTTTCTTATAGGTCTGATGAAGGCTTACACTATGAATTAATACTATTTAATTATGTTTTTTGACTCCACAGATCAACTATCAAATTCAAAACAAAAACAAAATAAATAATCTAGCCGACAAAAAACTACCTCCGCTGCCCATCATTAATCAGTGAGTCAAAATCGATCATTCGCAATGATGTTAGTAAGTCAGTCTTAAATTTAGAAAACAAATTTAGTTCTACCTGTGGCTATGTTGAGAATAATACTTTTTAGTAGATCAAATCTTTGTCTTTCAAATGATTTATATTCGTTAAGTCCATGTCTAAAATTTTTAATCTGTCCGTCTTCATTACATATGTCAGATCTTATTGTGTTAAATCGTTTTAGATATTGTTTAGAGCTACCGTGTACTGTCATTAGTTATGTTAGTTTGTAGTTTTTACTTTGTTTGTTGTGTGTAATGTGAAGTATAAATGAGTGTAAACATGGTGACTTGATAAGGTCACCCACAACTGCTCCGATTTTTTAACCTTATCTGACCATGTCCCGCTTATATAAGATAAGGGAACATAGTTATATGAATGTGACAAAGCACTTTTAACCGCTTCTTTGGCTAGTCTAATCAGCCCTTTCGTTACAATAAATTCCAGAATGTGCCTTAACCTATTTTAAAGAGACCATTTTCCCATTGTGCTTAGCGCTTATTATTTTTTTTCTGATTAGGTTAGTCAAATAGACATGAATGCCGTATTTTAATCGAGTCTATCAAAATTTTACTTTCTGTTTGTATTGTAATATGTGCATTAGTCTTTTGAGGTTCTTTAACTATGTATTCCGTCACTTTCAAAACTGTAAATTTCTCGGCTTGGTTATTGGAACAGTAAGATTCTATTTTATACTGTTGTTTTGTCATCCATAGCTTTCAATAACCATGCACAACTGACGTTCTCGCTGTCCCTACTAACGTCCGTGTATGTTTCTGTTTTGTCCGTATTAACTGAATAACATTGGGGTGTAGTCCACAAACTTGATGCTGGATGTATTCAAAACTTGCAGTCAGTGTTTTTTTTCTATTTTACCCTTCCAGCACGTGATGTTTATAATGATGTTTTAACATATTGTTTCATCGAAGGATCATTTTTTAATTCTTTTGACATATAGAATATTTCATTTCTATAGTGGCACTATGAGATATATCAGCAATATTAGGTAACTAGTTGTAAAAATTATAGACATTTTTATTTGGTAAATTTAAACACATTAAATAAAAAGAACTAAATTTGAATAGGAAATCACAATACTTTTTAATTTATATACAATATACATCATGAAATGGAATTGTCAGAAATTCCAGAGGCCCTTGACTCTGGAGGAGAGGAATGAGTAGGCCCTAGCGGGGGGTTACGTTTAATCCAATGACGCTAAAATGAGGTTTGGTGATGGTAATCAGTGCCAAATTTAAGGGCTTCTAGTTAAGATGAAAATCAAACTTCCTTGTAACTATGTTATTTTGCAGACATATTTAAAATTATATAACAACATGTACATAAATTACTATTCTTTATTTCTAAAATTATATCAATATGTTACAATCCTCAAAACAAAAACCAAAGGGAAGATCATCAATAAAAATCGAAGTAAATTTACTGCAGACAAAATAATGGAAATTACAACGTTCAGTTATAAATTTTCAGTTTTAAATTTGTACCTCCAGAGAGTACAAATTTTCAATAGTATCCTGAAGGTAATAAATATTTTTACCACAAGTTTGCATGTTAAATATTCTTTATTTTACGTGGTTTGGTCTAGAAATTCACAAACTAGTTGAAAATTTTATTTTCTTTAGTTATTCAGTAGTGAAATACCACGCTTTTTCAAAATTCCAGTGGTTTTTTTCGGTAACTAAAAATTTGAATGAACCAATAACTATACAATAACTTTATTCATTAAAATAATCTCCATTACAACTGATAACTTTATCCCACCGTGAAGCAAGATCACTAATACTGTTTTTAAAAATGAGTGATCTGTGCTGGTAAAAAACTGAATTATTTCCAATTCTAGGCTTTGTTGTTTTTCAAAACATTTCTGCCAGAGATAATTGCCCAGAGATCTACAAAGGTTACAATCAGTGGGTGAAAGGTCGGGAGGATATGGTGGATGGGGCAATTTTTCCCTTCCAATTTCCCCTACTTTATCCCTAGTCAACTTAGCAGGATATGGCCTATTATTCACCGCTGATAACCTTTGGAGTAGCAATTTAACCATTTTTTCCCATTTGATGTTGTTATCCCCAGACTGTTGCTTGCGAAATATTACCATTAACTGGTTACAGATTTCCGCACATATTTGACGTGGATCCAAATTGATTAACTATCAAATTTCTTGTTCGTTGTCAACTTTAGGTCTTCCAGAAGGAGCACCATCTTCAAGCATTTCATCACTTTGAAAAAATTCGAAAAACCAAAATTGAGCTTTACACTGAGAGTACCTTCTCACCAAACACGGAATATATTTTTAGAGTGGCCACGGTTACTTTCAAGCCAAGTTTAAATTGACCCAACTTAAATTTCAACACTCAGTATTTTAATATATCTCATTAAACGTTTAAGTGACTGGATACACATGTAATCCCAATTTCAAAGACAGTAAACAATATCCTTTACTTTGGTAAAACTCGAATTGAATATAGAGTTTTAACAGATTTAATTTTGTTTCATTTTTATTTAATTTTTTTTTTTAATTTAATTTTGTTTTATTTTTTATTATTACTATTTATCTACTTTTATTTATTCAATGTTTTATGTTAGTATTTCATTTTACTTATGTGTATATTGTTTATGTATAGGAAGTTCTTTTCTGTTATCTTTTTATTTATTTTATTTTATGTATATAATTTTTTTTTGTATTAATTTTTTTTTCTCTTTGTACATAATATGTGAATGTAATCAAATGCCATATGTGGCAGATCGTAATAATTACTCAATAAAAGTTCTATAAAAAAAAAAAAAAATGTTATAACAGAGACGGTAGATATCAAATAAATCCTTATTCATGAAAAAACGACAGGACTTTTTAAACGGCTTGGTACGTCAAAATACTAAAAAATTTGTAGTTACTATCAATAATTCATTTGGGAGCCAATAATTATAACTTTACTAATAACTTTCAATGTAATCAATTAAAAAAAGGCTTATTTAGTATTAATGCGGGATCTTTATTAGTCTACTTGTTCGGGTGAGAGGCTTACCTTAATTGTCCAACAGCATCTATTCTGTTGTCAGTCGGATCCCAGTGTTTTGTCCTTGAAGATAATTAGAAAAGAAAAATAAAATAAAGAAAACAACCTCTTCGGATAATGACATAATACAATTTTAAATATCAAATGCTTAAAAAACATTCAAAAGTGTCGAATTGATTACGAAAGACTCATTTACATGACAATAATTAAACCTAGCTGGGTATCAGGAATTAAGGTTTGATTATTAATTGTCTATGCAAGAGTATTTGTCTATATGGTTTCATTGAATACAAAATTATCTCTGCGATTGGCATGTTCTTATAAATATTATTTTCACATTTCCAAAATGTATATTTTGTATCAATTTCTTAATTTCAATAAAAAGGTAAAAATTAAATTATATTTAAAAAAACAACTCATCCTACCACTGTCCTCACCACTTATGCTGATGACACATGTTTATTATCAGTAAACAATGATCCCTTCATTGTTTCCCTAACACTCCAATCCCATATCCTAAACATTCAAGAATGGTGTCAAAAATAGAGAATCAAAATAAACCCAAACAAAACTCACAGGTTATTTACCCTTTGTCGTAAACCTACGACTTCCTGTCCAACAGTATCCTTCAATGATATTCCACTAATCCCTGCTGAACAGATCCGCTACCTAGGACTCCACTTGGACAAACATCTTACTTGGAATCCATATACAAGACTATAGCGACAAGAAAATGCTCGTCGTTACAGACTACTTCAACATTTACTAGACAAACGATCAAACCTCCCAATTCATTACAAAAGACTTATTTACATGAGTGTTATTAGACCTATTTGGACGTACGGAGTTGAGCTTTGGGGCTCTACTAAACCATCCAATTCATCTCGTATCCAATCCTTACAATCCAAAATCCATCGAAAAATCCTAAATGCCCCTTACTTTGTCACCAATAAGCTTATCCATAAAGACCTTAATGTTCCATATGTTGCTGAGTTGCTCCTCCTTAGTCTGCATTAATATCTAAATGGTCAAATTTAAAGAAAATATAACCTTTTTTTTTTAGAAACTTTCTAACGGTAACCCTATGATCAAGTCAATTGATACAGTATTTTTTTTATTTTATTGGATTAACGTCTTTATGTTTTTTAACTAAGATGAGGATGGATGGGTTATCCTACTGGTAATTATCTTATGCTACCTAAGGTGTGAAGGTCTAGATACATTTCGAGGGTCCGCCACGAAATAAATTCTAACCTGCATAGGAGGGATTCGAACCCACCACCTTCAGTAATTTATTTTCATCAGACATTATATCAATCATTCACGATATTGATCGTTTATTTATAGTTGTTTTCATACAACAGAAAAGTCCCTGATTGGATAAATGGAACCTATAATATTTTTATGAGCTTGAGGATGTAGTGACCAAAGGTTTTTTTTTTTTTTTTCTAACAATAAAAAAAATAATAATAAAATCAATGTTTTTAAAACTTTCAACATTATTGAGCGCTTGTTCCAAGTTGTAAGTGGGTATTATAGTGAAATATATTCAGATTAATATGGTTTTATTTCTTTGACATGGTTCGGGATTTTGTCTTATATTGTCGGGAAAATATTTGAAGCAAGCTCAATTTATTACTTTGTCTTAAAGTTATCCCGTTATTAATTACGGAAGATAATATATTTATATCCGAAAAAATTGATTTTTCTGTTTTATGCGATTTAATATTAATTTACAAATCATTTCTCAGAGTATGAACATGACACTAAGAACTAAGACTAAATGGCAACTGTGAAAGTAGTAGTTCATATCGCTCTCTAATAATTATCTTTTTTTGTTTGGTTCTTATAAGTTTTCCAGTAAGAAACATTTACAAGAATATTTATTAATAGCTGTGGTGAACATTGACTAAATAAAACAGTGAGTACAGCCAATGAATATTCTAATAGTGAATACGTGTAATTAACATGTGCTCTATGGACAGATAGCGGAGTGGGGGAGAGGATTAAGCCACGCCGACACTACTCAGTGGCTGACAGCCTTCCACACGAAGAGGTTCTGTACGTGCCTTTATTTATTTATTTTTAAAAATTATTTTACTTTATTCGTTTTTATTTATTTATTTATTTTTCTTTTCTTTTCCTCTATACTTCAATGATATCTGATGAGATATTTCCACATGGTGATGTCGTCTAAAACTAATAAGTCTAAAAGAAGCCGGTCTCTTGAAACTGTACGTTACAGCCTAACTAAACAGCGTCCGCGTATATCTAAGGTTAAAACTGCTCATACTGCTCGTATTCTAAGGTTAAAACACTTCATTAATCAACGAAGCAATGCCTGGGACTTCAACTCGAGGATTAAACGAAGAACCACCCTTTTTTACTGCAAATCCTTTCCAGGTACTTAGTAACACACCCACTGAAAGTATGGAATCGACATCTGTTTCACAGCCTCCAAAACCTCAACCTATTTTCATTCGCAACATAATAAATTTCGGCCTAATGTGTTGCCAATTAAAGGATATAGTCGGCTTACTCATCAACCGGACACCCAAGAGCAAGCGGTAAAACATCATTACCACTTTTCTTCGTTGACTTGGAACCGACGCCAGGGGTTGAAAAAATTGACGATGTCACCTCTACTTATTATACCAAAGTGAAAATAGAGAAACCGTATCCTAAATGGGATATTGTGCAGTGCCATAACTGCCAAGCATACGGCCACACAAAAAGTTACTGCCACCATATTCCAAGATGCGTGAGGTGTGGACAAGCACACAGATTTGAAGAATGTACAAAATCACGAGAAGTTCCTGCAGTGTGTGCCTTATGTCAACAAGAACATCCAGCTAACTACAAAGGATGCCAAACGTACAAAAACCTCCGTAACCGATTCCATAGGACACAGCCACAGAATGAAGAAGCACATCTGACAAGAGGAAGACAACCTTCAAAAATTGCAACCTCGTCTGTATCATTTGCAGAAATGCTTGGAGGAAGAAGATGTCAGAATGAAACAGGTGCCATGCCGCAACCGCCTCATTCCTATAACCCTCAACCTCAGCAACAGCTCCTATCTCAATCCCAACAAAATATTCATTATACTCCAGCTCCATTAATCTAACCCAATCCACATATCCAACATCAGGTCCCCCATATTCCCCCTTCCCAAACTATCTCAGATCTCACATCCTTATTAAATTCCTTCCTTTCTGAATTGAAAACCCTTATCAACCCTCTCATTTCACTCCTCACAAATGTTATCCCTCATCTAATTTCTCTTCAAAAAATGTCTAATCCTTAAATGCCTTCCAAAAAACCCTTATCCGTTCTCCTTTGGAATGCGAATGATATTTGCAATCACACTGACAAACTAACATCCCTGCTACATTACAATGAAATCTATGTATCTTTAATTACAGAAACCAGACTGACCATTAAACAGCGTTTCAACATTCATCACATTACCAAACATACCGAACAGACCACCCTGATGGTACAGCCCATGCCGGAACTGCTGTCATCATTCACCATTCTCTCACTCACCACGTATTTCCTTTACCAGAAAATGAATTCCTGCAACCCACAGCGGTTGTTATCAAAACCTTCTCCTTTCCCGTCACGATTGCAGCAACCAACTGCCCCCCCCCAAATAAACCCATTTCCACATCCTAGTTCTTCTCATTTCTTAATGGTGCTGACTTCAATGCTAAGCACCAGCAATGGGGTTCAAGAACCACCAACACCCGTGGGCGAGCATTACAGTCAGCACTTAATTCTCGAAGATCCAATTTTATTTATCCCGGCACTCTTACCTATTGGATCACGGATCCAAACCGAAACCCAGACCTTCTTGACTTCTTCATCGATTCAGGATTAGGACCTCTCCATCACTCCATAGAACGCCTGGATGACCTTTCCTCAGATCATAGTCCTTTAATTCTAACCCTTTCTGTCACTCCAAAACCTCATTCCCCATCATTTATAAGAGAGCCAGTAGACTGGAACCTCTTCCATCAAATAATATCCGACACTATAGACCTCAGAGTATCCCTAAAAACCTCCCAAGACCTTGACAATGCAACTAATTCTTTCACAAACATAATCCAGCAAGCAGCCTGTGCTGCATCCTCATCTCGTTCCCTTCCCAAAGTTCGAAAAGAAAATCCTTTACCTCAAGGTCTACTGGACCTTATCCAATCTAAACGCCATGCCAGAGCCATTTGTCAAAGAACCAGGCATCCAGATGATCGAAAATCCTATAGTTACCTTACCAAACTCCTAAAAAAATATGGCTACCTTCAGATCCAAATCCTATAATTCCTTTTTTCACTCTCCTCTTCAAATAACTCCCTCTGGACTACCACTAAAAAAATCCTAAATATCAACCTACCTCCCATCCTCTCCGACGCGAAGATGGTTCATGGGTGGCTTCTGACGAGAACAGATCCGAAGAATTCGCCCAGCACCTATCCAGCATATTTCTTCCCCATCCTGAATCCAATCCCACCCACACAAGAATGGTTCATGAATTCGTTGATTCACCGATACCTCTCTCCTAAAGTCCCTCCTAATAATAATAATATCATATCCTCTGATGTAGTGTCGCTTTATTGACAGTTTTCCTTTATTTTCTATTAGACAATCATTTTTAACTTTGCTTTTTATTCCAATGAACAGTTTATTATGTTTAAAATGCTCATTTCCATTAAGGGATTGCCATAATATTTTATTTACCCAAGTAACTGATTTGTATACCAAATGAGAACACCATGTTTTTTCGGTTTCAAAAGTATATATATCTCCATGAAATTGAAACAAAATCATGACGTTTAACATATCATACGAAAGCTGATTTTTGAAGTTTTTGTGAGATTTGACGTTTTGTGGATAGTTTTTACAAAAAACGGTGAGCGTTAAAGTAAATAAGACATTGTGACTTCCCCAAATAAGGTGTAGATCAAGCTGTTCTTTAGATATCAAGTTTGTAAAATTCAAGGTTACGCGTACTCTGTTCTTATAGGAAATTTAATGCTAAATCTGAAAATGTGGCCAAAATTTGAAAAATATTTAGACAAAATGGAGATATTGCAGTTTTTATGGGAAAAAACGTGATTTCCTTAAAAAAGTCTTTGATTTATCGTATATCTGCAACGGATTGGAATAGAAAGGTGAAATTTGCAGCATTTAGCTACATTTTTGATCTAGTTTAACCCAATTTTTTTTTTTACACTAAGAGATACTCACCCTGTATATATGTTTCTGGTACTTGAACAACATGTTTGACATGAAAGTGAGGTAACAATTATTTCTGTATCGAAAATTATTGATTTTTAATAACGTATATCTGGTAACGTCCAATGTTTTTTACATGAACAATATAAAAACTAATAAGTGATTTTTTTCAAATCCCCTTATATTTTTATTGATTTATAATACGTCTAAGTGTTTTGACGTAATTTTGCCACCTCTGTGGTTTTTCAGTTGGCGTTAATGTGTTGAATAGTGGGTTAGTCGAGTATTTGAGTATATCAAAGAATTTGATATGCCTCCTTGTAATGTATTCTGTCACCTTTGGTAAGTCTAGTGTTTTGTGTAATATGTCAGTTTTAGTCCTTTGTAACGTTGTATGTCGAACGATTCGTCTCAATACCCCGTTCTGAAACTGTTGGAGTCTTTTGATGTCAATTGTGATATGTTTGCTAACATTGGAGCTCCATAAAGGAGAGGCGGTCTCAGAAAACATTTATAAATCATTAGTTTGAGGCGGAGCGAGAGATTTGGTGTACTTAGCAGGTGATTTAGCATGCATGATTTTGTTCTCACCAACTTAGGTTTTCGGTTGCAGTGGATTGAACGTGTAAGGTGCCTGTAGGGACTCCCAGATACAGTATACTGCCCGCTGGCCTCTTAGCGATTCCTGCTACCTTATAGGTTTTAGGAAGAGGACGCTTATTTTTCTGGAAGGAGAAGATAATGCAGTCAGTCTTCTTGGGGTTAACTGCAATATTTAATCCTTCCAATTTTTGCGTGATTTCATTACAAACCTCCTCCGCCTGCTATAGAGCCTTCGTGGCGTTTAATGAACTACTATATATAGCAATGTCAGCGGCGTAGGCCACCACAGTTGCTTTTCTGTACCTAGCACCAACAGTTTCAGTCGTGTATATTGAGAACAATACTGGAGAAAGCACAGACCCTTGAGGGACGCCGCATGTGAGAGGGACTTCTTTGGCCGACTCGCACCCTGATTTTACGCTGATCAAGAAATTACCACAATAAAGTTGAAAGTTGCTCTGGGAATTCGTGGTCCTGAAGTATATTACATAGGAACCCATGTGACACTGAGTCGAACGCCTCCCTGCAGTCAATTGATATTGCAGTCACTTCATTTTTAGCAATGTGTTGGCTTACTTCCGCCTGTAGTTTCGCCAGATGGTGTTCCGGGCTGAGGCCGGCCTGGAATCCGGTCTGCTCGGGTGGAATAATTGAGATTTCTGAACAGAAAGTTTTTAAATAATTTAGAATAATTTTTTTCGAAAATTTTGCCTAAGTGCGGAAGTAAGCTTACTGGTCTGTAATCAGCTGCCTGAGCGCCAATCTTCGCGGGTTTCAAAAGTGGGAAGAGAATGGCCGGTTTCCATGCCTCGGGAAAGTACCGTAGCCTGGAGACATGAATTATAAAGATTGGTAAGGTGGACTATAACTCTCCTGGTCAATTGTTTTAACAATATTGTTTGTATCCCATCATGACCAGGGGCTTTATTTCCCCTCGAACAACGAAGGATGGGCTTTATTTCCCCTCGAACAACGAAGAATGGCCTTCAACTGTTTCGGGGATACGAACATATAGTTGTCGCCCGGCTCTTCTATTTCAGATGCTTCTATTGGGGTCCCTGTACGCCTTTTTATGTTCATTTCGTAATGTTCCACGAACTTCGATGCTTGTTCCTCCACTGTAAGCCGTTTGTCACCATCATAGAAGTTGTCTTTCTAGTAGAAGTTTTCAACAGTCTCCAAAATTTTTTATGGTCACCGTGTGTGACCCTCAATTTCTCGTGCCAAAGAGAAGTCCTCCATTGGTTCATGAGGTTGCGGATTTGGGTAGTGAGAGAATTGACGACTGATTTGTCCTCTTGATCTCTGGTCCTGTACCACTTATTGCGTAAAGCAATAAGTGGCAAAATGTGGTCTGGCGGTGTTCGCAAAGCAGGTGGAAGAGGGCAAAACTTCGGTATGGCCGTTTCAGCGGCTTGCCGTATTGTGGCCGAGAAGAACTCTATATAATCATCGATTTCTCTCTTCGTGCGGAGGGTAGGGACAGTCGATAATTCATGGTAGACGTGAGATTTAAATAGATCCCAATCTGCCTCTTGGAATTTAAATTTCGTCGGGGGTAGAATAGGCATCATGCCATCTATCTGATACAGCACAGGCCTGTAATCTGAAGTGATGAAATCTAACGCAATGCAGTTAGAGAATCGATGGGGCTGCCTAGAAAGCAATAAGTCTACTGTAGACCTAAACGCTGCGTTCACCCTATGTCTAAAGGTATGATTATTGGGGTAAACGACGGTGTAAGGACTTTTTAAAATTTTTTTCCAGCTTCATTTGATGAAGAATTGTTCCATAATGGATGACGAGCGTTCAGATCACCTACGATCCAATGGTTTGCTCGCTTAGCGCATTCATTTAAAAGCTAAAAGAATTCCCTTACAGAAGACCTAGGTCTTCTATAAATATCAGTAATCACAGTAGGCTTTTCGAGAAGGACTTGGATTGTTTTATGATGAATCCTAGGATCTGTAATAGACACTGGAGTAGGAATTTCTCTCCACCTGGTTCCATACCTTATGGCTATCAAAACACCTCCTACTGCTCCGCTTGACTCATCTCCAGTCAGCTCGTATCCTGGCAGCCGTAGGTGCCGAAAGTTTGTTCGCGTGTCAGTGAGGACCACTACCGTGGGTTGGATCTGTGCTATCAAGCATAGGTTTCAGTTATTTTGGGAATTAGTCCGTCAGTGTTAAAATTTAGCAAGGAGAGTTGCGTATTCATTTCGTTGCTAAGATACCTGAAAACATATTAATGAATGAAGTAATTTGTTGAGTCAGTTCGTTTATGGACGTCGTCAAAGTTAAAGTCATTTGTTGGGTCTGTTTTGTTATAGACGTTAACAAAGTCTCCACCCAAGGAGGTGGACTAGCTGTCTCTGTCCTGTTTGCGTAGGTGTCATTTATGTCATAATGTTTGTCGGTCCGTTGCGTCGGTTTTGGTGGGGGCCGGGGCTTGACAGTTGATGGTGCTTCTCGATCAGGTTCAGGTTGGACTTGAGCCGGCGCTGCTGTAGGCTTGGACCTCATTTGTATCCTCTTCTTCAGTGCTCTATTCTTTCCAGTAGCACCTTTCTCGCTGAGCAACCAGTAAATGACGCCACATGTGTCTCACCGCAGTTGGCGCAATCGGTGTATCCTTTTGTGGGCACTCATAAATAGCGTGGGGTCCTGCACACCTCACACAGACGACTGCTCTACCACAGTGGTTTTTTGTGTGCCCGAACTGCTGACATCTATAGCATTGCACTATACCTTTTCTTCCTCTGTAAGGCTTCACATTGAAACGTACCATATTAATGTGTCTAAGTTTTAGGATATCTTCTATTTTGACCCCTGGAGTCGTTGTAACTAAAGTAAGAGGAAGATCATGCTTGCCTCCATCTTTATCACTTTTACGGAGACGGCGAACATCTAGAATCCCCTGTAGTCGTTGTCCTAATTCTTCTCTGATATCCTCTACATCGTGATCAATGTCCAAATCATAAATCACAAATTTTTTTTTGGCCGCCTGACACGGCTAAGTGTGAAATGGACTCTGTTTCGGAGATAGGAGGTTATACGTCCATGTTCTTCATTATTTTTAGGGAAGATACGTACCCCTTCTGCACTTCAAAGAATTGAAAGCCAACTGCTTTCAGTTCCTTTGCTGCCTTTATTGTAGTGGTGACACCAGAAACCACTATAGGTGGTGTTCTTTTCGTTGAATTTTCACTTACAATATTATTGCTAAATACCTCAAACAAATTGGAGGTACTTACCTGAAAATTAATCTGAGAATTCGGCTGGCGGCATACTATCTTAGGTTGAACAAAATCATCCTCTTTTCTTGGTTGTGATTTCCCTGCTGAAAGCTTCGAAGAATTAGCTACAGCCTCTTCTTCAACAAACTCCATCAGGCCACACCACGCCAATAAATGTACTAATTTTAAATGACTATTTTCACAAAATAACTGAAAAAAAAAGCAAATTTATAGATAACTAAAAATATAACCTTCTTTCGCTTACTCTGTAACCATATGTGTAATAATAATATCAACTAATAAGTGAGTGAAAATAAATGAAATATATCGGGTATGGTGCGGTGAGGCTCAGCCGATGATTCGATTATATATAATTAAATCACCTTCTACAGTTAGGACTTATTATGTTCAGTTTGATTTAAATCTATAGATGTTCGCTTTTGTTAACGCTCGTGTGGTGCGGTTTAGTGCTTTAGGCTGTTCCAGTGCTTTGTGATTTAGTTGTGCTATGGTGTATTTTAATTTAATTTAAATTAATATTTCCGCTCGTAAATGTTTTGGAAAAAGGAAGTTTTTGAATCGGATGGAAGACATGTTTATATTGTTTTACCTATTAGTTTAATTCAGTAAATGTGTGGGTATAACGATTTTTTAAATTTTTGATTCCAAAACCACTGTTAAAAAATCAATTGCTATTGCAAAAAATAATTCCTGTGAGCTAAAAGTAAACCAAATCTATTAAAAATACAATAATTATTCAATAAGTAAATAGTAAACAGCAAATAATATTCAATCTCTACAACATAAGATCTATATGTTAATTAATATTCAGAAAGTGAAGAGATAAAATTAATTTTTCAAATTCTTGTTCTCATTTTATCATCCATTTATTGAAATTTACATCTTTACAAAATATATACATTAAGTAAATGTGTTATTAATGATTACAATAACATGTCAGCACTTTAAAATAACTACTTATCAGTAGAACTTCAATAAAATGTCTATATTAGAAGGTCCACAAGTCATATTTTTTTCAGACGCCTCGGAGGGTTATCGGGAATAGAATGTGAAGCAAATTGAGGGATTAATAGTCTAATCAAATTAGAAGTTTTATACAGCTAATCTCGGAAAGGAAGCAATGAAGCTTACAACTTCGTTTTGGTCTTCTAAATAAGTGGTAAAAAGTCACCGATCTCAGCACGTTAGCATAATTAGATATTCAAGGCCAAATGTCTCAAAAATCAGTTTTTTTAAATATCTCGATTTCTATGCCTCAGACATCAATCAAAGTGGTTGCAAAACTTGTAGATAATAATATACACACTAACCAGCACGCTAAATATTACGGGGTTTAATCAAAAATTTAAATAAAGGGCCTTATAGTAAATTTAATCAAGTTATAGTTGAAAAAATGAAAGTTCAGATCGGAGAAATAGTTATGGAGTTAAAGTGAAAAATGTGCCAAAAATACATGGATTTTAAAACAGTAAGTGGTTTTGAGGGTGCAGACATTGATATTTCATTGGACTTGATCAACATTTAATATATAGGTTCTTTTAGTAAATTTAAACAGCTTTCAGATGGAAAAATATATTTTATCGAACTATAAGTTTCGGAGTTATAGCCAATAGACTGCCTAAAACGTGTTTTCGCGGAGAAGGGCGACCCCAGTGAGTGCTGAAATGAGGGGTGTAGAGTGTATGAATTATGCGGCTATTTTTGACTTCACTGCTTCATTAGGAGTAGTTAGAGGGTAAATATACTAAAAGTCCTGGTCCCTGGGTGTACGGGAATCCCCAGTTTACGGTAGGGGAAGGGGATAAGGTCCCATGTTTAGGTTCTTCGATTATATCTCGAAAACGGTGGAGTCTAGAAAAACGAAATGAAAAATAAACTTTATTCTGGGACTAAGAATAATTAAAGGGCACAATAATAGGTACAATTGTCTGGCTGAGATTAGTTAAAACTCAGCACATCGGTGTTAAAAATTAAATTATGAGAAAATAAACAAAAAGAAAAGAAGAGAGAATAAAATAAAATAACATAATAAAAGAAAAATTAAAGTTGAAAAAAAAATAAAAAATAAAAAATAATAAGTAGAGAAAAAAAAAACAGGTTACAATTAATAATATTATCTATCATTTTTACAAAACTGGTTGCCATGGCAACATATAAAAGTAGTCCGTAAGCACAAAAAATAATTAGTGAAAATAATATTTGTTAAGCTCGGTAGCTACCGCTACAGGCACAATAATAGGTACAATTGTCTGGCTGAGATTAGTTAAAACTCAGCACATCGGTGTTAAAAATTAAATTATGAGAAAACAAACAAAAAGAAAAGAAGAAAAACCAATCAACAGAAAAAAAAAACAAAAAACCAATCAACAGTAAAAGTTTTAGTACACTTATGTACATTTATATTTTTGTGGATGATTGAAGATCGAGGAGATGGATAAAAAAAAGATGTTTAAAAGAAGTTAAGGGAGAGGCTTTGCGAATATGGATAGGAAAGGAATTTCAAAAAGAGGTAGCACGGATGACGAGGGATTTTTCATCGGAGGCAGTTCTATGTGAGAGGGTATATAGGTTGGAAAGTTGGGATCTTGTATTCAGGTGGTGAATGGAGGAACGCAGAGTAAGTAGGTCTAGGATATAGGAAGGGTTATTGGTTTTTAATGACTAGAATAGGAAAGTTCCGAGGAAGTATTGCCGTCGAAAATCGGGGAAAAGCCACCCTAGCTCATTGTACCGGCAAGATACGTGAGACCGTCTGCCGACACCAAAGATAAATCTTATGAAGCAATTCATAAGTCTCCTTAGTCTCATCTCTAGCTCAACAGACAGCCCCCAATACACCAAGCACCCGTAATCAAAGTGGGGAAACATGAGAGAGGATACCAGAAGTTGGCGGCTACTTCGGGGAAAGGAGTCACGATGTCTTTGGACTGTTTGAGGATCATGATGGATTTTCTGGTGATTTGGGAAATATGGTTATTCCAGGATAGGTGCTGATCGAAGGAGATTCCGAGGTTTTTGATGGAAATTTGGAATTGAATTGTACGGTTATTGAGGTAAAGTAATGGATAGTAGGGGAGGGAATTAAGGGTAGGTTTTGAACCGATAAGGATAGCCTTGTTTTTCTCTGGATTCAGGCGTAACTTCTTTTTCATTGCCCATCCGCTGATGTTCTCAATATCGCCCTGAATCTTACGTGCTATGTCCTCTGTGTGAGTCCAGTCCGGATCATGCATTAATCTAAATACAGGGATGCCAGCCAGGACTTAATTTCCTGACAATTTATAATTGATATTTTTAACTAATTAAGTACTAATAATTGATCTAATATCTTCTCTAGAAGGTTATCGTGGGGTCAGAAATTAAGATTTGTTAATTGTAAATAAGAGTAATCAAAGTAGATTAATTATATGAGTGACATGCAACTTGGTAAATGAACTTTACTATTGTTAAATAAAAACCCAGAGATATATTTAAACCAGATGTTGACACATACAATTACAGATAGGAAATAAGAATCATTAGTTAATCAAAAAACTTATATGGTAACAAAGAACTTAATCTAAACTTATCTTAAGGACAATGCTATGTTGTGGGAGGGAGCGGGCGGCTACATGGCGAGAATCCCCAGGCTGGCCGGAAGGCCAGGCCCCCGATCTCCAGGAACCAGACATCTCCGACAAACTCCTCTCTCCGCCCCTCTGGACAAAGAACACGCCCACCGACTTCCCAGTGTTATGATATTTAGAAATACTCAAAATAAAGAGTTTACCCCGAATCTGAAAAGGTAAGGGACAAGCAGATAGAGAATTTTTATTGTATGAAAGGATGTGAAATTTCGGACCACCCGTGGGGTGCTGTGGAGGTTGCTACCCTTTTGCCAACGCGCGAATTTATCTTTGTTAATTTCAAACTTATAGGTTTAATACATAGCATTACCCAACTCTTACAAGAAAAGAAAAATTAATAAGCGAGCAAAACTTATTGATTTTTCTTTAAAATAATCTTCAGCTAATTATATAAATAACCAATAGCTAATACATAAAAAAAAAAAAAAAAAAAACTCAGTACATAAAATTTTGATAAAAACAAAATTGAGTATTATGAAAATTAATCATAATTCCAAACAGTAGTCCAACTAAAACATGATTCAGAACTGTTCTGCAAAAACAGCGATTTGAAATATAATACAACCTCAGTTATAATTTCTAGTTTAAACAATGAATATAATGATTACATAAAATTTATTAGCATTATTTCTTCAGAGAAGTCTTATAGATAGCCATACATAATTCACATAAAGTATGAATAATAACAAAGCATAATTAAGTATTATCAATATTACAAATTTAAATCCAGAAAAATAACTCTAGAACCAATTTTAATTAGAATAATAAAATAAACAAAATATACCACCTATAATCATACTTTCTTGGACAAGTTAATAATAAAAAACATTATAGTTAAGTCAATATGTACGAATACTAATACTAACAAATGATAGTAAATACAAAATGAAATTAACGTTTAAACTATGTAGGAAATATATGAAAAATATTACACGTTGTATGTAAAAATTATAAGTTGAACAAAACATTTAAACAACCGTATTTCTAACGTAGATGTATGTACTTCAAGATTTTTCAATGTTACGGTATATAAAATCACCTTCTTACAAAATAAACATATTTTATAAAATAAACCAATAAATAAACAGTTTTCACCTCTTCATTAGTCAGTGATTAATTTCATTACTCATGAAATAATATATTGAAAAAATATTTAGGGAGCTTCTGGTTTGACGACACTAGCGCTGTAGAGCAAGGCTCTGTTGGTTTTGTTCACTTTTAATGCGAAAAATCCAACCACTTGTCACCACACAAAACTAGATATCTACTAATGATCTTCTTGTAGTTGCAGGAGGCAATTCAGACAAAATCATTATGAGTAGATTCAGTCATCAACGTCTGTTTCTAATTTCTGTTGAGCCAGTTGAAGAATAGTTTCTGGTTGCGTCTGCTGAACGGGAATATTCTGATGTCATGCAAGTGATAAAAATATTCTTTGACCTGTTGACCCTTTTTCTTTTCTAAGCTTAAGTGGTTCTTACTACAGATTATTGTTAGGTCTATTTGGAACTATTATCATTGACTGGTAGTCCAAGATTTCACTTTTACTTTTTTCCCACCGGATGTTATTACTTCTGTAATCCTATTGAAGAGGGTTCGCTACCTGAGAATTGAGGGTGTCCTTTACACCGACCGTTTGCAAGCTATTGCCGTGGTACGGAGATATACCTGGAACTGCAGGTAGCCGCATCTCCGTTCTCCTAAATGAAGCTATATAATGCAAAATATAAAATAATGATACTATTTCTATTTTCTATATGTCAACCAGAAATTTTTTGGGGTCACCTGTGGTGTAGTGGTTAGCATAGCAACCTACTAAACCCAAGATCGCGGGTCGCAGCCCGGCAGATGACTTTAGGATTTTTTAAAGGGAGTAAAAAAATCCTTAGCTATGCCGTCCTTCAGAAGGGACGTAAAATGGGGGTCCCGAGCCTGTGCGATGTCAGGTACTCGTTAAAGATCCCTATCCTAATTATACCTGGATAGGCAAAATTTAGGACTCCCACCGTAGCATCGTCCGATTAGCCATAGCAGCATAAAGTGACGTTAAACGAAATAAACAAACAACCAGAAATTTTAAAATGACTCTACTTTAAAAGAAATTTAAAATGATATGTAACCTATGCGACTTTTTACTTTATTAAATATTTAACTGATAAACCGACAAATAGTCTGTAATATAATTGACTTCAGAATGACCTATTATTTATTTAGTTATATTTCGCTAGTGAATTTTAACTTAAACATTCCAAAAATCACGCTACAACTTTTAAAAAACAACACTAATTATGTGCTAATTTACCCCTGTTGTAAATTAATTTAAATCTTTAAAAATATTAAAATTACGATTTAATTCTCTAAACCATTATCTTAAAAATTGACCTCAACCATTTATAATAAAACAATAAAATAAATTTTCTTACTAAAGAGATATTTAATAAAAGTGATTAATGTATATTCTACTTCAAAATTTTCTATTATTTTAAATATGACCATTTATAAAATTAAATAAGCCTACCAAGTTATCACATGCACAGTAAGTTAATAATAGTTGAATAATACAAATAATAATTGAGCCCCCTTAACTTAATAAAATATTTTAATTCTTCTTCCGTTTGGATCCTTACAAATTATAATTCCCATCGCTCTGGGTATCAACAGAAGTTCCTTTTGGCTTCTTTAGCTTCAGGTTTCTTTCCTGATAAAAGGACAACGTCTACCCCAAAAAATTCGAGTAATGTTCCTAATTACTTCGACGAAAATATCCAATAAAATAAATCAATCTATTCATGATACAAACTTTATGATGTTTCCATTGGGATGCTCCTTTTTTGTTCTAACTGATCATTCCTGGCAACTTTAGGCTATTTATTACTGTTAGCTTTTTTTTCTATAAAACTTTGGCCATTACAAAATTTCTTTTGACTAAAAATTTTTTAATTTCAATTTACACTTATTCATTCTATAACTTGTTTTCAAAGTATTTATAAACTGATAAAAATTGTAATTATATATTTCAAAACTGATTAAAACTTCGTTGAGGTCTCTTACTGTAATGATATATTTTATAAAACCCAATATTCTACTATTTACATTATGTATGACAAATATGTTTTCAGCCTAAAATTGTGATTTTCCATAAAACACAATCCGGATCTGTACCAAATTTCCATTAGGCATTATCAATTGTTATAATTTTTTCTTAACCTTCCCCCGTAGATAGTTGCGTACATCTATGGGATTCGGGTTTTTTCCATCAGTGAAATATTTCCTCCTAACAATTTCTTCTATTGGTAACTTAGATTTTTTCTTATGCTTCTTTTTCCTTGGATCTTTTTTGTCACAATCTTGAATATATTTTTCTTTAACATAAGTTATCTTTCTTTCTGTTTCTCGCCTATTTTCACCTTTCCTATGCTTCTTGATTATCTTTAATTTTAACTTATTGTTCTTTTTAGCTATTGCTGATTTTATTCTTTTCACAGATTTAATTCTTGTAACCGTTCTGAGCTTTATCGGTCTTGTTCCCTTCCTATTTCTGTGACTTGGCCTTCTTTTTTTATGAATTACATTTTTCTTTGATAAAAATTTACTTTTCTTTTTCCTTTTCTTGTTCTTCTTTAACATAATTGTTTTATTCGCAGGTAGTTCTTCAATTTCTGATACTGCTTCTTCTACAGTATGAGGATTACTTGTTAATTTAATCTTAATTTAATCTTATTTTCATCCTTTTCATATTCTTCAATGAATTCTTCTTCATATATCGGGAGGTCTACTTCACAAAATTTTTTCACTTCTTCGACAAATGTTGGAGGACTGGAATTTTCATCTTCAGTTTCCTCATTTACTTCTTCCTCAGCTATTTCTTTCACTTCTTAAGCTGGGATGTTTTCTTTAAAATTCTGTTCCACTTCTTTTTCTGATCCTTTGAGAAAGGAGTCACATTGAGATGATAGTTTTTGATCATTCATATCTATCTCCTGGTCAATCTGAACTAGTAACGGATTTCTCTCCTTACTAGCATTCATTAACGACATATTATATTCTTTAAAAATGTTAACCAAATCTTCCCGAAATTCCGAGAGCAATGTATCTGTCTTTTCTGACCGACTTTTTAAACTTGTAGGGGATGAAACTCCGCCTTTATTTTCCATTTCAAAAATGTTATTCTCTAACTTCCTATCCATCCTAGCTTTTTCAGCTCTTTTTTGTCTTCTTTGAATCTTTTCTAGCATTTTTATGTTTGTTTCCGAATTATCATTAATAGTTGTCTCCGACAACGTGCTTGAGGGAGATGACCGTAAGAAATATTAAAAACACTCTAATTATATTAATTAAACCCAAAAACTAACGGAAACCCTTTTTATAGTAATAAACATAGTCACACCTATTATTATTATTATGTTTGAAAAAAACTTATGTCACTCATTAATTAATAACCAATTTAAAATAATTAACAATAATTAAAAACCTTAATTATTTGACTAATCAGATCCCGAACAAGGGATGACATTCTTAATGCTATGTCCTCTGTGTGAGTCCAGTCCGGATCATGCATTTATCTAAATACAGGGATGCCAGCCAGGACTTAATTTCCTGACAATTTATAATTGAAATTTTTAACTAATTAAGTACTAATAATTAATCTAATATCTTCTCCAGAAGGTTATCGTGGGGTCAGAAATTAAGATTTGTTAATTGTAAATAAGAGAAATCAAAGTAGATTAATTATATGAGTGACATGCAACTTGGTAAATGAATTTTACTATTGTTAAATAAAAATCCAGAAATATATTTAAACCAGATGTTGACACATACAATTACAGATAGGAAATAAGAATCATTAGTTAGTCAAAAAACTTATATGGTAACAAAGAACTTAATCTAAACCTATCTTAAGGACAATGCTATGTTGTGGGAGGGAGCGGGCGGCTACATGGCGAGAATCCCCAGGCTGGCCGGAAGGCCAGGCCCCCGATCTCCAGGAACCAGACATCGCCGACAAACTCCTCTCTCTCAAAGATCTTTTCCTAGACTGATCCCGACAATATTTTTCCATCCCTTTTTGATGTATAAGCTCCGCCCCTCTGGACAAAGAACACGCCCACCGACTTCCCAGTGTTATGATATTTAGAAATACTCAAAATAAAGAGTTTACCCAAAATCTGAAAAGGTAAGGGACAAGCAGGTAGAGAATTTTTATTGTATGAAAGGATGTGGAATTTCGGACCACCCGTGGGGTGCTGTGGAGGTTGCTACCCTTTGGCAACGCGCGAATTTATCTTTGTTATTTTCAAACTTATAGGTTTAATACATAGCATACGAGATGCTTCGTACATGTCTGAAGGATGGAAGGATAGGTAAATTTGGAGGTCGTCGGCATATAAATGATACTGGGAGTGGAGTATAACATGGGGTAGGTCATTAATATAAGCAAAGAAGAGGATTGGTGACAGGGAGGATCCTTGAGGAACACCTCGTGTTAAAGGTAGTGAGGATGAGGGAGGTATGTTGGGAATGATAACTGTTTGGGGACGGTAAGACAAGAAGGAGCGGAACCAGCTTAAAGCACCGTTGGATAGGGAAAGGTTGTGTAATTTGGAGAGAAGAATTGTATGATCGACGCAATCAAATGCTTTTGAAAAATCGAATAGGACAAGGATTGTAATTTGCTGTTGGTCCATGGAGGAATGGAGGTCTTGTGTTATCTTTAATAGGGCCGACTGAGTGGAGTATCCTGAACGGAAGCCAGATTGGAGAGGAGTGAGGAGATCTTTGTTCTCGAGGTAGGTGGAGAGTTGTGAATGGACTAATCTTTCCAGTGGTTTTTAAAGGTTTGACAGAAGGGAAATAGGCCTAAAATGAGAAGCTAAGGAAGGGGAGGGGGTTTTATTCAGCGGGCGTACAAGGACATTTTTCCAGGCGGAGGGAAAGGTGGAGTTTTGTAGGGAAAAGTTGTAAATGTGTAAAAGGGCGGGAAGAGTGGCAGGAAGACTGAGTTTAATAATTTTTACTGGAATTTGATCAGAACCATAATCATTGGCTCCAGATTTGAGTACGGAAGTGATTAGGTCATTGGGAAGAATGTAAGTAAAATAGAAGTTATCGGGATTGAATGGGGTTTGAGGAATAGGATATGTTAGGGTTAAGGGATTAGTTTGTGGCTCGTTAGGAAGGGGTTTAGCGAAAAAGGGAACTATTTTAAAATAAAAAAAGTTCATCAGGGGAAATAGGGAAGTTGGAACAGGGGGTGGAGCCGGCAATAGAGAATTTTCTTAGGATTTTCCACTTAGATCAGGAGCTTGGGATAGGATATTATTGAAATACTGTGCCTTGGCACGTCGCAATGAAGACTGAGCAAGGTTTCGGAGATGTTTGAAAGTAGAGTAGTCCTCTGGAATTCGAGTTCTCTTGAAGCGCCTCCTAGCAGCATCTCTTCTCTTCATCAATTCTTTAATTTCTGGGCTAATCCAGGGAGCGGGGGACCGTCGGGAAGTGGATGTCTTAAGTGGTGGTAGGTGATTAAGGAATGAAAGGAGATTTGATGAGAGGCATTCAACCATCTCATCGATGGAGGAGGAAGAAAATAATGTGCCAAGTAAAGGATCTACGCTTTCAGGAGTTAAGGAGTCAAGATTTCGCCAGGAAATCTGCTTAGGGATAAAGATTAGTGTGGGAATGTTATAGGATATCTGAATGAGATCATGGTAAGACAGAAATGGCATTGGATTTTGGGAAGACGAGAGTAGATTCTTAGGTGAGTCAATGATTATGAGGTCTAGTAATGTATCCGTAAACTGGGTATGATGGGTCGGTTGAAAAGGAACAATGAATAGGTAAAGGGAATAAATCAGTTCTAGTAAGTATGTCCTGTCAGGAGTGTCAGAAAGTAGATCAGTATTGAGGTCACCTACTATGATTATATTATTGTACAATAGTACGTATGTAAGGAAAGAGGATTCAAATGTTGGATCGAATTTAACTTGAGGAGGGCGGTAGACTACAACGTAAAGGAGTAAGGATAAGTTAAAGGAGATTTCTGTAAATATATATTCTATGTGTGGATAATCAGGAGAGGGTGATTTGTATAGGGTTTTAACTCTCATGATGGTATCATGAACGTACAAGCCGACCCCTCCACCTTTTCGGTCCGCACGGTCATGACGAATGAGAGTATATTTAGGTATGCTTACAGAGGAAGAAGGAATACTTGGTTTGAGCCAGGTTTCTGATACGGCAATTATATGGTAGGAATTATGGAGAAAGTGGTGAAGGAATCCATCATAATGAGCAATGAGGGATTGAGTGTTAACGTGGCAGGTTAAAAGGATATTGGTCATAAGAGGAGAAGGAAGAAAGTAAATTACAGAAAAGCCCATAATGTACTGGGAAAGTAATTAAGGAAAAAGGAACACTTTGTTCTAAAAACAATAAAAATATAAATATCAAATATACATTTAAGAATTGAATTGAGAGCCATAAAAGAATTAATAAACCATAAAAATGTTTGTGAAATTGAAAATTAAAAATATAAATTACTGAATTGAAAATAAATAAAAACATTCTTCTGTGGTATAAATGAAAAAAATCTAAAAAATAAAGATAATATATATATATATATATATATATATATATATATATATATATATATATATATATATATATATATATACATACATACAAATAAAATGAAATTGGGTGGGAACTGAAAATTGAGAGTCAGTCAAAAATGTCTAAGTCCTTTTTTTCATTTATGAAGACTACTGGGTGACCATCATTGCGCCGACATCTCAGACGTCCTCCTGCGAACCACACCTATTTAATCCTGCCGGTAGCCTTTTTTTGTCTCGCCAGCCAGTAGAGATGTCGATTATTGCGCGTCATCTCCTCGCCTATATAAATTTTCTCATCGCTGTCCCATCCTAGGTGTCGTGTGGAGAAATCTCTCTTCACCTTTCGGAGTCGGATGACCTCATCACGAACAGTCCTCCGGACGTAACGTGCGATAATAGACGGGGGCCTGGGGTCTTCTCCTCTAGGTCGTTTTCGCTCCACATAATCTATGTTCTCTACTCCGAGCTTAACGCCCAGAGCTGCTCCTATAGAAAAAATAATGCCCTCTGTGGTTTCTCCGACTTTAGTTGGAATGCTCCTTATTTATATTGCATTTGATAAATTATTTTGTTCTAAATAATTTATTTTTATTTCTAAATTTGATACGTGTTTTTTTAAGGAAATATTTTCTGCGAGTAGTTCTTCTATTATTTTTTCCTGCTTCAAGGCAATTTCCTCCATTTTCTTCAGTCTCTCACTATTTTCAAATGCCAAATCACCCTGCTTATTCAGAGTGCCCTAACCTCCCCTATATGCTCCGTAATGTTTTCCATTTTAGCTAAAATGGCGGAACTATTATCCTCCATGGTTTGACCCACAGATGAGGCTTCTTTGACTTTTATAATAGGGCTCTTAGGTCTTGACGACATGGACATGCACGATGAGCATTGCCATTTTTTTTTCTTTCTCTGACTCTCTGTTAAATTGGCACATTTAACGTGGTAAATTATTTTACACGTAGTGCATGCAGTGGCCAATTTATCGTCCCTGGCGATGGTGGTATTGCAGACCGGGCACTGAGTCATTTTGCGATATTGTTAGTACTTAGAAGGCAGCGGAGGGGATAAGTGAGAGTGAAAAGAGGTCTTATCTTGTTAGGTACTGACTATTCTGATAATATAATGCTTGCAAGCCTATCTGTAATACGGCTATTATTGATTACAGCTGAGCCTTGATTCCAGTTATTGTAAATCTTCACTAACGAATGCCTCGTATAATAGCAGAAATCAGCTAGTTAGGTAAAAATGATAATGAACTATTGGTTTAAAATGAAAAAAAAAGATTGAGAAACAAGAGTATACAGATGTGCACTGGGTGAAGGCTAGAGCCAGACTCTAGTAAAAATAAACTACAGGTCAAAATTAAAGCTATTTAAGTTTACCCAATAAAATCGTCTCTATACATATTTTTCCAACTCTCAACGGTGTTCGAGATATACGTTATAAAAAATCGATAATTATGGAGAAAAAATATTTTTACCTCACTTTTGGTCAAACATTTGAATCAAGCGCCAGAAACGTATATATGAAATTAAAGTAAATTTAATGCTATAAAAATTTGTTCCTGGCAATATTTCTGTGAAACGATCCTGGAAGGCACCAAGTGTTTCTCCTTCTCCAGGCTATATCTCGAAAGCGGTTTATCCTAAACAAAAAATATATATAATTAAAAAAAAAATAATAGAACCACAATTATAGAGAATATTATTATCTACAAGTTTTGTATCTTTCTTGATTGACGGCCGATGGATAGAAATCGAGATGTTTGAAAAAAAACTGAGTTTTGTGGCCTTTGACCTTAAATATCTAGTTATGCTAACGTTCTGAGATCGGTGACTTTTTATCACTTATTTAGAAGGCCAAAACGAAGGTACATGCAAAAATTCAGCTTCATTGGTTCATTTCCAAAGTGAAAACCTTATTTGACTGGGCTAATAGAGGATTTTCGTGATTATGAAGTTTACTATGAAAGGATATTTATCTTGTTTCGGCTGAATCAGGAACATTTGGGGCATTAAGATCTTTAAGGGTAGGTTTATTTGTGACAAAGAAAGGAGTATATATACACAGTGGCCACTAGACTAGATTCCTTGAAAATCTGAAATTATGCTTGAATTTCGTATCTTAGGAATATTTAGTAAATTATGGAGAAAAAAAAATTATTATTTATGTTTAATTGAAATGGCAATAAATTATAGTTTAACTAAAAAACCCAGCTTAAATAGCAAACCGAACTAAAAAGAATAAAATGATTTTTATTTCCTGAAAGTTTGTGTAATTGCGATAAAAAGCCAGATAATCAATTATTATTAATTAATTTGGATTAAAATTATAATAAAACATAAGTTATTAACAATCTAATTCGATTTATAGTAAAAAAGCGTGGGGTTGCAACAAACTTTTGTTATGGAGGGACGGGACATCATTGAAATTTTATTGTTATTATTTTCATAATAACTCTAATTTTATAAGCAGTTACCAATAAAAATTTTATAACATATAATATCATGCATCTCACGCCTTTTTTTTTTACTATAAATTGAATTACTTTTTTAATAACGTAAGTTTTACTTTAATTTTTTTCCAAATTAATTAATCATAATTGATTATCTGGCTTTCTATCTGCCATAACACATACTTTTATGAAACAAAAATCATTTTATTCTTTTTAGTTCGGTTTGCTATTAAAGCGTGTTTTTTATAGTTTTTTAAACTAAATTTATTTTCTTAATTATTAGTCTCTAAACGATATCAATAGCATTTATGATCAAGTTCGATATCAACTTATATAATATGAATATATGAATGTTCTTAAATTGCCAGAGTGACATCTGTGGCACCAGAATCATTACCATTTATATTCTTCAATTGGTAGAAATTTATTTATCGGTAAAGCAGAACGGAATTTTCTGACGTCCCGTGAATTTTACAGTTAACCTCCAAACTTATCTAAAGACTTTCTTATATTTTTATCATTCTATTAGAAGAGCTACATTAGAACTTCACACAGCTAAGTTGTGTAGTAATTAGAACAAAGTTGTGGAATGATTGACTATAATAAACATATTTCTCTATAGTCCACCATTTCTGAGATATAATCGAAAAACCCTTCCCTCCCTCCCGACCGTATGATCATTCCTCAGAGGCGAGGAATTATAGTATATTTACTAAATTAAATTAAATAGCATATTTACTTTTAGTATACTAACTACTGCTAAAGAAGCCCTGAAGTAAAAAATTATTGCATATTTCTTGCTCTCTGGAATATAAATATTTTCTTTAATTCGCATCGTTCTCGTGAGGTTATTAGAATGGTTCTTAAAACGTTTTCCAATTTTTATGTCAATCATATTGTTGAGAACTACACTGAAAAAATCCATTACATATAGGTTAAGTTAATAAAACGATGTTCAACCCTTTCCTCCCTCTACCTTGCCCAAACCCAAGAAACAAGGATTTCATCAATTTATTAATTACTATCAGCCTAACTAAAATATTTTTTTTTATAACTTTTATGAATTATTAACGTTTACGTTTATTTTGTTTTTTTCGGATCATATATTATCATTTTATATAATGTTTAATTCTTATTTAATTATATTCTAGACATTTGACAAAAGATAGTCACTATTACTGACCAGAAGATTTGGAAATCTTATTTTATATCCTATAGCTGGAGTTGACATCTTGACGAAAAAGTAAATCTACATGGTTCCTTCTTGTAAATTGTTTTTATATTTTTGAGTAAACTTAGCAAAAACTGTTAAAAGAAGGCTTTAGATTCTTTCATACAAGAAATGATATCAAACTTTTCAACGCATCAAAAAACCTTTATTATATTTAAAGTATAATTTTAAAAAATTGAATATTTTGCTAATTTGAGGAAGTTCCAAATTTTCATATTAATATTAATATTAATCTATATTAATATAGAAATATTAATATATTTCTTTAGAATTAAGAATTTTTTTTTACAGTAAAAAATAAAATATTTTATGTAAAACTGGTTTTTATTTTTTTTTCTGCTAGAAATATGCTAAGCCGATCGTGGTTATTGGAATGTTCCAGGGAGAAGGCTCATACCGGCTGGACGTAGGAGATTATCACCTGGTGCTTTAAATAAAATGTTGTTCAAGAAACATAATAAAAAAACCATTGGAGCAAACGAATAAAATTAAGTTATTTAAGAATATTGGATTGACTGATTCTAAATATGACTCATAGAACTCGATTAAAATTATGAGCTAAATATTAAAATATATTTTAATAACAAATGGCCAAGATAGTTGACGATCTCGAAATATTGTCTCATCCTGCGCGGAAGTCAACATATTGAAAGAGCTAAGTTGCAAATGAAACGCTAAGTAGTTGTTATTTGTGAAGCACTTGTATCGCTAATGTTTTTTTTACCTAACTGGATATATAGGTAGAATACTAGAGGAAAAATAATACATAACCTAACAAATGAGTTAAGAACAATTACGATACGTTTAAGAGGTCGTAGACCACACAAATATCACCTTAAACAGTTAAAATAAGCGTAAGAGTCTAGATTTTGTTTTTGTTTAGAGGGAGTAATAAAAGATTTTACTGTAAATGAATTATGCATGAATACTAAATGCTCTTCTTCTGTAGAGTAGAATAGGTAATTAGAGAATAACTAAGTGTTAAAATATAACTAAAATAAATCCCTATAATTAGGTATAATTTGTAAAAAGTATATATTTATAATTCATTACTACTTTATGAAAAGATCCAGAAGGTTAAAGAGGAGTTCTTTCATCCTTTTAATTAATAAATAATTATAACAATCTCTTCATTTTACTAGCTGGCCACTTTTATGTAAAGTATTATAATATTGAAAATTGTTTTGGTGGAAAACCGATTCCCGGTTCCGATAATAATTTTAAACATATCCCTGGCTGAAATATAAGCAATGGCTCTTACTTATTGGAAAATGAACGTAGATTATAGAATATTGCTAATGTGGACACTCGTGGTTGTACCAATGGACATTCATTTCTTCACAGGTTTATAAGGATAATTGAAATTATATTTAGAGAAACACATCAGCAATACTTTTTTATAAAATTTACTAAACGAAATAGAATATTTAAACAAGAAAAGCGGACTTGATATTATTGAAGAAGAAGGCCGACTAGAAAGGTGACAACAATAAATTTAGCGTTTGAAAGTAAATAGGAACTTAACATATTTTGAAACCTTTTAGCAATAAATAAATCTTTTATGTACCTATAATTATTATTAACGAATGTCACTCGTTAAAATGAATGTCCATTGGTACAACCACTAGTGTCTACAGGTACAAAGGGGGAAGGTACCTATGGACACTAATCAGTAAGTTACAAAACATTATTTTCAGTAAATATAAAATTGCTTTTCAAAATAAAGACACCAGGGTTTGATAGCCCCTTAAATTTCTTATCTAATGGTACAATAACCACTCAGATAAATAAAGCACCGAAAATTAGAAAAATTTATAACTGAAAATTGTCCACTGGTACAGCACCTTCCCCTACCATTTTATTTAAATATTTTAAAATATTATTTATAACTTAATTTAAAAAATACAACATCGATATCTCAGTTAGAAATAGATTTCCGAATAGATTTTCTTAGATAGCTCTGAAACGCCTAAGATATCCATAAATTGAGTTTAACTATTTAATAGTGAGGAACATGGCCGCTACTGCTATGCAGCTAACTAAAACAGCTCCCTGTTTACTCAAGTAATACCAGTGGTATTAGCTCACGTATCAGCTTGGCTCTTTGCAAATATTGTGTATATACATAATTGAACAATTAGTGAAGTTTTCCGGCTAGGTGAGTCCCTAGAAACTAATTTATAAAGGTGGACATTAGGTGTGTGAGGGGATAGTTGGGCACGACGTAGGTAGAGTTTCGACCTGCAGACTGCTGTGACTGGCTATCACTTACTTAGGCCTACCTGAAACTATCATACTAGGTGGCGTAGTCAGTAGAGCGCTCGGCTCCTATTCTAGAACACCCGAGTTCGTATCTCGTTAAAGATTTTTTTTTTTTTTTTTTTTTTTTTTTTTTTTTTTTTTTTTTTTTTTTTTTTTTTTTTTTTTTTTTTTTTTTTTTTTTTTTTTTTTTTTTTTAATTTTATTTTATAGATGTGTTTTTATTTATATATGTACATTGTTTTTAATTATTTTTCTCTCTTTAAATAATATTCTTGTTTAATAACTATTAGCAAAAATAATTATTTATACCATGGAGTATGAAAAATCATCCTGCTTTGACTCCGATGAAGAAATGCCGTGTTCCGACTTCAGCGAATCGGACTCGAAGTTCCTTAAGGGTAGAACTTTGTCAAAAAGACAAAGAAATACTGCTCTTGAGCCCCCTGGGAACTCTCCGGACAAAAAAAAAAAAAGAAGAAAAAGAAACAAAAGGAAAAAAAAAAAACGAATCAACCTCCCACTCCACCACAAACACGCAGTAAAGCTGTCATCACATCAGTTACACCCATAGAAATAGCAAACAGATTTCAGCCATTGTCTAACATGCCTTCAGAAAGCTCAGTACAACAACCACCAAAACCTCAAACCGATATAAAGCCACCTCCTATCTACGTTACGGGCGTAGATAACTACATCCAATTTTGTCAACAGATTTCAGAATTAATTGGTCAAACAAACTTCCAATGTCAATCCAGATACCACGACATAAAAATAAACACCGAGACAAAAGACCACTATAAATCATTGGTAGCCCACTTAAAAACTCAAAACATTCAGTTCCATTGCTATCAATTAAAAGAAGACAAGGCCTACAGGGTAGTACTTCGGGGACTTCACCAATCAGTGCCTCCTGATTTCATCAAAAGAGACCTGGAGCAGCTAGGCCATAGCGTCAGGCATGTATCCAACGTACTCCACCGCACTGAAAAACGCCCACTCCCATTGTTCTTTGTGGATCTGGAGCCAGCAGATAACAATGTGGAGGTTTTCAACATCAAAAGACTGGTGTACTCCGTGGTAAAATTTGAAGCACCTCGAGTTAAAAAAGAGATTGTACAATGTACTAGATGTCAAAACTTAGGCCACACGAAAACGTATTGTAATCGTCAGGCAAGATGTGTTAAATGTGCAGGGCCACATTTAACAGCAACATGCTTAAAAACAAGAGATACGCCAGCCTTGTGTGTCCTCTGTGGTGAGAGTCACCCTGCTAACTATAAGGGCTGCCAGGTATACAAATACAGGCAGAAGCAAAGAGCCTCCAACTCCACCACAAATAGAAATCCTGTTCCTGAAACATCCGAAACAATAGTCACTTCCATCCAGAATCAACAGAATATTTCAGTCAACAATTTTTCTAGACACTTTCCTCCACTGCCATCAACATCAAAAGCCCAACAACCTCTGAATCAACAACCCATCACTCCAGCCGTTCAACTTGCAGAACCCCAGCCATCAACCTCAGCAGCGGTGTCATCTCAACTTCATCAACCAACTCATGAATTCACGACGGTTGAACGAAGAAATCGACGGCCACAGAATCAGGCGTCTCAATCCTCCCTTCCACCCCGACCTCCTAAAATAACCAACTTTTCCTCATCAACAACCCAACAGACTCCACAACAAGTAAACCAACAGACCAAGACTCCACTACAAACTTATGAGCAAATCACACCTCAACAAAATCCAAGCCAAATCCCATTCCAGTTACCGTCGTCAAGACAGTTTAACCTTCCGCCTCAAATATCAGAATCCTAACCTATTTCCTCCCAAGGTTTTGGTGATATTTCATCGATTCTCTCCTCCTTCCTCCGTGAACTCCAAGAAACCATCAGACCTTTAATTACCCTTCTCACAAGAGCCCTGACAGAAATCACGTCTACTGTTCCTCGATGATCCAAAACTCCTTGGCAGTTCTTTTATGGAACGCAAATGGTTTGCTCAATCACAGAAATGAACTAGACATTCTTACACGACAATAACATTCACGTTGCCCTAATTACCGAGACCCACTTGACGCCTACTTCTTATTTCCACATCAAAGACTATATCACTTACAGATCTGACCACCCCGACAAAACAGCCCATGGTGGTACTTGTATCCTAATCCATAGATCACTAACCCACACCCTGATTCCTTCCTCTCCAACTGACACCATTCAGTCTACCGCACTGATCCTATCCTCTCTTCCATTTAACCTTACTCTTTCAGCTGTATATTGTCCTCCAGGAAATAGCCTTTCCCATAATATTCTGCTTTCCTTATTCCAATCCTTTGGGCGGCGCTTCATTGCAGGTGGGGATTACAACGCTAAACACCAGCGATGGGGCTGTAGAACATCCAATTCCCGAGGTAGTGTACTTTCCCGTGTATCATCCTTAAACAATTACCCTATCCTTTCACCTAACAATCCTACCTACTGGCCTACATCCCTTAAAAAACGCCCAGATATTCTCGACATATTCGTCACCTCTCAAATACCTACTTCCCAAACTACAATAGATTCCTTAGATGACCTTTCCTCTGATCATAGCCCAGTTTTGCTTACATTACATTCTACTCCTATTATCAAACCTTCTCCTCCATCCTTAATAACTGGACGAGTAGACTGGGACAAATTCCGGTCGACTTTAGAAAACCATATAGACTTAAAAACTCCTCTAAAAACATCTCAACAAATAGACACGGCAATAGAACACCTTACTAAATCAATACAAACCAGCATAGCAGAAAATACCTTAAAAAATAGAATAATACGCTCAGAAGGCATGGTCTTACCTCAATATATTCGGGTCTTACTAGTCGAAAAACGACGAGCTAGAGCCAAATGGCATAGAACTCGATACCCATCTGACAAAACCAATTATACCAAATTAACCAACAAACTTAAAACAGAACTTAAAAAACTAAAATTTGAAAATTTACAGAAACAAACTGAACAACTATCTGTTTCCGACAAATCATTATGGACCACGACCAAAAAACTTTTAAAATTCAAAACCTTCAATCATCCTCTCCTCACTCCAGCTCAAACCTGGACCAAATCTGATTCAGAAAAATCGCAGGTATTTGGTGAACAATTACATAACACTTTTAAACCTCATCCTGACATCCTAAATCCTAACCATGTAGAACGTATTGAAGCAGAACTGACTATTCCTCTCCAAATGACCCTTCCCCCTAAAGCCTTCCACCCATCAGATATAATATCCATAATCCGTAGATTGCCCTCCAACAAAGCTCCTGGACATGACCTTATTACCTCAAGAATCCTCAAATGTCTTCCAAAGAAAGCAGTATTACTCCTAACTTATATTTATAACGCTATCCTCCGTACTACATATTTTCCCGATTCCTGGAAATTATCAATTATTAAAATGATTCCAAAACCTAAAAAACCACCAGAAAATCCTTCCTCATACAGACCTATCTCTCTCCTACCTATCATGGGAAAAATCCTTGAAAAGCTCCTTTTGAAACGCCTTTATCCCTTCCTCGATTCCAATCACATTATTCCTGACCATCAGTTTGGATTTCGTCAGTTTCACTCCACAACCCAGCAGTGCCATCGTGTGGTGGATGTTATCTCATCTGCATTGGAGCGCAAGATGTATTGCACGGGTGCCTTTCTAGATGTTGAACAGGCCTTTGATCGGGTATGGCATTCAGGACTGCTTTATAAACTTCGCCAATTCCTTCCATCTACATATTTCCTCATCCTCCGTTCCTACCTTTCTGATAGAGTATTTAGAGTTAATCACAATTCTAAATACTCATCTATCTTTCCCCAGACCGCTGGTATTCCTCAAGGTAGTATCCTGGGTCCCATCCTTTATACAGTGTATACAGCTGATATCCCAACACATCCTAACACTATCCTCACAACCTATGCTGATGACACCAGCGTGTTATCAGTCAATGATGATCCATTTTCTGCATCCCATACACTCCAGTCACATATTACTTCCCTTGAAGAATGGTGTCATAACTGGAGAGTTAAGATAAATCCTAGCAAATCCCAACAAATAACCTTTACCCTCCGTCGAAAACCTACCTCATCCTGTCCTCCTGTATCCTTTAATAGTGTACCGCTAAATAATGTGGAACAAATACGATACCTTGGATTTCATCTGGACAAGAGACTTACCTGGAACCCTCATACTAGATTGAAAAGACAAGAAGCTGCACGTCGATTTCGACTGCTACAACACTTACTTGACAAACGTTCAAACCTCCCGATTCACTATAAGAAACTAATCTATATGACGATTATCAGACCTATTTGGACATACGGTATAGAGTTATGGGGATCCACCAAACCATCGAATTCTTCCCGCATCCAATCACTCCAATCCAAAATCCTTCGAAAAATCCTTAATGCTCCTTACTTTGTCACAAATGAAGTAATCCACAATGACCTTAATATCCCTTATGTCGCTGATTTGGCTCGAACCAGATACCTCTCCTTTCATAATAAACTTACTCCGCATCCAAATCCACTTGTTGCACAACTTGCTTCCCATTCCATTCCTGGGAATCCTCCGAGGCGCCTGAAAAGAAGATGGCCTCGGGATCTTCTTCTTTTGTAAATTTCATTAGAGTACTACCAATGGGTAGTTTCTCTACAAGACTTAATCATGTTATCATATTGTATTGTATACAGCACATTTACTGGATGTATTTTCTAATACAGTTGTAAATTTCAATTAATAAAAGATTAAAAAAAAAAAAAAACTATTTAATATCTGTTCAGATGAGAGAGACAAAGTATTGCAGTCCGGTGAAACCTAACGACAGGGAAATACTTCTGATGTTGATATAATTATTTCCAGGTATAAGGCTACAAAATCATCAAGTATGATTAAAGTAAATTTTACACCGATTACGTTAATTGATACGTTAATTGATAAAGCATAGAATGAGTTAAAAGTATTTTAAACACACGAGATAATAACTTACTGGTAATTATATTACCAATATATTACTAAATAGCATAATGGTAATATTTTTTATATTTGTTAATTTGAATATATAATTGTATAAATAAATACATACAATAATAATGACAATTCAATTTATTATTTAAGACTAACTTTTATTTAAATATAAACAGTTTTTGACAGTTTCCAATAATTCAAGATAGAGTTGTATGAATTAATATTTAAGATTTTTATTTAATACAACTAGCTGAATTTTAATTAGAATTTCATAACTTAGTTTTTTTAAAACTCAGTCATTGAATAATATTAATACACAATATTTAGATTTAGTAAACTATGTACATCGGATAATATAGTATATACCGCGGATAATTTAATATATACTAGGAATAGAGAACAGAACCATGATTTGAAAACACGACCTAGGGTCGATAATGACCAACTCACGCATGAGTTCGTTCTTGTAAAGTCCCTCTGGGAGGATATTCTTGCAGGAGACTACCCTGAGATCTTCAATTTTGTAGTAAGTAGACTCTTCTCGTGATTTGACTGTAGATTCCAAATAATTTTAAAGCTGTATCCTATCCATCATATCCTGATCCTAAAAAACATTTATATGATAAAATAATAGATGCAAATATTTTCTTAATGATTAATCTATACAATTATATATATAAGACAAGCTATTTTTCGTTTGCGGTCACTAATCACGAAAACCTCTGAACCAATTTGTACCAAATTTTAATCACACCATCTTTATAATTCCAGAATGGTTTAGAAATAATAAAATATACTGATTTTTGATCAATTTGTCATTAAAAATGTGGTAAAATATGAATAACAGTGAAGTATTAAAATTGACCGCTAGGTGACGAGGCTCTGTCTACACGATAGGTTACAAAGGTACTGTCTTAACTAGAGCTTGAAGTGAATAATAAACTTTAGTTATATTTAATTATATTATTAAAAATCATGTAAGTCCCAGTGAAGTAGGAAAATCGACCGATATGTGGTTAGCATCGTTCCACAATAGATTTTATAATTGTAAAACTATCTGTACCAAATTTTAATCACACCATCTCAATAGTATTTTAAGTTTTACTCGTCCACTCATCAGTAACTAATATAATGATTTGATTCTTATCTAGCCAAAGAAACTATCACGTTTATTTTACAATGATATTATAAATATATTTCAATGATATTAATCTCAAAAATTAAAATAGAAGGCCGACTAGAAATGTGACAACAATAAATTTAGCGTTTGAAAGTAAATAGAAACTTGACTTATTTTGAAACCTTTTAGCAATAAATAAATCTTTTATGTACCTATAATTATTATTAACGAGTGTCACAGACTTTTTTTTATGGGTAAAATCGAATCATTAGAGATCGTATACATGAAAAGATGTTGGAAAATGTAATTGTTTTCATAATCTCCCAGTGCCAGTTATAAAAGATGGCGGTGGTAATTTTCTTTTGATAGCTCATATTTCAATTTCATAATCAATAGCGATGTCCGGAAGAATAAATTTTGGGGTTCTATCATTTGATGAAATTTTCTTGAAGTAGCAAATGTTGAACATGAACGAGTCTACTTTTTCTTTGATCAAAACTATAAAATGCTTTACAACACTAAACATAGCTACTATATTTCTTCATCTTCAATTTCATTATCTTGTTCATAATCATTTATTAATTTATCCAAAAAATTACAATTTTGGCTTGATGGATCAGCCAAGATCACATTTGTGAAATCACCATCTTTACTAGTTGAATAGTTTGTTATAAATAGTGAGTGGCGAGTTTTCTCCTCTTAAAAAAAAATAATAATAAAATTTCTAAGTGTAGGTCTTAAAATATTTAAAATCACTGGTTGGATTGGTCAGGATTTGGATAAACAAAACTTAAAAATAATAATTTCTATGAAACTATTGATCTGAAAATCTTGAAAACATACGTGCAACTACAGGGAGATGCTTGCAGCACTACTAACGTAACAATTTCCATTTCCCTACGCCCACTCTCTTTATTAAAAATGTCCACTGGTACAATTGTGCTTTAGGTACAGCAACTTCCCCTGTACGTGAAAAACTAAATATTGATAAAATTATCAAAAAGATTGCAAGCCGACCATGTCCACGCCTAAAGGCATGTTGCTTTATGTTTCTATGATGCTAGTTTGTGGGGCGATGAGGTTATTGGCCTAATCAAATTCAAGATATACCTGCATATCTTCTGCAAAACTGCTTCATCATTCGTGCTACCTCCTCCTGGAATTCTCTACCCACTCATATTCGTAAAGCTTCTTCCCATACTTCCTGGGATAAATATATATATATATATATATATATATATATATATATACATTATGTTACAATACTGAAAATAATCAAGAGGAAGAGGTTTACTTATAAAAACGTTTTGCACAATAGATTACAAGTTGTTTGTGTCTTTTGGGAAAATTGAAAACCTACTAGCCTACTAATTTATATCACAATAGTGTACAGTGTCAAACCAAATAATCGCAAGAATCATATTTCATAATTATATTATTTCTCATTTAATCATTCTTAAAAAAATAAATAATACTGTTTTCAAAGGTTTTAAACTAAAATTTAGTATTATTATACTTCGTTCTCATCCAGTAAGTATAAAGAAAATATTCCAACAATTGGTTTTCCAAATGTAACAAAAGATGAAACATAGGAATTTGATCATTGGATATGATATATAGCAGCAATTCCTTTCAGGTTGCATCAGTTAGACGAATTACAGAAGTTCCCGGGGAGTTTGACTGATGATAACTCCCGTCTCGAACTTTGAAACTTATCCTCTACAACAGTTTTCGCTATGCCAGCAAAAGGTGTTTCTAAAATCTACGTTCATTTTCCAATAAGTAAGAGCCATTGGTTAAATTTCAGCCAGGGATATGTTTAAAATTATTACTAGGAAAACTCTACTGTGGTCCAGCATCATAAATATATTGGAATTTCCTTAGAAGGTTAATCCTCGATAAGTGGGAATCGGTTTTCCACCAAAACAATTTCCAATATTATAATACTTTACATAAAAGTGGCCAGCTAGTAAAATGAACAGATTGTTATAATTATTTATTAATTAAAAGGATGAAAGAACTTCTCTTTAACCTTCTGGATCTTTTCATAAAGTAGTAATGAATTATAAATATATACTTTTTACAAATTATACCTAATTATAGGGATTTATTTTAGTTATATTTTAACACTTAGTTATTCTCTAATTACATATTCTACTCTACAGAGGAAGAGCATTTAGTATTCATGCATAATTCATTTACAGTAAATTCTTTTATTACTCCCTCTAAACAAAAACAAAATCTAGACTCTTACGCTTATTTTAACTGTTTAAGGTGATATTTGTGCGGTCTACGACCTCTTAAACGTATCGTAATTGTTCTTAACTCATTTGTTAGGTTATGTATTATTTTTAATTGTAAAGAAATATATTAATATTTCTATATTAATATAGATTAATATTAATATTAATATGAAAATTTGGACCGTCCTCAAATTAGCAAAATATTCAATTTTTTTAAATTCTACTTTAAATATAATAAAGGTTTTTTGATGCGTTGAAAAGTTTGATATCATTTCTTGTATAAAAGAATCTAAAGCCTTCTTTTAACAGTTTTTGCTAAGTTTACTCAAAAATATAAAAACAATTTACAAGAAGGAACCATGTAGATTTACTTTTTCGTCAAGATGTCAACTCCAGCTATAGGATATAAAATAAGATTTCCAAATCTTCTGGTCAGTAATAGTGACTATCTTTGTCAAATATCTAGAATATAATTAAATAAGAATTAAACATTATATAAAATGATAATATATGATCCGAAAAAAATAAGATAAACGTAAACGATAATAATTCATAAAAGTTATAAAAAAAAAATATTTTAGTTAGGCTGATAGTAATTAATAAATTGATGAAATCCTTGTTTCTTGTTAAAATTAAGACTGGTTGCTCTGATTAGAATAAATTTCATTTTCAACCTAATTGCTATTAATATTCTTTTTATTTGGGCAGGCCGATCATAATTGTAACATATTTAATGCTGTTGCTCTAGCAAGGATTCTTCCGTGTCTGTTGCGTGTTTGAACTATTGTAAAAGAGCTATCAAATTCTAAGAGAAGCAAGGCAGATTATCTTAACATTTAATTAGTCATAGTGCGCCTTTACCCCTGGTCAGGTAACTAAATGATATCCATGATAATGGGTAATAATATTGGCTAACCATACATTCCATATTTAAAAAAAAAAAAAAATAAATATTTATACCAAAACATTTACATGTTTATTTTATTTGTTCGAATAAATAGGTATAATTTGAGGAGATTATCATTTTTTAAAAATCAATACCATAAACGGGGGTTACTTTGAACAAATGCGCTTTAAATACGAAATTCGTTCTAGCTACGTACATGTACAAGCAAGCATCCTCCAGTTTGTTCTATAAATTTAACGATAAAACACAAAATGTGCTGCGATCGCGATAAAAGTACTTATTGGCCATCCTTGGCCGATGTAAGCCTTTTTATGGTATCAGTGTTAACTGGTCTTTTTATAAACCTATTCAAACATTATTTGGCCTGGCGTATGTGGCAACAGGATTTTTCTACGTGAGTTATACATTGATCACTAATTTATTCAGCAACATTTTCTTTTTTTGTTTTATGTCTCTATTTTATTTCTTTGATTTTATATATTTTATTAGACAAAAAAAAAAAAGAAGCAACTTGGAGGGCTACTTTGAATAAAGCTGTTGACACCTTAGACGGTGTTACTTTAAACATTGTTTTATCGTGTTTTGTTATTTGGGAATATGAAGAATTAATTTCATTCATATTTATAATTAAAACTGTTTTAGATCTACGTTCTTATAAATTATTGAAAATAGATTTCCATTTGATGATGAACAAAAAGGAATATAGTTTATCTAGTAAATGAAACAAAACAATAACAATAATATAAAATTACCAAAAATAATTAATAAATTAAAGTAATTAAATTTTAATTGAAAATGGTTAGTTATATACGCACTTTTGTTCCTTTGCTTCTAGTAATTTTTTTTGCGGTATTCTCCCCTCCCCCCACGGTTAGCTCATCCCCAGGAGTGGGGGCTTTTAATATGTTTATCTTCTAACTGCTCCTAACGAAGCCCTGAGGACAAAAATAATCGCATATTTCAGGCACTCGTAGACTGGACCATCCCTGAAGCAGATTCCAACAAACGAGGCTGCCTCCACGGTATAGAACTGTAGATAGGTTTAGCTTAAGTTTTGTTTTTGGTAACATTTCAGATATTAAATTTAATATGATTTTGATGTGATGATTGCAGCTTTATTAGCTAACCATTGGACGATTAAGCATTGTTTTTCATTTACCATCGGTCAGGTTTATTTGCTAGTTGCAATCAATGATTCTTTTAGATTATATTTTTAACCAACTTAACTATCATGACCTTAATCTTAAATGAGAATCAAGGCCTATAATGATATTTAATTAAAATATTCTTTTAAAATAATTCCTCAGAAAGCATGGGCTGGGTGGTATCCGTTTCAAGATAAATGCCATCTGGGAGCAGGCCCCAACATAGTAAATAGTAATTTTATATTCTGCCTCCAGTTGTAGTATGGAAATATTACGTATTTCACTAACATTTGTTATCTTTCCTTGTATTAGAAGATAGACCAAAGCCAATTAAGTTTATCGAAAAAATTCTCTGCTGGAAGGAGAACTGGACAGATTTTCTGGTAAATTATCCGAAGGAATTGAATTATGGTGAAAACGGAGGTGCCATGAGGCCTACTATTAAACTACAGCCAGTTTGATTTATTCCGACAGCAATCCCCTCTCTCCCCCTCACTAGTCTCTCCTGCTCCCTGTGACTTTTCCCTCCCTGCGACTCTTGTCACTCCTCTAATTGCTTTTTCAATTTAACCTTTTTTCGTTTCCTGTCCTCAAGGTAATGTAAAACTTCTTTTATAACATTTCTGGAGTCTGAGGGAAGATAACTTTACAGATTAGTCAAAGCAAAAAAAAAAACAACAGAAAAGGCCAAGTATAATTTTTACATTGTTAGCTTGCAAAACGAACCCCCCCCCCTCCCCCAAATTTTTTTTAAAACTAGCCTTGAAAAAAATATTAATTGGATTTCTTTACAGATATTATGTAAATAATAAATAAATAATCTTTTTGTTAAACATAGTATCCTCTATAAATAGTGTGTAGTGGTTTATCTGAATACTGTTTTTTCTTTTATAAAAAACTTGTATGTACTAATATTTCCCCATATATACTGTTAACTCTCTATATTATAAATATCTCCAAATCGAAAAAAAAAAATATAAAAAACAGGAGCTTTATAACTCATACAATGATGTCAATGTTCTAGCCTTCATAAACGTCTGAAGGTTAACTTTAGCGAAAGGCTCCTCACGAAAATGATTCGAATGAAAGATGTAGAAATTTCTAGGAAAGCATTTGAAGAAGTTGAATAACAACTTATTCAACAAATCAATGCCGCATTTACCATAATGAAGGAAGAATTTGTTTTATGAACAACCACCACAGAAATAAGAAAAAGATATCGTGCTTGTATTAGAAATAGTGGAGATCATTTTGAGCAATACCTCTGATACTCTACAAATTAAATTCATGAATAATTTAAAATTAGTTTAATTTTGTTCCCTGATTATTATTTACAAAAATGTAGATAAAGTTTACTCTGATAAAATCGAAATTGCGAGAAAGAAAGAGAAAATATGCAGTTTAACCTATGCTATAAACACAACTATTTGTTACGTTTTGCATAAAAAAATATGATTCGATTCATAATTATTGTCAGTGTGCGCTGGTGGCACCCTTTTGTTACTTTATAAAAAAAAAAAAAAACTAGATGTGCTGCGTGCCTGCAAATGGTACTTTTTTAAAGAGTATTAAATAGAGAAGTTTTTAAAACAATTTGGATTTGGCTGTTGCGCTTACTTTTTTTTTTATTGAACCTAAACTTGAAGTTCATAATTTTTATTTTTTGCCTTTGACAAGATTTAACGATCTCCCGTTTTTTTTTGGTATTTGTTTTTTTGCACCATATCTTTTTTATTTTACATGGACAATGTATTAGTAATTATAGGGGAAAGAAATGGCGTTGATATATCAGTAAACAACGGAGTTATAAGGCATAAATGTTTGGATTTGGCCATTTTTACAAAAAAAATTCATAAAAAAAAAAAAAAAACCGTAAGACTTTGTTTATAGGTAAGTGACCTTAAATAGGTTCAAAATGAACCTCCCTACCCGAGATAATATTTTGGCCAACGATCTTCCGAACATCCTGTATATATATATATATATATATATATATATATATATATTTTATTTTTTACTTTTTTTCTCTTCCATAGGAACCCTATGGAAGAGTCGTTTATTGAAAAGTGAGCACATCCCATGCATGCAAGAATATTGTGTGCTTAGCTCATTACAAATACAAAATTTAATTAAATACATTATTGTCAATTATTTTATAAAAACGAAAATCGAAAAGTATCAAAAAAGAAAAAAAAAAAAGGATACTCAATTAATGAGATAACGAAATGAGAAAAAATAAATAAAATAAAAATGAAGAAAATAAAAATAAAACGAAACAAAATAAAAATACACCAAAAGTTGATATCTATATATCCTATGTGATCTTTTTTTAAAGTTCAATGCTTTAAACCAATTTCTTAAATTCAGAACTATAGTTTTTGAATAAAATCTTTTCTGACATTGGCCTCCTCTAATTTCTCCTCTAATTATTATAGGCTTGATTAAAAAAAATCTGTCCCTGTCAAAAAAATGGGTAGTCATATATTATATGATTAAATGTTTGTGTTGTCTGTCCGCAACAGTGGCATGCTTCGTTGTCCGAACCAAAATAGTGTTTGGTAGGTCCATGCTCTGTTAGAAATTGTGTAAGTTTGTAATGTGTACTTTTTAGTTTGTTGTAGTTTCCTATTTTAAGGTCTGGTATAAACTTTTGAACTGGTCGTCCTCTGTTTGATTGCTGCCAGTGTGAGTTCCAGTTTCATATTGTGTCGTTTCTTAAAGTTTTCTTGATGAATGGAATAGGCGTTTAAGAGTATTCAAAAGGTAAAGAATCGTTTGTCTATGCGGATTTAGCTAGTTCGTCAGCCAGTTCATTTCCATAAATCCCAGAATGCCCCTTGATCCATGTTAATTGAACTGAGATTTCCTCATTTATTAATTGATGGAAATTCTGTCTAATTTTGTTTATGAGTGGGTCATGTATGTTGGGGTTTTTAATAGAGTCTGTCAGTATTTTGTTGTCTGTAAATATGTTGAAAGATTTTGTCATGTTTTTAGTTCGTTGAATGTATTCGGTGGATTTCAAAACAGTTAATTTTTCTGCTTGATTGTTTGAGCAGTTTGGTCCTAATCGATATTGTTCGTCTAGTCGGATTTCCTTTTTCTGTAAGGTTATTAAGGCACAGTCTGTATTCTGTTCAGTTTTGCTACCGTCTGTGTATATGTCTGTGCTGGTCATGTCGTTTGGTTCTATTTCGTCTAAGTATTGTACTAATTTTGCGTGAGAGGATGGATGTAACCAATATTTTGGTATCAGTTCCAGTTCAATGTTGTCAGCCTGAATATTTCTAAAAGATCCTTCTTGTTTTTTAATTTTATAAATTGCTGATATCTCTGTTATTTTAAATTCAATAGGTATCAACCCTGCAAGTACACATGCAGCGTCATATGATACCGTATGGAAAGCTGTAATAATTCTTAGTGCAATTAGCCTTTGAACTCTCTGCAATTTTCACAGATTAATCGGTTTTAAGGCAGCTGCTTCCCAAACTTGAATACCATACAGAAGCCTGGGCAATATGGCCCCATCGTGGATAACCCTTAGAGCTTTAGGGCCGAGACCACCGGTCATTTTTGTTGCGTTAGTTAATGCGTTTATAGTTTTTAAAGTTTTGGAAGTTGCTACTTCAATATGCGTTTTCCAGTTCAAATTTTTGTCAAAGTGCAAACCTAAGAATGTCAATATAGAAGTCTTTTTTAATTTGGTTGAACGTAATTGAATGTTTAATTCCGGAATATTTCTTTTTTTTTTTTTTTTTTTTTTTTTTTTTTTTTGTGAATATGATGTTAGTAGTTTTATCTAAGTTGAAACTAAGTCTGTTTCTTTTTGCCCATTTAATTAAAGAGATTAGTGTCTGGTTTGTCAAAGATTGAAGTTCTGTAAATAATTTGTTAGTAACTAGAAGTATGATGTCGTCCGCGTAAGTGATGATTTGTGTATTTTGAGGTATCTGTATGCCAAAAATTGTGTTAATTAGAATATTCCACAAGGTCGGTAAGAGACAGGAACCTTGAGGAGTACCTATAGTCAATTTCCTGGAGGTTGTATAACAGTTGGTTTGAAATTCAACAGACCTATCTTTGAAGAAATTAGAAATTAATCGATAAATGTCATTAGGGCATCTGTATAGTCTCAGGTTTTCTAGGATTATAGGCCACCAAGCACTATCGGGCGCACCCGAGGTATCTAGGTTAAGCATTAGAATGTTGGATTTAGATTTCAGAGAAGATTCTATATGATTGGTTATTTTATAAAGTGCGTTGATGGTGCTTTTTTGTGGCTGGAATCCAAATTGTTGGTCATGTATGGTTTCCGATAACATTAAAAAATGTGTTAGTCGTGTATTAATCAGTTTGTCTAGTACTTTGGCCATTATAGGGAGAATAGTTATCGGTCTGAGGTTGTTTGATTCTTGTTTAGGTATAATTTTAATAAGTCCCTTTTTCCATATTTTCGGTATACTTCCATTTCGCCAAATTAATTGGTAAATGTTCGATATCAAATCTGGATAACAAGCGGTCACATGTTGTAGTATGTCTGTTGTGATTCTGTCATGTCCTGGTGTTTTTTTCCTGTTTAACTGTGTTATAATGTTTAAAATTTCCCACTTTTCAAATAACCATCGTCTCCAGTCTTTGGTGACATATTCAACCTGTTACGGATTTCGCATTGTTCCTTAGTGTCTATTTTTGGGTCGTCTTGGTAAATTAACGAGTCCATTAAATAGTGAACTGTTTCTTTAAAGTCTGAAGTAAGTTCGTTTCCTTGGATTTTAACTGTTTTTAGTGCCTCTTGTGTTTTATTTTTTCCCGCTGCAGATTTGTAAATGGAACTCCAAGGGTAATTATCATTTGAGCAGTATTCCTTCCAGGTATCTAATTTAGATGTTTTTAACAAAGCTTGATATTTGTGTCTACTATTTAAATACTCTGTTTTACGTAGCAGTCTTAGTGCGTTGTTGTTCTTAGTGTTTTGATATACGTTTCGGAGTTTATTAGTTGTCTTTCGTAGCTCTGTCAGTCGGTTGTTCCACCATGGGACTGATCGATATATATTTTTTTTTTGTGATTGTGGATTAGAAACTTTGAAATTTTAATTGCAAGCTTTAATAATAGATTTGATTAAACAATTTACTGTCCTGTCTATATCGTAAGGAAAAATTGTTTCACTGATTTTTGATTCTATTTGTGATGCAGTCAGGTTAGTCTCGGTGATTAAAAACTGTTTTGAAAGTTGTAAGTCCAGATGTTTTTCGAATTTTTCCCCAATCTGAGGTTTTAATTATGTAAAAGTTTAGCCATGGTTCTTTTTTTTTTTTTTTTATGAATTCTTGAGTTATTGTTGGGTTTTGTAGAGATTTTGAAGAAAATTGAATTGTGATTCGAGAAGTTGGTGTCATCAAGAATTTTCCAGTCATGAATTAAGCGCGCAGTATAAGATTTAGTTAAGGTCAAATCAATATTACTTTTACCTCTCGTTCCATCGAATGTCGTTAATTCAGAATTTTTATTTATTAACTTCTGTGCCGTTATGAACGATTCCATAATGCGTCCTCGATATGTCGTTTTAATATCATTCCAAAGTACCGATCGGCAATTTGAATCGATACCAATGACAATTTGGTGATCGACATATTTTTCTATAATTTGTTTTAATTTAGATAAGTCAAAATGTATGTCTTTTTTTTTCATCAAAGTAAGCACTGATTATTATAATTGCTCTTCAAAATAGTACATTTCAATAGTACATATGTCCGGGTCAGTGAATTGGGTAAGTAAGATAGCGTCAATACAGTCGTCAATCAATATGGCAGCTCTTGGTTTTGAGTCACATGATTAAAATTTCTTTATTCTATGAGAATAATCTGTTAGTTTGCAATCTCTAGTGTATGGCTCTTGTAATAAAACGATATCAATGTCTTTGTTTATAATAAAATGATTTAGATATTGTGTACATGTCTTTGAATGATGAGTGTTTAATTGTATTGTACTTAAATTAAAGTCTGTCATGATTGGTAGTTAAGTATAGTTATTGTGTAGAGAATTTATAAGTCAGTGTCTTAACCAGTTTGCTTATTTCCTTAAGGTGTGATGGGCAGCGGCTGTCAAGTGCACAATGGTCAGTGTTTACCTTCAAACGTTCGTTTTTTCTGTGCTTGTTAAACTGCGTGCAGTTTGGACACTTGAGCGTAGCTTCTTCTCTGCAGTCTTTCAGGAGATAGTTACCGGAGCATTTGGGGCAGGTAGTAACACCCCTCACACCTGTCCTTCGTGTGGTGGAATTTGCAACAGTTGCCACATCGCCTTACTCTAAAGTAGTCCTCAGCCCAGTGTTTTTTATAACCTAAGCTGATCTTGTTATAAATCAGTTTAATCCTGGTCGAGGAGTCCGTTTTGATTACTGCGTCGAGTTGACTGTTTCTTCTGTTTTTAAGGATAATGATGGGTATTATGGCCTTCCTCTCAATCTCCAGATCTTGATTTTGATGCACCACATGGTCCACCATGTTGTCTAGAGTAATGTCTTCATGGATATCCTTGAGAAAAATTCTTGGTTTTCTTCTTTTAGTTTCCCGGGCCACAAGGTTTTTTTCGTCCTTCAGTTTTTCAATTATTTACGTTTTTCCCTGCCTCTGTATTGGTTTCAACCAACACAGATTCTTTTTTCATCGTTAACCTGTCTATACCAATTTTTAATTTTAAAGAATTCGCTGAGTTCTCTGAAGGGCCTAGACTGCATGTATCCGAAACATCCCAAAATCCCGGTTATACACTCCTACTTATCTACACTGGAAGGTTTAGGCAAAACAGTAAAGTTTATATGGATCCCCAGCCACGTGGGTATTGTGGGCAACGAGCTGGCCGATCTAGCTGCAAAGGAGGCTCTCGAACTACCGGGGCGAGGCAAGATCGCACTAACTCCATCTGATCTACGAAAAGCCCTAGAGAAAGAAATCGATGATGGATGGCAGTCTATGTGGGACGAAAGCCCTCCGAATAAACTGAAAATGATTAAAAAAAATGTAAAACCCTGGAATACATCCAGTCGCCAAAGCCGTAGAGAGGAAGTCGTACTGACGAGACTCAGGATAGGCCACACCAGATTAACACACTCCTATCTTTTCACAAGGGGGGCTCCGCCCAGGTGCAAATACTGTAGTGGTATACTAACGGTGAAACACATTTTTCAGGAATGTCCTTTTTTTACATCGCGCCTAAGTAGCTTAGGACTGAACACGGACCTTCCAACAATCTTGGGAGACAACAGTGAAAAAATAAAATTGGTGTTCAAGTTTCTGAAATTAAATGGCTTGTTAACGGAGGTTTGACACAGAAGATAAATAGGCAATAAAATATAATTCGATATAAAAGATATCAATAAAAATAAGATAAGTAATGCAATACAGGTGTGGAGAATGAAATAAGAAAGAAAATATGGCGTTAATAACCGATGCTGTTGTACGCCATGAAAACCAAACAAACAACAAACAAACAACCAATTTTTAATTCAATAGGTTTGATTGCTGATTTAAACTCTTTTTTTATTTGCTTTTAATAAGTAATCTAAAAGTTTTTTTTGTTTTATTTATTCTATTGTGAGGAGTAGAAGTGATTTGTGCATAGGAAGGTTTAAGGTTCGTCCCACCGTGTGCATTTAAATTTGGGTTTTTTAGTGCTATATGAGCTGTATTATGTACATACTCTCGAATTTGGTTTATTGCAACAAGCAGGTTTTCTTTTAGATCTGTTCTCAGTACTCTCCAATCTGCTATTTCCACTAAAGTTTTTAGAGCACTTTCAAGAAAGCATTCACTAGTCGCCATATTACTTATATATATATATTATTTATTATAAATATTTATTATATTTTTAATACTATTCCCCTAAAAATGGGACCAAATTTCAATTGTAATCCTGATAAGATACTCACATGGATCCATCTCACAAGATTGAAGATAAATTTTTTATTGATTTCGACTTCTTCAATACTTGCTGGACAAGCATTCTGATCTCCCCGTTAACTACAAAAGAGTCATATACATGGCCATCAGTGGTATTTAGAGATACGGAATAGAATTTCTGGGGTATAACAAACTATTGAATTTTTATATCAATCCTCTTTATAAATCCTTAAGATTTTTTTTTTTATTTTTATTAAATATTAATTTTTTTTTTTTATTTGGGGCTCAAAGTCCTTATGTACTCAAACTAGGGTAGAAAGGACGGGTAATGCTACAGGTTACCAACCTATTCCAACCAAGGTGGGAAGGTCAAGATTCATTTCGTAGGTCTGCCACGAAATAAATTTTAACCCTCGCCCCAACTCGCTCGGCCATCGAGTGAGCTTAGTGACTATTACTATGTCACTAATGAATTAATTCATGGTGCCCATATGTTTTTGTTTTGACACGAAGCAGAAACCTTTCTCTTCGTTATAAAATATATCCCTATCTGTATCCACTTGTATGTCAACTTTAAAAAATTCGGCCCTTCGTTCTTATGTCGTGATTTCGGGTTTGCCTCGATTGTGAACAGGCTGTAAAAAGCCTAAGCACCAAATAAAAATTAGCATTTTAACCATCTTAGTGTTGACAAAATAATTCATTAGTTGTAAATTTTTTTTTTAATAACAATTTATTGAAATTTACAACTGTACAAGATATATACATCAAGTAAATGTGCTGTTAACTATAAGAATAACGTGACAAAACATGAAAAGTACTACCCATCAGTAGCACTTTAATTGTTGTAAAACTAAAAAGTAATAATTAAAATCTTTAAAAATTACCATATATCAGCCAGTTTTTCAATTCTAAAATAGTACCACTTTTAGAGACGGCTGTCAAAATGCTCTTATAATAGAATAGCGATACAAATTCTTTTTGTTTATCTTGATGAAATTTGTTATTTACAAAAATAGCATCAGAACTATATATTTACTATATATCGTAAATATATAGTTCGTGGTAAACTTCCAGATAGCTGGCACCAATCTATAGTAGTCCCGATCCCGAAAACCGATAAAGATAAACGTTACCCATCAAGTTATCGACCCATTTTCCTAACAAGCTGTATATGTAAGATAATGGAACGGATGGTAAACAAGAGACTTATGTGGATCATAGAAAAAAAATCAAATTATCCAAAACTTTCAATGTGGATTTAGAAAAGGAAGATCGACGGTCGACCACCTGGTACAAATAGAAGCCGAATTGCATTACGCATTTGTTAATGACGAGCAAGCAGTTACAGTCTTTTTCGATATACAGAAGGCTTATGATAGAACAGACAAAGACTCCATTTTAAAAAAAAACTCTATTCGTTGGGTTTCAGTGGTAATTTACCTATATTTGTCGAAGAATTTCTTTCATGTCGATTCTTTCGAGTACGAATTGGAACATTTTCCAAACAATGTGAACAGGTAAGTGGAATCCCACAAGGATGTGTTTTAAGTACAACTCTGTTCGCCCTTGCTATCAATGACCTAGGTATAAATTTACCACGTGGTGTTAAAGTGATGCTTTTTGTTGACGACCTCGCTATTCTTTACCGATAGAAAAATATCCTTAACATCAAAGAAAAACTTCAAGATGCACTAAATCGGATTAATGAATGGTCTCTATTAACTGGACTGTGCTGGTATGCACTTTAGTAGAAAAAAAAAGATACCTCAACCACTAGAACTTTTCCTAGGTGATGTCACCTTACCATTTGTCAATAGCTGCAAATTTTTAGGTTTGATACTCGATTGACGTCTATCTTGGGAATATCATATACAATCATTGAAAAGGAGATGCATTGAGAAAATAAAAATACTAAGAGTACTTAGTGGAACAAATTGGGGAGCGGACAGAAATATAATGCTTAAAATATATGTAGCTATGATCGGCTCCAAGATAGATTATGGGAGTTTTATTTATGGATCAGCTCGCAAAAATACTTTAACTAAACTCGATTCTGTGCACCACACTGGAATAAGTCTCGCAACTGGAGCTTTTAGGACAAGTCCGACGCCAAGCATTTGTGTCGAATCTGGTATTACGCCTCTATTCTTCAGGAGACAAAAACTAGCCGTAAACTATATAAGCAAATTATACCCTCAAACCACTCACCCAACTCACAAGTACATCTTCCAACCCAGATTCTCGAGAAAATTTCAACAGCATAATAATACCACATTACCATTGGCAGAAAGAATGCTATCTTCTATTTCTATGTTAAAGTCTATCAAGCTAAACTTAATTAAAACTGGCACACCTCCCTGGTCTTATATTCCACCAAAATTAAACCTGAATCTATCAAAATATCCCAAAGGAAATACAAAACCTGAAGTATACAGAAAACACTTCGACGATATCATATCCTCCTTACCTCAACATTTATTAATATTCACAGACGGGTCCAAATCAGAAACATCAATAGCATCTGCCTTTATCACTCCACAAACAACACATAAATGCAAATTACACAAACTCTGCAATATTTATACGGCTGAAATTAATGCAATCGCCATGGCTCTGCGATATTCCTTAAACTCGCCCATTAAATATGTTGTCCTGGTGTCGGATTCACTCAGCGCTTTGAGGTCTATGATGAACATGTATTCAGATCACATAGGAATACATTACATTCTGGATCTCGTCAAAAAACTATGTGCAGGAGGAAAATTGGTTCACTTCATCTGGTCACCAAGTCATATCGGTATAAGAGGTAATGATATGGCTGATAAAGCAGCAAAAGAAGCTCTAGCCCTCCCAGGACCTGGCAAAATTTTTCTAACGGCACTAGAACTTGCACGCCCACTTAGAGAGAAGATATCCCAAGAATGGCAAGCATTGTGGGATCACAGCCCACCGAGTAAACTCAAGGCTATTAAGAAGGAAATAAAACCATGGAGCAGTTCCTACCGCAATAATCGCAGAGAAGAAGTGATCCTAACGCGATTAAGAATTGGCCACTCCAGAATAACACATCTTCACCTAATAACCAAAGAGGCTCCTCCCATTTGTGAAATATGTGGCAATGTTTTATCAATAAACCATATGTTTACTGAATGCCCATACTATACCAAAAAGCTAGCCGAATCAGGAATACCTCAAAACATCTCAAAGGCGCTTGGCAACGACGAAAAAATTATTGAAAAAGTAATAGCCCTCCTTTATAGAGAAAAGCTATATTACAAAATATAGTTAAATTTCCATCGAGAACAGACGAGCGTTGATGACCAATAAGTTTTACGCTCCAAAACTCTCAAATAAATAAATAAAAATACTATATATCGTATAACAATATCAGAACCCATCTATATATGATAACCTGAATGAAAGACAAGAAATCACATGAATTCAGGTCATTAATCATACTTAATTTGTCATTGTCATGTACAGAAGTAAGATTCACAGAAAGTGGACTGAATTGCAATACCACTGAAGTGGCTGTAACTTGCTCAGAATAAAAAAAAAAGAAGGTAAATATTAACAATTTACAATAAATGTTCTGAAAAAGTAAATCATATGGAAAGACCTTCAATTGGAAGTGGAATATTAAGAGCCAGAGCTTTTTCAATCCCACAAAGATTGTACAACTTAGGCTCAGAATGACTGGAAGCATGAGACCAACCGTTATCATTCTGAACTGAATGGGACCTGACAATGGATTAACAGTGTTCCACGTTCCACAGAATTACGCGAATTCGGTTGCTGGATTTGATTCAACGGTTTGCTACTGTTGCTAAATCTCATCGATATTCCTTGACGTTCTCTTAGTCCTTTCTCTATTCCAAGGCCACATCTTCACTGCTCCAATGTCAACAACAGATTCATTTCTGTTTGACTAATTCTTATTTTTTTAAATCAAATATAACCTCATACTCAGATCATAACCTTTTCTTTTTTTTTAATTGTAGTCAGTATATTTTTGTCTTTTGATAATAATAGAAATACTTTTTACATTGTATCAAAAAATTAAACAGTACACAGCAATTTCCTTTAAAAATAGTGAAATAATTTTTGATGATACTCTAGATGCCAAAGGAAATCACACTTAATGCTTTTGTAAATTAAACTTAAATTTGAATAATTTCAAAGTTAATAAAAAATCACCATTTAACAGATCATTTTATGGTATTATTCACTTGAATGCATTTAAAACAATTTGTAAATATGTTCTCAATAAAGGATTTACTATGGCATGAAAACGGCTTATCACAATCAACGGAATAAGTGGCTAAAAATGTTGGGAAACTGTTCCATAGCTGTCATCCCCTTTTAGAGCTTTTACTTTATCAAGAATACGCTTTCTTATTTATTGCATACTTCATTTCACAAGTACAATTAAATATTTCACAAGAACAATTGAATATTATTGTTAATATCTCGGCTAATAATTCGAAATTTACCTTAAATCATTAATTTTACGTCATAATGAAAAAAGTAAGGTTGAATTCGTGCAAATATATATATATATATATATATATATATATATATATATATATATATATATATATATATATATATATATATATATGGTTATGGACATCACCAAAATTATAACTATTTAGATAGAAAACTTTGAAAAAAATCTTACCTTCCAACTTAAAAAAGATTCAATATACTCGAAACGGACTCTAATAAACTAGATACAGAATCAGAAATCAATTATGAAGTTGACTTCAACAATTATGAAGAAGACAAAATTATCGTAATTTTTAACAAAGCGATTACTAAAACTTGCAATAAGACGTTTAAATTAACTAACACTAAATTTACAAAAAAAAGACCTCACAGAACAGTACCCTTGTGGAATGACAAACTAACTGAACTGAGGAAACAAACTAACAGACTTAGGAAATCTTACTAAAAAACAAAAACTAACAAAGACATGAGAACATTAAAGAAACAAGTATATTTGGACTGCAAACACAGATACCAGGCACTTATGAAAACATCAAAAATCAATTCTTGGAAAAATTACTGCTCTGAAGAAACTAACCCCTGGAATTGGTCTTATAAAGATGCAGCAAATAAATTGAAAAACCAAGCCATTCTTCGAACTGTACAAACAGACAATAACGAACACACAAAAGATTACCAGGAAACGATTACAAACCTACTACACAACTTGATTCATGAGGACAATTCGATTGACATTACTCAAGAACAGGTTACAATAAGGACTAACGCAAATACACCCCCTGCTTCAAACGATGACCATCTCCTTGAATGAAATGAAATCCTACATTGTATCGAGAACTTAAATACAAAGAAAACACCTGGACATGACAAATTCAATACAGACATTATACAACAAGTTACAAATATTTATCCAAACTTAATTACTAAAATTTATCAACTGATCAGGCTCAAAACACAAATTCCGATAACCTGGAAAAAAGGACTATTACATATAATACCAAAGAGAGACTCTAACAAGTTACGCCCAATTACAATCCTCCCAATCATGAGCAAAGTCCTAGACAAAATAATCAACAACCGACTTACCCACTTTTTCTTTACAAAAGACTTGCTCAACAAAAACCAATTTGGTTTCACTCCCCAAAAAAGTACTGTCGATGCTCTCTATTATACTAATTCATTTATAGAATCAGATAATGCCTGGGTACCTGCCATAATGTTTAATCTGAGGAAGTACCAATGCCCAAGAAATTTATTTCAGTTGATATTAAGCTTCTTTCAGGATCGATCAGTTGAAATCAGATCCAATAACTTCAAAATTTCAAAGAAACTAACTATTGGCACTCCCTAAGGTTCTTCTCTCTCACCGACGCTCTGGAATATTTTGGTCAACTCTTTATTCGATTTAGTGCTTCCAGAGAATGTAGAGATAACCACGTACGCAGACGACATTTTACTTCTCGTCACTGGTAAACGTTTCCCCCAATTACAATTAATCACCAATCAAGCTCTAATTATTTTGGAAAAATGGGCAACAGATGATAAACTCGAATTTAATACTGAAAAGACAAAATACATAATTTTTATCAAGAAACGAATTATTCCAAATTTAAACATTAGACTCTATTCCAAAACACTTGTACAAACGGGAACCATGACATATTTAGGGATAACATTCGACATGAAACTAAGTTGGAAAGCACACACAGACTACGTTGTTAACAAAACAATAAAAACAGTAAACGGACTAACTATTGCTGCAAGAAACACATGGGGCCTAAAGATAGAGGCACTAAAAATTATCTATGAAGGGGCTTTCATCCCAAAACTCCTTTACGCCATACCCGTTTGGGAATCAGGAGCAATCAAACCAATCAATCTGGAAAAGCTTCAGCGGGTTCAGAGACTGATGGGAATAAGGATAAGCAAAGCATATCGCACTATCTCTTACGACGCTGCCCTAGCAGGGATAAAACCAATTCACTTAAAAATTACAGAACTAACGACATTATATAAAATAAAAAAAACAAGGACTAAAGTACAAGGACATGGAGCCAAGGGACATTGAAGACGAACTAACTACAAAATACTGGATACATCCTGCTATACACGCTAAACTAACACAGTACTTAACAGACACAGGAAGTATTGACATTTACACGGATGGAAGCAAAAACGAACAGCACACAGGATGCGCACTAACTCAATATCACAATAACTGCTACTACGATGAACAATACAGACTAGGCCATAAGTGCTCTAATAATCAGGCAGAAAACTAGCTGTAGTTAAGGCCACAGAATATATTCTAAGACAAACGTATGTTGCTCAACACAAATACACCATTTACACGGACAACAAAACATTAATAGACTCAACTAATAACCCCAAATCCAACGACCCACTGACACATCAACACACATGTGTTTGATTTTACTCAACCTTTTAACCTACTCTTTTCTTTTGATTTCATTCTACTCTAGAGTTTAGTTCGGTAAACAAGTAAATTTAATTGGTGGGCCTACACAGATCCAGCACACAGTTATTCACACAAAGCTGCTCGTCATTAGACAACAAACAAACATTTTTTACTAATTTATGTTACGCCATGGTTGCTTCCAATATTTCATTCATTAAACTGCAGTCCAAACCATTTATGTCTTCTTTTTTTTTATAAAAATTAGTGTATTTTTATAAACATTTCTGACGAAAGGACATTATGAAAAAATTATCTCAAACACTATTGTGAACATTTTCTAGAGGAAATACGTAAACAAATAGAAAACAGTTATATTTACACCATGGTTGATAAAACTACAGACCCTCCGGGACTTTACATCTGTAGAAGGTTAAATTTCACGCTATCAAAGTGTTACCTCTTTTTATTGCACGTTTAAAAATGTTTACTGCATGAAATCCGGTCTTTACTTATGAATAACCGTTTTAAAGGACAAATACAAACTACAATGCTTATCTGTTTTTAAATGAGTAGTTTCGGTGATTAAACTATTCATTTAAAAGCAGATAAACTATTGTTAGTATATTGGATACAATTAAAAGGTAGTTTAAAAAGAATTATGGAAACGCTTGATGACAAAAATATTGATATTAAAAATTTAATATTAAAACTTTGGAGCTCTTGCCATATTAGAAAATTTTTTTTTTTTTTTTTTGAATCATTCTATTTCTTAAGGATATCAAGAGTAATAAAATTCATGAATATGTTGAAAAAATTATGTTAAATGACTTTGGAATTTACAACTTGTCGGGATATCACGTCAAAGGAAATAGTATTGTTAGTTCATTAATTTGTAAAGAATAATTTCAAAAGTAAGGACATAATGATAACTATTTTATATTAGTTTGAAACTATGCAGTTTTGCTTACAAGCAGGACTGAAGGTAATGGAATATCAAACACAAGTGGAATATCAGTCTTTGAATACAAAATACTTGATAAAGCACTCGCTTAGTGAATGGTGGTTGGGAAATCTATTTGGTATAAAGTACTATGAGACCAATTCATAGTACAAAGCGGTATTTCGTTGTATAGAGGAATATTTTCTCTTATCTACATCAGGCATTTTACTTTTGCTCAATATCACGTCCCACTAATACTTCGTCTTTGTGTAAAGAATTCAGCTACCTTTTGAATACACACACACACACACACACACACACACACACACACACACACACACACACACACACACACACACACACACACACACACACACACACACACACACACACACACACACACACACACACACACACACACACACACACACACACACACACACACACACACACATATATATATATATCAGGTTTGAGCTGTTTGAACTGAGTTCAGGATGGAGATAATTGTAACGATGATAACAATAATTAAAAAAATATCACAGTTCGGATAAAGTTAAAATAAATTGGAAAAATAGGATTAATTAATAGATAAATTCCGAAAAAAATAAATATTTGTCAAATAAACGATAACAAATAAATAAGGGCCTCACAATCACAGAAATGGTCCTAGACTTTTAATAATAAAATAATAAAGGCCTCGGCCAGATTCGAACATGGGGCTAATAGTTGGGGTTTATTGTCTGTCAACTAATTTATTATCCTTATTATTACATCTTGCTATTCCAAAATTAAAATATTAACTGATAGGTTTGCTTTTATTTTTTTATTTGATTTTCAAAAGTAAAAAAAAAAAAAAACAGTGTTGAATGATAATAAATAATGTTTTAAGGAGTTATGCTAAAAAAAGTGCATATACAAATTAATTAAGTATATTAAATACTCCTTTACTAAAGAATTAAATTGAAAAAAAAAATTAATAAAAACAGCAGTTTAAAAATATTTTGTAATTGGCTGTACATCTTTACTATGATAGAAAAGGGCAAGCCATTTTTCGTTTGTTTTCACTACCCACGATGACTACTAAACTAATCTGTATTAAATTTTAACCACATCATCTTAAAAGCTTCAGGAAGGATTAGCAATATTAAAATTTACTGATCTTCTACTATTTCTAATACTAAAAAAGGTGGCGAGCGCCGTACTCAATGAGAGGTTACAAAGGTACGGTAAATAAAATTTACTTATATTCAATTAAATTATTAAAAACAATTTAAATATGTGGTGTGACATGTAAATCCCGGTAAAGTTTGGAAATCTACCGACATTCTGAAATTAAGTTTACAATGGTTAAACTACTAAGTCCATCTGTACTTAATTTTAACTACACCATTTTCATAGGCCTGGGAAGGTTTATACTCGTAATAATAACAATTTAATTGTACATTTTTGAGTAGCAGAAAGGAGGTTTGCCACACTATTATAAACGTTCATGGTTAGAAATTAAAATCCATTGATCATTTGATAATGCAGTCCAAAGTATCTTATTGGCCTCTGTCCATTTGGATAACCAACTCGTACATGCTTAACGTAATCTTCAATCACTTAACAAGTGAAAAAGTATCAGGTTAAAAATTACAGCTACGCTTGAAAATATCGTTAAAGAAATAATTCTCAATTGCATACTTCTATACAAGATTTTTATCAAGAAAAGAAATAAAACTTCAATAGTTACTTAATTAGTTTAAATTAACTATGTTCTTTACTTATAAGAGCGGGCGAAGCTGCGACGAGATATGCTAGTTAAGAATAAAGAATAACGTTTTGGTTTTTATTGTTCGTGCAATTGTAATTGTAATCTCTAAAAACTAATTTATACTCTTCGAAAATCGCCAAAGGTGACCATGAATTTAAATTTCATTATTTTAAAAATTAACTAATTAAAATAACTTATTTTTCCTAATTAAAATAACAATAGTTATTTCGTTTAAAAAATATATAATCGTTTTTTTGAAAGTACATATAACATTTTTTAAACTGTAGGACATATCATTCCGAGCTTCAGATCTTCCCCAAATTTTTCAAACTTCGCATGTCAGCCCATTAGGGAGATCCTTCATCCTTCTGCTTCTAGATATAATGAGTTCCACCATCATCCCGTTTTCCAACAAACTTCGACTTGCTGATATAAAAATTAACTTTATCATCTTATGCAATATCTATCATACATTGAGGGTGCGTAAAGGAACTTCCATCAACCTCATTCTCCTCATTTTTTTGAAAGTGATTAGTCTAACTGTTCATCACTTCCTCAGATCTGCGGCAATAGCTCTCTTAATTCTATCTACTATGCCTTAGAGCATGCACTATACACATAGATGTTTTAATGAATCTCCACTTTTCCTTTATAATGTTCAACTAATTATAATCTATGAGACATGCCTTTCATATCTTCCAAATTCACCTTTGATACATAATCTGTTAGAAATCGGCTCAGACTTAAACTCAGCTTTTTTAGATGTTTTTCAAAAAAGCCAGTTTCCGCCTGACCTGTTCTGTAGCATGGGCCATTGTACAATACTGTGTATTCTCTCTCATCCATCTTCCCACTTTCACTCCGTCTTATTTTGCGTTATGCCAATTAAATTTTAAACAAGTTGTAGAGGTATATCGTTTGCTTTCCAGGCACATCCATCTGTGCATGGACTTGAAGTGGCTGTACCCATTCACCCGCAAATCATACTTCCTAGGTTCATCCCTTTATCAAGTCATTTATAACCATCGCCCATCCTACATTTATAATCTGTTGAAATTTAAGTCTTCCTTCTACTCCCGATTCACAACAAGATCACGTTCCTCTGACCTATACTTGCCTTTCCATAGAACAACATTATACCAGCATTCCTTCCTAGCCCGATCCACTACCCTCTGGAATACCCTCCCTCCTGAAATAAGACATGCCCCTTCCTTAAGCTCATTTAAAACACTCCTTTTCCAATATCTCCTCTTATCCCAGTCAGATGCCAGTCAATATGAACAGTAATTATTATTAAATATGATCAAATCGAATAAATTTGATACCGGTGAATTGACTCATAAATTTTCTTTCATATAATAATAATCTTTTATTTGTTCCACATCGGTAAATAATCATTTTATTTATTTTTGTATTAAAATTCTTTTTTCTTATTTTTTAATTTTTTACTTTAAATGTTTTTCCTAAACAAAGAAATTTTATCTATCGACAATTCATATGAGTATGGTTTTGTGTATAGGTGTATAAGTGAATGAGTGCAGTGTATATATATACTTATATGTAATCTCTGTAAATATTTACTTCATCCAAAACATATAGACATAGTTCATTCTCTGTATATATCTTTTCTCATTTCCTCAGGGTTATTTATTATATTTTTATTTTTTTTAGTATTATTTCATTTATCCTTATTATGTTATCTTATTTACTAAAGTTATTTAGACAATTATTTACTTAACTGTATTTTCATGTCTATTTTTCCTCATATATAAATACCTTTGTATGAAAGTATAAATGCCAGACGATTGTACTATTTTATTACACAATTTTGTTATTCTTAGGGGACAATACGTCCCAGAATAAAGATTATTTTTTTCATTTCATTTTCATTTCACATTTTTAGGTTCAGGCCTCATGTATGTTGTGTAGGGATCTGACGATTCTCACAGCTTATAAAACATTCTCGTTCGTGGCTCTACATGAACATTTCCTTGTAAAGTGTATGTAGACGATGGTACTTATATTCTTTGTTTATAACTCATTCATATCTAACTTAAGTTATTTTGCCAGTTAAAGAAAGATTTTGGCAAAATATTCTTGATGCATTTCCGGTATTACTAGAACCGCATTCCTGCTTTACGAAATCAACTTTAATCCTTAATTCAGTGATGGACCGTATCTGTATTCGTTCCTTTGCTGTTTCTTTTATTGGGTATTGTAGTTTTAGTATTTCTCTAATTCTGGAATTCCAGGTTTATAAACTAGGTGAAGAATACATTTTATACAACCATGAAGTGGAAAAAGTTTCAGCTTGACTACTTATTCTTTGGGAAACTTAGGTTCAAGTCTTGATATATAAATTTATTCCTATTAAAATAAACCAAGTTTTAATTTTTAATTTTTGTTTATTATTTTTAAAATTTTGATAATCAGGAAAGAAACACTTATTAACCCTGGAATACTAAACCTTCGTCGATTCGACTACCTGTGCCGAAAAATTGTTGGTATTACCTTTGTGGGTAAAGTTAAGAGGCTGAGGTTATAGCAGTGCTTTCCCCAGCTCAGTGCTCTTTGAACCAAGTAGAAGCAAGAACCGTTGAACTCTTAGGATTTTAACCAGCTGAGTCTAAATAAAACATACATCATCTGTTCGACGAAGCTTTAGTATTACAAGTAAAATGTGTTCGTCATTTCGACTAAGGTTTAGTAACAATGCATCTGTACTAACGTTTAGCAATACAAGTTAAATAATTATTATTAAGTAACTTTTTCACAATTAGTACACACATTTTATCTATTATTTTAATTCCAATTTAAAATCATTTTTATAAATAACTGATCTAATTTATTTTAGCGATCTGGTAATAGAACTTCAACTTTTTAATATACTTTTTGACTAGCTAACTGATTTATACTTTATAGCTTGAAATAAATACAAAATTTAAACATATTATTGTTTTCTTAGCTATTTGTAAAAAACTATCGTATTTTTTGATTTATTAAATTTTTGAAAGTTTTGCTATACCTTTCATTTTGCTATACCTACATTCTTTCAATTGCGTAATGCGTATCCACAACCAATGCACAATGAAACCAAAGATTTTACTAAACATAGACAATTTGTGTATTGAAAATTCTCCTATATTGATTTTACCCCAGAAGAGGTTTTGAAAGTGATGCGGGAAATGAAGGATGAAATCGTCTCAGAAGAGTCTGATTTTGAAAGCGATATGGAAATAGACCAATTGTCTTCTGATCCCGATTATTCCACAGAATCTGATTCAGATTGCTATGAAACCCAGGAAGTTGCTGAATTAATCGAGGAAATTGAAACCAGAGAGAAAAAAAAAAAACAAGATTCTGGAAAGAAGAGAAAGCGAAAGTCTCCAAGAACACCAATTGATGAAGATAAGAGCTGCTCGGAAGTACAAAAGAGAGGTTCAAGTAAATATGTGCTTCAAACAGGCCTTGAGGAATTAGAGGGAAAAAACGGAAAGAAATGGAAAACGTCTAACTTCGTAGATCTGGAAAAACGCGGAGTATTGATGTGGTCCGAATAAGAATTTATTTATATATTCACTTTTATAATATAACAAAATGTGCATGTTTTTAATATTACATCGATAAAAATGTTAATTATTTGTTCTTCTTGTTTCCTTTACAACCCTCTTAATTGATTTTTAGGCACTGTTCGTCACAATGACGAAGGTTTAGTAATAAGGTACCTTAATTGAGGTTTAGTATTCCAGGGTTAATTGCACCACAAATAGAAGTTAGAAAAGCGTCTGATACAAAAGAATACTTCCCGCATAAAGAAACTACTGTTTGTAATGATTGGTCAATTAAACTATCTCACATACATCGGAATATTTTGTTTTAATAGTCTCTACAATGAGAATATCCATGTTCATATTCTATGAAAAGAAAGCAGACTGATAACTATTTAAATAAACATAGAGACCATGAATGTATTAATCCTAACTTTGTAAGCAATCCTTGTTTTTATGTCCAGTTGCCATCGGTTGTCGATTAAATTTATAAGTCTACTATACCACAGTAGTAGTAAACGCTTTAAGAAAATGGCTAATTTTACCGGAGCTCTCGCAGTTCTCAAACTTCTGTTTTCCCTTTTACTCTATTAAATTTTTTGATATTATTAGTTAGATAGATAGATAGATAGATATTATTAGTTTTGTCAATTTATCTTTAATACTTGTACAACAAATCTGTCTAGTTCCGTGGTTTTACCTATAAAAATAAATCCATAGTGAGCCAAAATCTACCTTAATAAAAATAGGCCATTTTCGGGTGGAGTAATATTGTAAAACTTCAGAAGGTCTCAGAGTTACAAATATATATGAAATTGAAAAAACAAATTTGAAATATTTTCTTTAACTAATAATAAACACAATAGCTCATCAAACACGACAAAAATAATAAAAACATTTTTTACAAAAAGAGTTTTTTCCGCGTTTGCCCCGCTGTGCACCGGGGCCACCACCATATATATATATATATATATATATATATATATATATATATAGTATATAGAAATCTAATAGAAAAAATACTATTAACATTTATTGTCTTAAGAGTTTTACAAAACATTGCATTCGATATATTCGATTTTGAAAACGTAACATCACTGAGAGTAAAAAAAGAAAAAAAAGAAAAGAGAATGAAATAATACACGCACAGGAGCTAGATAACAACTGATTTATTCCTCATTTAAATCCTCTATATATACATTTCTATTGTTTACATAGTTATCAGCACACACAAGGATTATCATGTATGTACCTTCTATCCTTAACTCCCTCCTGCCAGTTCATGCACAGTCCTCGTAAACTCCTTAAGAACTAAAAAACATATTTTTACTTTAAAAACAACCAAAAAATAAAAAAACAAACATAATTTTTCTCAATAACAGAAAGCACTCAAATTAAACATAACACTTAACAGCCAAAATTTACCACTTTGATACAGTATCAAAATATTATTTTACAACGCTTTATAAAATGTGGGATATCGCTTCTCATAACTCCTGAGCCTTCCCCAAGGCAGTGGGAGAGAGGATACCTTGTCCATGTCTTGTCTATGTTGTTATGTCTCTGGGAATTTCTAAGTGTACTGTTCTAAGTGTACCGTCCGTCGTCTCCTCGGGTTACGTACGTCTTATATGGTAACCACATTATGTTCCAGAATAGTGACCACCTTGTAAGGCCCCTCGTAACGCTGTATTTCTTTTCCCCTATTCGAAACGATTTTCCGGTACACTATTGTTCCAATCTTTATCTTTCCCATCCCATCTGTTACCTCCAGATTTTCCCGATCCACCCTCATACTCTTATCTACCGCGATTTTTGTACCCACCTTCTTGCGAATTTTTCCCAAAGCGATCCGATTAGCCTCAATGCTGTTCCCTATGCCCGGGTCCACTTCCGTGATACGTTCGTCCCGCCGCCTCTCCCGCGGACCAAAGAGTATCTCGAATGAAGTGAACCCCATCGCAGCGTGCACCGAATGCACTTTTCTCCTCTCCAGGTGAATGTGTGCATTTGCAGCTCACTTAGTGGTCCCTATGGCGTCCTAGTCACTTCCCGCAATCCCGTAGGTGGGTGTCTGTCATATTTCGTGGTCTGGCAAACCTCGCACTCGACTAATACTCCCTCAATCGTCTTCTTCATGTTTTTCCAGTAATATCGTCGTCGGAGTGCCTGGAACGTTTCATGTATGCCCCTATGATTGGTCTTTCCTTGGTGGTACACCAGTGTGACCTCTTTTTGCTTCTCTGGTTCCCTGACAGTTTCTCCGATTCTGGTGCATCTAGTAAAATTCCGATCAACCCCAATCTCTTCTTCCTGCCACATCCGCCGGATTTTGTCCTATACCGTATTATTCCCCACGTACAAATGGTAGCTCTTCCCTGGTTTCGAGGAATCACTAAGCGCCTTTATGATTTGTTCCTCCCTAACCCCTGGCTGAGACCAAATGGTTTTAATGGAACACCCGGCATAAGACGTATACTCGATCTTCATTAACCCTTAAGTCCTCGTTTTCCAGATTATTTGTCGTCTTTTGTCGTTGATAATAGTATCGTCCTCTTCCATGTCTGTCGGTCTGTTCCCTGACGCACTCGACTCCGCATCGTCCTGTCACTCAGTCTCGTCCTGTGTTGCCTGTTGGCCCTCTCCCTCTGGTGTCCATTCCCTGATTAATCCCCGAATACCGCCTGAATATTCTCCTTTCTCCCTCTCGATCGCGTTCACCTGAATCGCTCGGGATAGCCAATCGGCTACAACGTTTTCCCGTCCCGGGTTTGTAGGCGATCTCCATGTTCTACTGTCTCAGGTACTCCTTCCACCGGGTGACCCATGCCGAGGACTCCTTTATTTTTCCCACCCAAAGTAAAGTTCTGTGGTCCGTCTGTACTGTAAATTTACATCCAAACACGTATGGTCTAAAATGTTCTATTGCCCATATTACCAGTAACATTTACCTTTCCACTGCACTATACCTTGCCTCTGCTTTGGTAAGGCGTCTACTGGCATATGCTACCGGTCGCTCACCCCTTTCCCCTTCTTGTGATAGGACCGCTCCTAATGCATATTCACTTGCATCTGTGGTGATGGTGAACTGTTTGGTAAAGTCTGGGAATGCTAAAATCGGCTCTGCTTGAAGGCGCTCCCTGCATTTGCGGACCTTATCTTCGATCTCCGGCGTTATGACAATTTTTTCCCCTTCTTTAGAAAATTATTCAAAGGTAATAAATACTCTGTCATCTCCGGAATAAACCTTCTGTAATAATTTAGCGTGCCCATTAGTCTACGGATACCCTTTGCGTCTGTGGGAATCGCCAGTTTTTGAATAGCCTCAACTTTGGCCCGGTCCGGTTGTATACCCTCCCGCGATATCTTGTGCCCCAGAAACGTGATTTCTCCCATCCCTAATTTGGACTTTTCCGGTGATAGTTTCAGGCTGAATTCCCTTAGTCGCCTAAACACGGTCCGTAAGTCATCGACATGCTTCCTTACGTCTTTGCTGAAAACCAACAGGTCGTCCATGTACACTTGACAAACGTTCTCGTCCAACCCTCTAAGGAACTCGTCCATTAACCTCTGGAATGTCACCGGCGCGTTCTTTAGCCCGAAAGGCATCCTCTTGAACTCGAAGTGTCCTCTCTCAAAGGTGAACACCGTTTTTTGCCTATCCTTGGGGTGCATCCTAATTTGATGGTAACCTGCATTAAGATCAAGAGTTGAGAAGATGGTTGCTCCCCCCAGTCTATCTAGTATATCGTCCAGTCTCAGTTTTGGGAATTTTTCGTCCAACTTATTGTCATTCAGTTTCCTGAAGTCCACCACTACTCTGTTTCTCACCCTCATTCGCGCCCCTAGCGACTCTAAGAGATCACACCCTATGATCGCACCGTACTCCAGCGGCATCTTTTCCACCACATGCACCCTCAGTTTACCCCTTTTCTCCCCCCATTTTGTCAGTACTAATTCTATTTTCCCCTCTGTCCTACACGGTCCGTTTAACGTAATTAGTCAGCAGTTACACACCTGCGTCTGGGGTCTCCTCTCTCCCTTACAGAATGCCTCTACAGCATCTTGGCTCATGATGGTATTTGAGCTACCTGTATTCACTAAACACTTTACTCCACCCGCGACTCTAATGATAGGCAACCTACCTCTAGCTCCCTCTATGTTGTTTAATACTTCGCGATTGCCTCTCCAAGCGCACTCCCCTCATTCTTCCTGTAGCGCTCTGGTTTCTCTTTCCATCTTCCTTCTTCCGTATCTCCTGGTTCGCTCCACTCCTCCTCTGGCTCTGAGACGAGCTTGCTGATTCTACGGGGATCCCTCTCTGACTCCATAACCCTTGCGCGTTTACCTCCATGGACTCTCCGTGATACCTGTCCTTGCGCCTACTCATATACGGACACTGTCTGGCGATATGACCCTCTGTGCCGCACTCAAAACATTTTGTTCGCGGACAACGAGCTACCAGGTGTCCGGTCTCCGCAAACCCGTGACAGCGTCCTTCTTCTCTCCTTCCGCTTCTCCTCTCAGTCTCTCGACGTCCCTCTTGCCTCCACGGTTTGTCCCTTCTCCCGGGACTCGTCTCGTTCCTCTCCACGCCGTAACTTCTCCTGTCACTGCTTCTACCGTCCCTTCTTCTGTTAACCACTCTGGTCCAGCTGTTCTCTTCTTCGTCTTTTTTCCGAAACTCTTCGTCTCTGGCTCCAGTGTCGACTATATCGTGGACACAATCTAGAAACGATTTCTCTCTGGGCAGACCTTCCTTCCTTCCCGTTTCTTGTGCCAACTGCACTTTAAGGATGGTGGACAGAAATGCCATCTTCGCTTCCACTTGTCCTCGCTCTTCCGTCTCTCTCATCTTATCCGTTATTCGGTTATAGTACCCGCATAGCGCCCTTTCGACTGGTAGGACCGTTTCGTTTCGCGAAACATTTGAAATATGTTTTCTTCTGGGAACCATCGCCCACCTCCATGCGCTTCCTTTAGCCTCTCTTTAACCACTACCCAGGGCGTGTCCTCATCTGCCTTGATATGGTTTAGTACGCTCCTTTTTACTCTGAATTCTAAAGCGGCCCTAAGGGTGTTGGCATCTCCTTGATCCAGCAAGTTATCAGCGGCCTTAGCCATCTATTCTTGCCAATAACCTGTCCCCACCCTTGAGGAAGTGGTTCAACTCTCCGCTTTCTCCATCATATCCCTCAAGGTCGGAAATCGCTCTCATCAGATCTTGTGCTGTAGCTGTTTCTATTTTTAATAATTCCAGTATATTAGCGTGTGCTGCCGACAGTGGTTGCGCTGGTATAGGTGGTATGCCAGTCATTTTCTGCTAAATTATTAAAATAATTTATGACTCTATGTAGAAATGTTTTCATCCAAGTGAATCTAGCAAAAACGGACTGCGTAGTGTTCGCACAAGTCAGCAAAAAGAGGGCGACACTACCAAAATCTCTCAGGGTGGCAAACACCACCATTGCCCCCTCAAACTCCATAGTCTATTTGGGCATCACCCTGGACAGAGGACTGAAATTTTCCGCACACTGCTACAGGAAGATGTGTATATATAAAAGCATCTTGAGACCGGCTCTCCTATACAGTGCACCTCTTCTGACAGGTATCTCAGAGGGAACCACCAGGCTTCTGCAACGATTTCAGGACTCGATGCTCCGGAAGATTGACGTTCTGACGGGACAACCTCTCTGAAGAAAACGAAGCCCCTGGTTCTGCACGACTTCTTCGACCTCCCGACGATCCCCGAGTTCATCCGAAGGCGCCACATCAAGTTCCTGGACTCGCTGCAGTTCTTGAGCAACCCTCTGTTCAGCACAATTACTCCAGCGCCACCTCCCGTCCGTTGGCAGTTTTTTTTTTTTTTTTTTTTTTTTTTTTTTTTTTTTTTTTTTTTTTTTTTTTTTTTTTTTTTTTTTTTTTTCTGATCCCTCAGAAACTAAAACAGAAAAAAACATGAAATTAGTAATCCTATATCTACAGGGATAGTAAAATAGGAACGATACCTTTTGTCCTTTTTCTACCGTGGGTACTGGAAGGAGTAATGTAATGATTAATTTTGGAAGTTGTATGCGCTTGATTGGCTCGAAATGATGTGTTCTGGAGTTGAGGGGCCTCCGCTCAATGAATATGAAAATAAAATAATAATAAAATTAATAATAATAACAAAATAATAGGATAGACAGAAAACGAAAGAAGAAGAAAGTTATAGACAGAAGAGAAGAGAGAAAGATAGATGAAAGAGAGTTATCTATATACATATATACAGGTTTATGTGATGATGTGGATGGGATTGATGGGACCTTTCCTTCCCTGCCATCTAGCAGGTAGGGGGGGATGGGGTGAGGCTGCGGAATAATGGGTTAAAGGATGCTGGAAGGTTGTCGAAGAACTTGATGTGTCGTCGTGTTATGAATTGTTGAATTGTGTCTAGTTGTAGTTGGTCATGTATAAATGCCATGTTTCGTCGTTCGAGTGATGTACCTCTACAGATCTTCATGAGAATACTGTTCTGATATGTTTGTAGTGTTTTGAGTGTTGTTGGGTAAAGATAGTGCAGGAGTGGTGCACCGTGTAGTAATGAGGGTCTGAGTATGGCTTTGTAAAGTAAGAGTTTGAGCCTGAGTGATAGAGTAGGTGCATAGAGTAGGTGTTTGAGTTGATATGTGGTGTTTTTGACTACATGTATTCTGTGATTGACATGTGCTGTGAATGACAAGTGTGATTCGAGTTTTATACCTAAGTATGTTAGGTGTTGTGATGTTTTGATTGGCTGACCGTTGAGAGTGAGCTGTTTCTGAGGTGTTTTCTTGTAAGAGAATGTGATGGCGTCAGTCTTTTTGTGTGTTGATGTGGATGTTGATGTCGTGTAGCTGTTCTGTGATCAGTTGGGCTGCCTGTTGGGCCTTGCGCATTGCGTGTTTCGCATTCATGCTCGCTGAGTATACAGCAATGTCATCAGCATATGCGGCTATTTGGACTTTGTCCAACTTCTGTCCGACTATATGAGCCGTATAGATGTTAAATAATATGGGCGCAAGGACCGAGCCCTGAGTTACACCGCAGGTGACTGGTCTAGGGGCGGACATGTCATTTCTAACCCGAACTGAGAAGGTCCGGTTAGTCAGGTAGCTACCAATAATGTCGACCAGTTTGGTCTGGGAATTTCAGGAGCCTAAGTCGGTTTATGAGGGTTAGGTGTGACACAGAGTCAAAGGCTTGGGTGCAGTCGAGTGATATCATTGCCGTGGCAAGGTTCCTATTGAGGTTAGAAGCAGCATCAAACTGCAGTTTTGCTACATGGTGATAGCAGCTAACTCCACGCGAAAAACCTGTCTGTTCAGGCGGGATAACGTCGTGTGTGTCGCAGTGTCTTCGGAGGTGTATGAGAATAAGTTTCTCATATATTTTTGAAATGTGACTGAGGAGACTGATGGGCCGGTATTCTTCGGGTACAGTGCCTCTTTTGCGGGGTTTTAGGAGTGGAACGACAATAGCATGTTTCCATTCCGTGGGGAAATACCTGAGGCGGGTGCACGCGTTATAAATGTTGAGGAGAAACATGTGGGCTTTCCTAGGTAAAAATCTGAGAAGGACATAAGATATGTTATCTTGTCCTGTGGCTTTGTTTCCCCTCGTGTTTCGAATGGATGCAGTCAGGTCTTTGTACGACGAGAAAAGAGGGTTCTGAAGAGGGTCTGTCTGGGGGATGTGGCTGTAAACTGAGTCTGTGCGTGAAGCGTCTCGTTCTGTGTAATAGTCTGATAGTGCTGTAGCCTGATCTGCTGGGGTAAGGAGTTCGTCGCCGATTTTGACTTAGTGTTATGACTTCGGACTAATTTCCAGAAGTTTTTGTGGTCGTAATGAGTGCGGCGAAGTTGATCGTGCCATAAGGACGTTTTCCACTGCGACATGAGGGTGCTAATCTGTCTTGGGAGACTGTTTATGATAGGTCTGTATGTTGGGTCATGTGTTCTGTACCAAATGTTTTTAATGTTGTTTCTCTGTTTTATGAGTGTGAGTATGTGTTGTGGCGGTTTGCGTAGATGAATGGGTGTAGGGTTGAATGTGGGTATAGATGCTGATGCTGCGTCGTGTATTATGTTTTCAAGTGTATGTATGGCTGTGTCAATATCTGTTGTGTTGTGGAGTGGGGTGATAGTGGGTATGTTTTTGTATATGTGTGTTTTGTAGAGTTTCCAATCTCCATGTTTAAAATCGTATCTGGTGTGAGTGGGTGGTGTTACTCCAGTGTGACGTCCTAGTTCGTATAGTACTGGTATGTGATCATTGTCACTGAACTCTATGGTGCTGCAGTTAGTGAATCGGTGTGGCTGTTGTGTGAGGAGTAGGTCTAGTGTAGAAGTGTATGATGGATTTGAGTGCTGTCTGTAAGTGTAGGCGTCTGGGTGAATGACAAGTGTATTTTGTTTTGGTGAGGTGGTTTCCTAGTGCGTTGGGTCTAGAACAATTCCATGCATGGTGTCTGGCGTTCAGGTCACCTACTATTATGTGTTGTCTGTCTGTTTCTTTGTTCTTCAGAAAAGTCTTAAATGTTTCTATCTGTCCTTTTTGGCTTCTGTAAATGCATGTAATTTTGTATGTGTGTTTTAGTTTAACTTGTATGGTGATGGATGTGTGTTTGTCATCGTGTAGTGTTTTCCTGTCCATTAGCCGTGACGGTATGTCATGTCGTACTAATAGTGCGACGCCTCCTTGAATAGGCGAGTCGAGTCTGTATGTGATGTAACCCGTAAAGTATACTGGTGTGTGTCTGTGCAGCTTTGTGTCCGTCAGTGCTACAACGGTTGGCCGGTAATCAGCCAATAGGGTTTCTAGCTCAAGCTTACGCTTCATGAGTCCTGTAATGTTATAGTTCAGGATGGAATATCTATCCATGGCGAGTTAAAAGTTGTGTGATCATGACATTCATGGATGTCATGAGGGTTCTAAACATGTCCTTCATGTCGTTCTGGTTTGATATGAACATTTCCTTCATGTCCCTAAACATCTCTTTCATGTCCGTCATGAATTCGTAAGTCTGTGGTGAGGGCTGGCTGGGCTGTGGTGAAGGCTGGTTGGGTTGTGGCGTGGCTGCTTTTTTTTTTTCTCAGTCCTCCATTTTATTTACAATATATACAAGGAAATTAAGGAATTCAGGGATTGGGATCTTTGATTGCCTTGCGGCATTTGAAGATGGGTGTCCTCGCCAGCTTCTGGATCCACTCTGAAGACGGATGGTCTTCCTTCTTCTATGATGAGCGAGGAGGAGTCACTCTGCTGGCGGTGGTGGTTCTAACGGGTCAGTCTGTTGAGCCTGAACCCCTTCCCTCGGCGAGTAAGTCCGCTAAGGGGGTCAAACCTTGCCACCTCCCAGGCCTGGGAGGCGGGGCTATGTCCCTGAACAGAGGGTTGGAACAGTGCTTCAGCCCGTCAAAGAACTTGACGTGCCGGCGACCGATGTACGTCGGGATGGATGGCATCCTCAGCTCTTCGAGGATGTGACTGTTCCTGGACCTCTGCAGGTTGGTACCACGGACGATTCGCCGAAGGACGGAGTTCTGGAACGTCTGGATGGCATGGAGAGTACTTTTGTACATGTGGTGAAGCAGTGGAGCTCCATGGAGTAGGGTGGGTCTGATTATGGACTGTATATTTGGATTTTGAGGCGAAGGGATAGCTGGGGAGAGGTCAGGAGATGATAGAGGCGGTATGTCTTCGCCCTGGCCTGTTTGATTCTGCTCTTCACGTGGGTGGAGAAGTTCAGATGTCGGTCAATGTTGACCCCAAGATATAAGATGGAGCTGGATATTGGTTGCTCAACATTGTCTACTGTGAAGTACTTTGGTAATCCGCGGGATTTTTTGCCTTTGGCAAAGGACATCACAATAGCGTCAGTCTTCTTGGGGTTAACCTTGATACCGCAGGTGTTTAGAGCCTCGACAATGGTGGAGGTTGCCCTCTGGGCCATGTCGAGAGCTCGGCCAGGGTTTAGGCTGGAGGCGTAGACGGCAACGTCGTCTGCGTATGCAGCAACTACCGCCTCAGGGTGTTTGATGGAAACCACTGGAGCCGTGAAGATATTGAACAGGATTGGTCCAAGTACCGATCCCTGTGGTACACCGCAGGTGGTGGGGACTGGTTGAGACAGGCTCTCACCGTCTCGTACGACGAAAGATCTTCCACTAAGATAGCTTCTGATCAGTCGGCATAGGGCGGCGGGGAACCTGTAATCTTCCAATCGGCGGAGCAGTAGGGGGCGTGAGACACAATCAAAGGCCTGTGTGCAATCCAGCGAGATGAGCGCGGTGGCTTTGTTCCTATGCATCTGTTCGATGGTGTAGGCTTGTAGTTTAACCAGATGGTGTTCGCAGGCAACACCTCGCTGGAAGCCGGTCTGTTCAGGTGGAATAACTTCTTCACGGCGACAGTGGTCGAGGATATGGTAGTGAGCCAGTCTTTCAAACACTTTACTGATGTGAGAGAGGAGGCTGATGGGACGGTAATGTTCCGCTACGTTACCACGTCTCTTAGGTTTTAAGAGAGGGACCACTACAGCCCGTTTCCATACCGTGGGGAAATAAGCAATCCGGAAGCACGATTTGAAGATGTTTAGTAGGAAGGCTTTACCCTTCCTAGGAAGCATCTTCAGCATAGTTGACGGGATGCCGTCCAGTCCGGATGCTTTTTTCCCTTTCAGGCGGTGGAGATTTTTTTTTTTTTTTTTTCTTCCTAGCCCCTATTGGAATATGTAAAAGGATGTAAAAAAATAGAAAGAAAGAAAGATAAAGTTGGCCTTTTTCTGTATTGATAAATACATTGTAAGGCCTAACTTGATATGGTGAGTCCTGGAATTTTTGAAGGTTCTTAAAAGTTTTTTTTTGTTATAGGTGTTGGGGCACACCTAAATCTTGAAATGAAATTAAATTAAAAAACTAACAACTAATACTAACACTAAATAAAAAAAACTTGAGATGTCTATAGTCACATCACTGACTTTATTGGCTGGAAGCACATCACTGACCTGATTGGCTGTTTTGGTGTCTTCATTACGGTCCGTCCGTTCGGAGCTGAGTTCACTTTTGTCAAGTGAATGTTTTCTGCCAACGGACGGGAGGTGGCGCTGGAGTGATTGTGCTGAACAGAGGGTTGCTCAAGAACTGCAGCGAGTCCAGGAACTTGATGTGGCGCCTTCGGATGAACTCGGGGATCGTCGGGAGATCGAAGAAGTCGTGCAGAGCCGGGGGCTTCGTTTTCTTCAGAGAGGTTGTCCTGACGATCTTCCGGAGCATCGAGTCCTGAAATCGTTGCAGAAGCCTGGTAGTTCCCTCTGAGATACCTGTCAGAAGAGGTGCACCGTATAGGAGAGCCGGTCTCAAGATGCTTTTATATATACACATCTTGAGCCGTAGGGAAAGGGCGGGAGAGGAAAGGAGGTGATGGAGGCGTCGGGCTCTTGTTCTCACCTTGCGGTGTGTCCTGTAGCAGTGTGCAGAAAATTTCAGTCCTCTGTCCAGGGTGATGCCCAGATAGACTATGGAGTTTGAGGGGGCAATGGTGGTGTTTGCCACCCTGAGAGATTTTGGTAATGTCGCCCTCTTTTAGCTGACTTGTGCGAACACTACGCAGTCCGTTTTTGCTGGATTCACTTGGATGTTGATTGAATCCAGCCGTTGAATTATCTCTTCGCAGACTGATTCGGCCTGACGTAGTGCTCGCGTGGGATTTATACTACTGCTGGTGATGGCTATGTCATCGGCGAAAGCTGCAATGGACGCCTTGCGGTAGTTATTACCAACAACATCAGCAGTATAAATGTTGAAGAGAACAGGCGATAGCACTGCACCTTGGGGCACACCGCAGGTGAGGGGAATTATTGATGAGGTTTCTGCACGGACCTGTACTGCGAGACTTCTCCCGCTCAGAAAGGAGGAGATGACTCTATAGAGTTGCTCGGGGCATTCTAGATCTTCAAGTTTCAGGCAAAGGATTCTGTGGCTCACGGAATCGAATGCCTTTGTGCAATCTATGGAGATCAGCGCTGTTGCCGTGTTCCGGTTTAAGTTCGTGCACGCCTCAGTTTGTAGCTTCATAAGGTGGTCGGTGGAGAACGGACTCGAGATCCTTATAAGTGGAGAAGATTGGCGTCTCGTTAGGACTCGGTAGTGGTCCGTGGGGTGGCAGCGGCGCATGCGCCGTCCTCTCAGCGTCCTTTACTAAATATTCCCTGGCTAGGTGTTCCTGTATCCTGGTCCTGTAGCCCTTCCAGTCCGCTTCGTGCAGAAGGTACTTGGTGGCAGTTGGTGTGGCCGGAGTTCCTTCGAACGTGTATAGCACTGGGCGGTGGTCAGAGCTGCAGTAAGGCAGGGCTCGGCACTCAGTGATAGTGTGCATGTCCCTGGTGAGGAGTAGGTCCAGTGTCGAGGTATGGGTGGGGTTGGCGTTGTGTCGAAAAGTGTGTATACCTGGGTGGAAGACAGAGAGCCGCATCTTAGTGATGACGGAGCCCAGTGGATTGTTGTTAGGGCATAACCAGCTCGTGTGGCGAGCGTTGAAATCCCCCAGGACAACATACCTGCTGCGGGCCTGTGCATGAAGCAGCAGGCCGCGAACAGCATGAAGCAGCAGGCCGCGAACAGGCGTATAGTTGGCCCGAGGTCTTCTGTAGACACAGCTGAACGTGTACCGATTTCTCAGTCGCACGTCAACTGTGATGATGTGGCAGCCCTCACAAGAATTCACGGGGTTCGGTATGAGTATAGACGGTATGTCTTTTCTCACTAGGATGGCGACTGCCTGTAATCCCTGTACATTTTCCCTGTAGGTGGTGTAGTCTGTGAAGTGGAGTCGATGAGTAGAGGGGACCATGATGTCTGTCAGTGCCACCACCGCTGGCCGATTTTGTAGAAGTAGGACCTCTAGTTCAGCTTGCGATGTACGCAGGCCTCTGACGTTAAAGTTGATAACGTTCTCACTTATCATCGAGCTTCTCGATCACCCTGGTCATGAGGCGCATCATTGTAGTCATCATCTCCATCATGGCGTCCATGCGATCGAGAAGCCGGTTAAGGAGCAGGTTGGTTGTATTGTCCGTCTGGTCAGGATCTGGAGGTGGCAAATTGATTTGCACTGGCTGAGAGGTCAGTGTTGGCTGAATGGTGGCGATAGCACCGGGGTTTCTACGGGGAACTGCTCCACCTGAGGCTTGGGAGAAGCTGAAGTCTGTGCGGGTCGGGCGGGCTGCTGGAAAATTTCTTTCATTTAACTCAGGCGCAGGCGCTGGTGCCGGGTTGATCGCCGTGGCGATGACCGTCTTCTGTCTTCGCAGGGCGAGGAGATCTTGACGGTGTGGGCAGTCTCTTGAAGAAGCTGGGTGCGCGCCCTTGCAGTTGGGGCATTTAGGAGAGGCCACTTGCCGTTGAGGGCATTGTTCGATGAGGTGTGGGCCTCCACACCAGGGACATCTACATGTTCGGCCACAGTAAATTTTGACATTGGTGGCACTGTACAGGTCCGCCCTCTTCTTTAAAGACGGAGACCCTAAAACGAATGTCGTTCACTACTCTCAGTTTTTGCAAGTCTTCTATCTTCGTTGTGGGGTCCGTAATCACTTGAATTCCCTCAACGGGGTAGGGCTCGTTGTTTCCCTCTCTTCTGGTGAGCCTTCTCGCCAGTATAAATCCGGGCAGGCGTTCCTTAAGTTCTTCAGTAATGTCGGCTACGGGGTGATCGAGGTCATACCCGTGCATTACAAATTTCTTGGAACGTTGTGTGCCTCTGGGTGCGAACGAATGAAATTGCACTGCCTGGTCTGACCTCAGCAGTAGGTTTGCCTTAGCGTGGTCCGTTTCTGTGTTGAGGTACAATCTCGTCTCCTTCTTTGAGTTATTGGCGGAGAAGTGAGATATACCAATGGCTCTAATTTTGACCATCAAGTCAGTCAGTGAAATGGGGGGGAAATTATTATGGGCGCCGGTAACCTTGCTCGAGGTGCCTCAGTGACCTCTACTGGTAGCTGTTCAAATCTGTTGCCAGTGGCAACAGGGGGGCGGTTGGTTGAAGGCCTTGGTCTGAAGGTGTGTTTCTTCGGTGCAGGTTCAAATCCTTCCGAGAGAGAGCGCTTGTCACAGGTGGCTCCTGATTGGTCCGCTGGTAGTCCCGTGGCCTCATCGTACTCCATTTTGGAGGACGCCATCTGGTTGGCCGGAACGCTACGCCCTTCGTATGTCCTCAGTATAGGGGGGGACCTGAAAAGTGAGGTGAGAAAAGTGGGGGTCCAGGCCACGACCAAAAATTTAGAGTCTAGAAAGTGCAAGCTAGAACTCTGAAAGGACCGATGATCTTGAAGCGATATGTACCCAGTGAATGCTCAGACTGAACTGCTGCTGCTCGGCGTGGCTGCAGCGCAGCGGCCGGCATAAGTAGAGGGGCCTGAGGTGGTGGGGGCTGAGGGAGCGTTCCTATTGGAGGGCTCGGCGGCCAATGAGGTTTGCCGCTGTTGGGGTTTTTGCTGTAGCTTAGTTTTAATAAGCTCCAGCCTGGATTGGCAGTTGCGATAAGATGCCACATGAGGGCCACCGCAGTTCCTACACTTAGGGGGTTCTGATCTGGAGGGGCAGTCTTTCACCTCGTGGTTGCCTGCACACCTGACGCATATGATAGTGCGCCCACAGTAATTTTTAGTGTGACCATATTCCTGGCAGTTAAAGCACTGTCTGGGGCCATTTACATTTCTCAGTTTTTCAACTGAGAATCTGATATGATCTATTGATCTAATAGATTTAAGGGAATCTAGGGTTGTTGTGTGGTCAGTAGTGACCACGATGTGTGAAAGTAGGTGTTTCGTCTCGTCAGATGTTTTTTTGCATCATCCATGCTGATTGAAACCCGGGAAGTCGGGCTTGGAGGATTTCTTTGATGGAGTCCAGGGAATGATCAATATCAAGCGGCGAAAGTGGGGCGAAAGTGTGATAGTCTACGTCACTGTTATTTATAATCTGTAATATACTGTTATATGCAGTCGTTGTTTCAGAGTAAATGCGTGTTTCGTTCTTGTTTGATCGAATGTCGAAGTCAGTAATGCCTTCGGATTTGAATAGTGTCCTCAGTTCTACCTGTGATCTGGGTGGTGTTAGTATAATGGGTGGTGGTTTGTAAGTCCTGTTATTTGTAGTATTTTGTGTTGTATTGTTACTAGTATCAGTACTTGTTGAGGGTTGTGGTTGGCTTATGTTTTGTAGTAACGTGAATGTATTTTGTGTTGGTGTGGGGATAAATGTGGTTGTTGGTCGAGCTCTTAGTGTCCGTCTGGCTTTAATAAAGCCCTGTTCGTCAGTCTCAGGTGTTGTGGTGTTTGGTCGTTTCCTAACGAGAGTAGCCTGGTCCGTGTCCATTGTCTTTGCCGTTTATAGTTAATCGAGTGGTAATTAAGTAAAAGTAGTAACTAAATCACTAATTATCACTGTCACTTAATTAAAACAAGTTAACATACCTTATCTACATCTTCCACGTGGTCTGGAAAACCGTTAAAAACCGTTAGAACTTAGCGCATGCGCACAAACACTTAGTTCCACACAGTAAGGCTGCCAGACACAGAATGATCCTGTATCCTGTATCCTGTCCCGTTGGCAGAAAACATTTTTATGACAATAGTATACTGAGCTCAGACCGGACGGACCGTAATCGAGACACCACTACAGCCAATCAGGTCAGTGATGTGCTTCCAACCATTCAAGTCAGTGATGTGACTATAGACATCTCATATTCACATTCAGTGATATTTTAGTTGTTAGTTTTAGTTTTTAATTCAATTTCATTTCAAGATTTAGGTGTGCCCCAACACCTATAACAAAAAACTTTTAAGAACCTTCAAAAATTCCAGGACTCACCATATCAAGTTAGGCCTTACAATGTATTTATCAATACAGAAAAAGGCCAACTTTATCTTTCTTTCTATTTTCTACATCCTTTTACATATTCCAATAGGGGCTTGGAAAAAAAAAAAAAAAAAAAAAAAAAAAAAAAAAAAAAAAAAAAAAAAAAAAAAAAAATGTTAATTTTCTAATAATTATTAGGTTGTTTTGTTTCAAATAATGTTTGAAAAATATAATTATTACTTACAAAATTGAATGTAAATTTTCATTTTTGTAACAAACTAACATGTAATTTTTTTAATTTAATATCATGCGAAAATTTTGGAACAACATCGAATTTAACAGAAAATTGTGGTAGTCTGTTTGACGCATTAACGAGATCTAGCATTTTTTGATTAAAAAAAAACAAAAAAACTATTGAAGATAAGTGTATTGTATTTCCTTTTCTGCCAGTATGTCTTACTTAATATTAAAAAATTTAAATTAACTATTTTACTGTAGCATTTCTCCTTTCCTCTCTTTAATTTTAAAAAGGGTTTTACTGGTTTATATTCACTCTAGTATAATTGATATATATATATATATATATATATATATATATATATATATATATATATATATATATTTTTTTTTTTTTTTTTCTATATATATTCATTTGTTTTTTTAGTTCTGGAACCTTTGTAGCCGATACGATTACAGTATAAGCAATGTAACAGTATAAGTCTAATTTGCTGGTTCATGTATTTTTTAAAATTAAAAATTCATTACTTTTCTATATTACCTATCTACCAGCTGTTTTATGCTTTTAGAAATTCCAATGCTCATTTGGGCATCTTATAAAATATAAATAATGGATAGACTACTCAGCTAATTCTTATTATTGTGGAAAATTATTTACTTATTTAGATTCTTTGTATTCAATTATGATATAATTTTTCTATAACACGACTTAATTTTTTTCTGTTAGTCCAATCAGTGCGGGGCTATAAAATGTGTTTGCACACCCTCCAAATCGGGGCTGGATCGATGTTACCTAGGGTGGCAGGCTGGACAACCGGGCTCCTTCATTATTCATGGTGCCCTTTCTAGCCAATTGGTTGAGGGAGGGAGAGGAGGGAGATGAAGAGAGGGGGCAGGAAAACCAAGGAAATCTGAGAAGAGTCAAATAGTGAAATCCGAGAAGAGTTGTAGTTTGAAGTAGTGGTTTTTTTTTTTTGGTTTTTTTTACAATCTTTTGATGAATGGATTAATTTACTTGAATTTCATGATTAATTGGAAAATCTTTTTGAAAAAATATGAATTATAATATAACCATTTTTAATAATATAATTTATAATTTCATTCAATAGTACGATTGTATTTGCATATTTTTTTGCGACTGGTCGACACGTATCGATGTTAAATAAATTAATAAAAATAGGTGTGTTCGCGTAGGTATATTCGAAAAGTTTTTCACAAGTCTCATTTCACTGTCTTTTAAAGCTGTAATATTTTTTCCAAACTCCACTATTAGCATACAAATTTCTCATTTATGAGATAGTAGGATCAGAAAGATTAATATATTTTTGGCATTTCGCAATGTTCAAAAATACACTGTATAGTGTAGTTAATGAATATTCGGTTTTTTGGTTTGGAGGGAACAAAAAGTTAATTTTTATGTGCTAGAGAACTTTATTTTATTTTTTTAATACTCATCAGCACTACGATAAATGTAAATAAATAAATGTATAAATGTACACTATAATGTCTCTAGCCCATCTCGGGGACCACCTAATTCTTGATTCACTTGAACTAAGGAAAACTAACACTGACTCTTAAACACTAAAAAAGCCAGATAGAGGACAGAAAAGTCGATACGCTACGTACTCATTCACAAGGAGTAGGTGACCATACAGACTGTTTAAAGGAAACCTTTCCTGCTGCCACATACTAACTCGAGGAACGTTAGTGATATCACCAATTGTGATACATGGTGTCCTCTGGAGTACAGACTTGGCTTATACATTGCAGAAGTTCGGAAAAGGGCGAAAAACTATTCTGGAGGAAGCTCGACTAAGCTAGTAAGTGTCATATCTTGCTGTTTTGGTAGCTATCAGCTAAAGACATTCTGCTTTGCTGCACCTGAATGCTCCTGAGAGTCTAAATCCATTTAAAGTGAATCATGTGACAATGAGAACATGCTCTTTCGCCGGAATATTTTTTCTATCTTTCAAAAATTGATCTTTGTCAAGGCTTGAGTAACTCACATAGATCACAATTGATCTATGTGAGTTACTCATTTTTTCCTTTCTCATTAAAATCCTTCATGATATTCAGATAAAATTTGGTAGTAATACCTAGAGGTAAAAAATCGAAACATTTATCTAATCTATATGGATCAAGTGTAATTTGAAGAACCGTTTTTTTTTTTGTTTTCATTCGGGTTCAGTAAAAGTAAAATTTATTACATTATTTTTATTCAACTATTTTTTTTTAAATATGTTTGGATATTCTACTGTAGCCAGATATGTTTTGGTAAATGCGCAACATCTTAAATGTGATAATATAGTAAATTACATAACGGGCGACAGTAATAATATTGAGAAAGTTTTAGATGCAAAATAATAGTATTTGTTAACTTAAAAGAAAATAGTTTGAGCTGTCCTTTGCCGATTTTTTATTAAATATTCTTGGTGACAAAAACAACAATGTTGTGGTGAAAGAACTACAAAGTACTTCATACTACATAGTACAGATTTGCGGGTTCAACATATGGGTTTTATGTATGCCGCTGCTGCCAATAAAACCCTTTTTTTTAAAAATTTTGTTTTTATTTTATTTACATTATATAAATGAGGCTTCATAAATTTAAGGGGTACAATCCAATGGTGCGGCCCGGCCATGCTTTGCACGCCTTAGTGACCGCACCTTCTTTTATTTCCTGTGGTGCGGCCCGGCTCAGCCCTCCTGGTCCGCTGCATCCGTCCGGTCCACACCAGCCAGCTCTCCTTGAGACTGCATCTGTCCGGTATGCCTGGTCCAGCCTTCCTGGTCCACAGCATCCGTCCGGTCCCGCTCCAGTCCTCAGAGTTGCTGGTCTTCTTCTTCCTCTGGTGGTGGCTCGCCGACCGCGGGGGTGGGCCCACCACTTCCTTCCACCCGGAGATAAATTATCTAAAACGGGATAATTATCTTCTTCCATTAGTCGGGGGAAGTCCGCTTCGACGAGGGCGAAGATCCCGGTTTTTCTTGACATCCTGGCACGGTGTCCCTCCATCTCAGTGCAGGACAACATCACATGTTCTGCTGTTTCTGGGACTCCGCAAGTCGGGCACCGTGGGTCGATTTCCTTTCCTTGTTCGTTGAGGTTTCCCCGGAACCCTCCATGTCCTGTAAGTATCTGCGAGACTCGGTAGTCAGGGAGAACCCATCTCGCTTCTAATCTTGTCTGGACGGTAGAGAAAAACTTTCTGTTTTACCAACTGCCGTGGGTGACTCGCTGCTATGAGAACCGGTATTAGGCTGGTAACAATCAGGTGCTCCAGGACTTTACTTACTACTGGGAGGAGGCATACAGGTCTATAGGCCTTAGCCATCTCCTTGTCTTTACCTCCTCCCTTGTAGAGGAGTCTCAAGCAATCCTCCATTTACTGGGGAAATATGTTTCAATAATTAATGCAATTAAACTACTTAAAACTTTAACCTTCCCGAATACCTCCTTCACAACCCATACTCACAATAATATTTTGTCAGTTCACTACATCTACGTACTGGTACTTCAAAATGTATATTCTCACCCCATACTCTCATGACCTTCACCTTACAAACATTAAAGAGCCACTGAAGTATATCTCGGGCAAAACAAACAGATTACAGATCCCGCTTACTATAAACATAAATACCAAACAAACTCATATATATTTTCTCTTGTTTCTACAACTATTTTATTTTTATTTATTACCCTCATACTTCTCATTATCAGTCACACTTTTAACCATTATAAATGTTAAATAAAATTAAAAAAATTAAATTCATGATGTGGAATGCCCAAACAATTCGAGGTAACGATGTAGAATTCAAATTATTTTTACAGCAAAACAAACCTCATATTATATCAGTGTGTGAAACCAGGCTTTCTAAAGAAGATAGATTCACGGTTCCGGGTTATGAAATTTATAGAAACGATCGTAATAGAGCTGGCGGCGGCGTTTTGATATTAGTTCGCTCCGATGTCCAACACCATTATCAGCACGTTCCCGACATCAACATTTATCAACATTTACTGAAGCAGTCGCTATCAACACGCTAATTAACAATAAAAAAACTACAATTATTTCAGTTTATATTCCGCCAAATAAAATAAATATTGATGACATGTCTAAACTATTTCGTTTAAACAAACATATAATAATCCTTGGTGACCTTAACTCAAAACATATACAATGGAACTGCCACAATACAAATAAAAATGGAAAATTATTATTAAACTATGTTGCGAAAAATCAAATTCAACTACACAGCCCCTTCGAACCAACCCATATACCTTCTCAAAAAACTTACAAACCAAGCATAATTGACTTAGCTCTTACGAAAAATGTACATAATTTATCCTCGCTGGTCGCCTTACCTTGTCTTAACTCGGACCACAACCCCGTGATTTTCCGTATAGGGTCAACACTAGACATAAACGCCAAAACTAAAAAATTTTCTTTCAAAGAAGCATACTGGCCAAAATTTCGAGAAACTTTAGACTTACAAATAAGTATTAATCCAATAATTAACAATCCCCAAGCCATCGACCATCACATTAACAAACTAATATATTAAACACTCTATGACAGCATCTATCCCGCAACATTCGCTACCTTCTCTCCGTCGTTATATTATACCCCTCACATTAATAGCACTCATTAAGATTAAAAACAGGCTTAGAAAAAAATATCAACGCACCAAATGCCCTACATTAAAGACAATCTTCTATAAATTCAATAATTATGTTCGATCCTGCCTAAATAGTTGGAAAAACGATAATTGGTCAACCACATTAAATTCCTTTAAACCAGGTGACAACAAAATCTGGAAAATACACAGAACATTTACTGATCCTTCTTCTAAAATTCCTCCATTAAAACAAAATAACAATTACACCTACCTAGATAAAGATAAAGCCGACCTTCTTCAAAATTTGGCTCAAACCACCATAATATAAAAATCACAAAATCAGTAAGAGATTATTTAAATGTTCCGTTTGATAGTAATTTTTCTTCTATCTTTCCGAAAGAGACTGGTAAATCATTAGAAATTTAGAAACCAAAAAAGCCTCAGGTGACGACGGTATTCCCACAATAGTTATAAAAAAATATTTATGGCAAACAATTTATGGCAACAGAACAAGCGGATAGAAAATATTCTATTTTAATTAAACAGTGATTGTATTAATATTTTTTTAAAAAAATTCTGTTTCGTTTTGTTTTTTTAAACTTCAAAATTTTGTCAAATATACTTAATGTCTAGAAATAGAACAAATGGATATTTGCAGGAATTCTAAAATATATAAAAAATACATACACACGATATATTAGTGTTGAAACCTAATGTTATTAATAAGCTGATTGGCTTGAATAATTTTTAAAGTCACTAAGCCTGACAATATGTCACAAGAGAAAAATGAAATATGTATGTTTCATATGTCATCAAGAATGAAACATTCAGGGAACTATATTGCTTTGGAATTCATAATTTTTGCATACGTAATTATAAAAAGCATAGTGGTAGATTTGAAAAAAATATACATGCTCATATCTGTAATATTGTAAATATAAATGGAAGAATAGGATTTACAATTTTTAAAGAGTATTAATGATTAGAAGGATGTTGCGTGTCCACAGTGACAATTTTTGATTAGTAGAAACACTACTACCTTTCAGGGCTCACAGAAATTCATGTGATGAAACTGATATCAGTCGAAAGGACCTGTTTTAATAATGTAACAGTCTTCAGTAATTAGGAGTAAAATAACAATATTCACTTATATTTGGATATGTATATTACTTATAGTTTTAAAATAAATATATTTTACAATTTATGTCAGACAATGCTTATTGTAACTGGCAGAAAATTATTATATTGCAAATTTATATTTTATTTAAACAAAAAAAACTTTCTTTCCTTATAGAAGGATGTAGTAATTTTTATCTTTCTTCCTACCAGGGGGAGAAGGGTAAAAAGCTTACCATAAACAAAGAAAGGTTATTTTTTAAAAGTAAAATAAATAAGAGTAAATAAAAATTATTATATTGTTAAATTGTCCAATATTTTATTGAACCAGCAGTATTCCAAAAAAATATAAAAATTTGTAAATATATATCTATCGCAAATACACAATCAGAAACATGTAATGTTCAGACTCATCATTTGTCAAAAACCGTGTCTGAGAATAGAATTCTTAAAATTTCATACCATGATATTTGTGTTTTATTTGGGCTACTTTTCCCAAAAAGTGAGTATATCAGTTTCAGTCTCATATTTAAGCCCGTTTCTTCTTAATATTTTTGCCCCATGTCATTCTCCTATCAAATGTTGGTACTAAGTATTGTATTTTGTCCGTTTGTGGAAATGGTACATGGTCAATGTAAACGGGAGGGCATGTTTCGTGTCTTAGAGTAAACGTAATGTGTTGGGACTTATAAATATTTAGTTGTGTCTTCCAAAGTTTAAGCCAGTCTTGTACCTCTTGTAAGTGGTATTGTAAATTCAATGATGCCTGTGTTGGATTTTAGTGTCTAGTAATTATAGTTGTGTCGTCTGGATAAGTGGCTGTAAGGGTGTCGGAACTTTGAGGAATGTCATGTGTTTATCGCATGTGTAGTAGCGGTGCACCTGCTAAAATCTGGCAAATAGATGAAAGCCCTTAGCCATATCGAACAGAGAAAAATCTGCTAGAGAAGAAAGACTGAAGGATAAGGTAATAGGAGTAGTCTTGAGCTTGAAAAGAAGCCCCTGATGCCCGACTTTGTCAAATGCTTGGGTGACATGCAGAAACACTCCGGTTGCATATAATTTCTGTTCTAGTGCCGTCGAAATGTAGTCAGTCACTCTCTGTAGTTGTTGAGTAGTTGAGTGTACTTTTCTAAATCCAAATTGATGGCCGGGAATTATTTTGTTGTCAGTTAGTATGTCTAACAATCTTGGATATAGTAATTTTTCGAATAATTTGGAACATGTAGTAAGTACACTTATTGGTCTGTAAGAGGAAGGGCTGCATATGTCTTTGTCTGTTTTTTAATCCTGGTTGTATCAGAATATTTTCACTGTATGGGGAATTTTGTTGTCCTAAGTATTGAATTGTAGACTGTCATAAGGAACACTAGAGCCTTTCTAGGCATTTGCCGGAGCACCTTAGCATTAATAAAGTCTTGTCCAGGGGATTTTCTTCTTGGTAATTGTCTAATTTGTTCTCCAACTTGTGATGGTTTGAAAGAAGGCGGTGGTGGAGTAAGTTGTAAAGGTTTATTTGATGAGTCTCGTGCTCTGTATTTGTGAAGTCATTATGTGTTTTTTTTTAATAACAATTTATTGAAATTTACAACTGTACAAAATTTATACATCAAGTAAATGTGCTGTTAACTATTAAAATAACGTGATAAAACATGAAAAGTACTACCCATCAGTAATACACTTTAATAAAAATTCTACACTAGAAGGTCTCAGGGCCATCTTCTTTTCAGACGCCTCGGAGGATTATCAGGAATAGTGTGGGAAGCAAGTTGAGAAATTAGGGGATTTGAGTGGTTATGGAGCTTACATTGAAAGGATAGATATCTGGTTAGGGTTATGTGGTTTTAAAACAGACAAAAGATTATTAGCAAAAAGCCCAAAGAACTATCCTCAGCCGGTTTAAGAAAGCTCTCATGTTCCGTTGATGAGGTGTTATGAGCCTTGAATATTCCACAAATTGTTATGCTACATCGAATTCCATGACGACTTTGCATAATGTTGTAGTTGGTGATATGTAATGCATGCAGAGTGCCCCTAGGGAATACAGTTCCCAATGAGAGGGGCTCAATTATGTCTAAGATTATGTGGGGCTATACAAGAACATAATGTATCAACAACTTTTGCCATCTTAAACAGTTATTTAGGATTATTGTTTGAAAAATGTTTATTAAAGGTGATGTATTTTTAGCAATGGATATATTATTGGTAACAATGATTGTAAATAGCTGGGAAAAGTTTTAGATGAAAAATATTATAATTTTAAATATTTATTTAAAATACAAAGTTCATAATATTTAAAGAATAAAACATGATTGATTTAAATCACATAGTTCAGAAAGTAAAATGTTTTTTTTTTTTTTTACTTATATCAATATATTGAAATTTACAACTGTACAATTATATGCATTAAGTAAATCAGCTGATAACGATTACAATAACATGTTAAAGCTTGAAAAAATTACTCATAAGTAGCTCTTTAATAAAAATTCAACACAAGAAGATCTAGGCCATCTTCTTTTCAGACGCCTCGGAGGATTATCGGGAATGGAGTGGGAAAAAAGTTGAGAAACTAATGGATTTGAGTGGTTATGGAGCTTACTATGAAAGGTTTGGGCTAACTCAGTAACATATGGAACATTAAGGTCTTTATGGATCAGTTTATGGATGACAAAATAAGGAGCATTAAGAATTTTTCGAACGATTTTGGATTGCAAGGATTGGAACCCCAAAGCTCAACTCCATATCCAAATAGGTCTGATAACTGCCATGTAAATGAGTCTTTTTTTGTAAAGCGGAAGGTCTGAGCGTTTGTTAAGTAAATGTTGAAGAAGTCGAAATCGATGAGCTGTTTCCTGTCGTTTTAATCTTGTGTGTGGATTCCAAGTTAAACGTTTGTCCAAGTGGAGTCAGAAATAAAATGTAAAAATTCTGTAAGGAACGAAATCCATTCCAAAATGAAATAGATTCCAGCATCTCTCCTGATTGTAAAAAATATTAGAAAAATGGGTTTAGAATGAGCATGAGCTGAAGATTTAAAGGAAGATGATTCCAGAAGATGAAGAAACTTATAAATGCTACATTTAACTTTGCTGTACAACATACTGAAAGAGAGGATATTGTGATCTGCAAGAGCTTAAATTGGTGTGATTATAAATATAGCAACAACCATAGGTCCTATTATTTCCGTATGCGAATTTAAGAATAATTTAATTATTATATAATTAAGGGAAAAGAACCATCGCTTCACTACCCAAAAACAGTAAATATATCTCAGATCTTTCAAAGCTTTCGTCTTCGTTTTTCCTTGAGCACCAAAGGCCACTTTATATCACGAATTAATAATGAATGGAACAGAGGGAATGGAAGATTTACCTATAGATTGAGAAGCATCGGTTCACTTGAGGGTACTGAGACAACATTTTAACTGATTGAGATTATTTTTTATATCGATATAAATCTTGTTTTGAAGTATGAAATTGAAAATTATTTCTTCAATTCCTAAAACTAAAACCTTTAATCTAGCAATATTGATTATGTGGTTGTAAATTACGTAAAAGCATAATTGGACATCCAATTTTTCATTGTTAATGTATGAGTTGGTAATCCAGATGGAAAGAGACAATTAAGAAACTCCGATGATGGACTGCGTTATCAGTGCTTGCAACTAAAGGCCCATGAATCATATTTTTTCACAAAATCAAAATGCAAGGGTTTGATATTTTGAATAAGCAATAATTTTTACTGTTACAGAAATAAATTTATCGATTTTATATAGTTGGATTTGAATTTCTAACCATAAGTGTTTATGGCAGGGTTACAAACATCATTTCTGCCACTTATCACTGTATATTTAAGTTATTATTGTATTAAACTTTTTTAGTGTAAACCTTCCTAAAACTATGATTGTATTCAGATAGGTTTAATAGTTTTTAGCATTGTAAACTCTATTGCAGTTTACTGATGTCTAATATCAGTCGATTTTAAAACTTCACTGGGATTCACATGTTGAATCACATTTTTATAGCTTCTTCAATAACAATATAAATAAAAATAAATATATTTTAATATAAATTTCTAGCTCTATATAACACAGTGCCTGGGGAAAAATTGCCCCACCCACCATATCCTCCCGACCTTTCACCCACTGATTGTAACCTTTTTAGATCTCTGGGCAATTATCTCTGGCAGAAATGTATTGATAAACAACAAAGCCTAGAATTGACCTCTTCGAAATGGCGCTCGCCACCTATCAGTCGGTTTTTAAACTCCACTGCGCACCACATATTTATTGCTTTTTAAAAACAATCCAAATGAGAATCTGTAAATTTTATTACTACTAAACCTTCCTTGAACTATCAGGATAATGTAAATAAACTTTGGTTTAGATTGGCTCAGGTGTTTGCGCGGTTAGTGATCACTAGGGCTGTGCAATATATGCATTTGCATATTTCTCCAAACTAACTAAAACATCTAATATTATCAAAATATATATGTTTTGAGGCATTTGGAATACATTTGAGCTATTTTTAATTTGCATATTTGTGCATATTTTGCCATAAATGCATATTTTTACATATTATGAACTATTTTTTATTTATTTATTTCGTTTAACGTCACTTTATGCTGCTATGGCTAATCGGACAATGCTACGGTGGGATTCCTAAATTTTGCCTATAGGTATAATTAGGATAGGGATCTTTAACGAGTACCTAGCTAGCATCGCACAGGCTCGGGACCCCCATTTTACGTCCCTTCCGAAGGACGGCATAACTAGGGATTTTTTACTCCATTTAAAAAATCCTACGGTCATCTGCCGGGCTGCAAACCCGCGATCTTGGGTTTAGTAGGTTGCTATGCTAACCACTACACCACCGGTGACCCCCATATTTTGAACTAGACTTGCATATTTATCTATATATCCGGCATATCTGCATGTGACATTTGAATGTTTTTATGTTTCCGAACAGGAAAAAAATAAAATATAGATAAAAACCGAAAAATAGCTATAAGAACTCCTTTTATTTTTTTTCACCTAATCAATGCGTTTGCATGTGTCGAAGTGCTAATTCTTCGGTTTCAGCGAACTTTCGGTCGTATCTGCTTCTCTTAGAATTGTTTAAGTCGATTAATTACTCGTTTATACTTCACTTAAACACGTAAAATATCATGACTTCACTTTTAATCTCACCCTTCTCCCTTACATCATTCCTTTACACAGTCTCTCGCTCAGTGTTCACCGAGTCATATCATTCGTAAACTGTTCTGTTGTGTTAATCTAAAATACCGAAAGTCACTCCTTCAAAGAAAAAAGATATTGTTGGAAAGTACGTAGGTGAGCTTTCAAATAGGTCTTTCAAGTGTGATGGAGACGTTTTATATTTATATGATGTAGAGCGTTTCAAATCTATTATGAGGCCCAATAGACGATCTATTTTGTTCGAAAACCTGAAAAAGTGGTTTTCTTCAATTCAAATCTACAATAGTTAATAAGTGGCATGAATAAGTCGGGATAGTTTCTTTATGGTCGTTGCTTATTGTTTTTGATATATATTGTTCTGTTTTAAAGTATAAGTATTTTGGTTGTGATCGTTGTTTAAGTTTTCTGGAAATTAATGTCATGATTTTTTTTTTTTTTAATGTTCCTTGTTTAATGTGTTTTATTTATCTTTAATAAAGGTTTTTAACATTTGTTTTTGTTTTTTAATATTGGATTTTTAATGTTTTTCATACTAATATTCCCCTTTTCAATACAATTAGTTATTTAAACTTGAGTTTGTACTTAAGAATAGGTATGTATTGCGAAATCATATTTTTAGGCTCAGTATCAAAAAGCAAAGGATAGACATTTTAATTAGGTAGAAATAATTTTATTCATAGTTGGTTCTTAATTTCTAACTATAAAAGTATTGTATATGACAGTGTGGCCAACCTCGTTTCTGCCTCTTAACATTGTTCATTTAATTATTTTTAATTGCTTATAAAAATAATAAAAATAATTGCTTATAACCTTCCTAGAACTATGAAAATGATGTAATTAAAATGTGGTATAGATGGGTTCAGTAGTTTTACCATTGTAAACTCTATTGAGAAATGGTGCTAACCACATGTCGGTTGATTTTGAAACATCGCAAGGATTCACTATTATCTCTTATTTAAGAACCATTGGATTGAAAATATAGTAAATTGTATTTTTTTTTTTTTTTTTTCCAAGTCCCTATGGCTAAAAAAAGTTTTTATTCATTCTTCATTATGATTATTCTGCTTCTTTTACTGCACCAATGTGCATTTTAAGATGGTTCTGAAGAGAGCAGTGGTTTGGAGAAAATAGTATTATGAGTTACTATCTAGTGATGGGGCTCACTAGGGTTTTTGGGCAAAGGGAAATTAAAACTTTTAACATAGGTCAAACTAAGTTGGTTGACATGTTTTTGCCATCTTTGTGGTTTTCCTGTCGGAGTCAGTGTGTTAAATAAGGGGTTTGTCGAGTGTTGAAGGCTGTCAAAGAATTTAACGTGTCTCCGTGAAATAAAGTCTGTCACCTTTGTTAAGTCTAGGGTTGTATGCAGTAAATCAGTTTTTGTCCTCTGTAATGTTGTACCCTGCACTACCCTTCTCAGTACTCCGTTCTGGAGTCTTTGCTGTTGTGTGTGAGATATTTGCCAGCATTGGAGCTCCATAAAGGAGAGCTGGTCTCAATATAGATTTATATATCATTAATTTTAGGCGGAGTGAAAGGTTCGGTGACCTCAATAGGTGATTTAGTCTGTAAAACTTTGTCCTCACTGTCTTGAGCTTACGATGGCAGTGGCCTGATAGTGTAAAGTGTCGGTCAAGTGTGATGCCTAAGTACACTATACTGCTCGCTGGCCTTTTCGTATTTCTTGCTACCATATAGGTTTTAGGGAGTGAGCGTTTATTTTTCTGGAAAGAAAAAATGATACAGTCGGTCTTCTTGGGATTAACTCTAATATTCAATCCTTCCAATTTCTCTGAAATTTGATCACACACTGCCTCCGCCTGTCGTAGAGCCCTCATGGCGTTTAATGAGCTACTATAGATAGCTATATCATCGGCGTAAGCTGCCACAGTCGCTTTTTTGTATCTTGCTCCAACAGTTTCAGCCGTATAAACTGAAAAAAGTACAGGGGAAAGCACAGACCCTTGAGGGACCCCACATGTGAGTGAAAAATCTTCGGATAATACCTCGCCTACTCGCACTCTAATTGTTCGCTGTTGTAGGAACGATTTTAGCAACGTATATAGCTGTTCCGGAAATTCGTTTTCCTGCAGTGTCTTACATGGAAGCCTATGTGACACAGAGTCAAACGCCTTCGTACAGTCGATTGATATCATAGCAGTTGCCTCATTCTTAGCCATGTTCTGTGTCACTTCCGCCTGTAACTTTATTAGATGGTGCTCTGAGCAGAGGCCGGCCTGGAAACCGGCCTGTTCGGGTGGGATAAGAGCTACCTCTGAGCAGTACGTTTAGAGAAAATTAAGAATTATTTTCTCAAAAACTTTGCCCAGATGCGGAATTAAGCTGATAGATCTGTAATCGGCTGGCTGGGTACCGTTCTTCGCGGGTTTCAATAGCGGAAAGAGTATAGCTTTCTTTCATGACTCTGGAAAGTAACGTAGCCTCAGGCATGAATTGTAAAGATCAGTCAGGTGAGCTATTCCTCTTCGGGGTAACTGCTTCAATAATATTGTTTGTATTCCGTCATGGCCTGGAGCTTTATTCCCTCTTAAACCACGTAAGATGGCCTTCAGCTGTTTTGGGGTCACAAACATATAATTATTTCCATGATCTTCTTCTGGTATTTCAGTCGGGTCCTCTGTTCTCCTTTTGATCGTTTCGCGGTAGTAGTTTGCAAATTGTAATGCCTGCTCCTCCGCTGACAGCAGTCTATCACCTTCGTGCAGCAACGTTGAACTCCTCTTTCTCGAAGCCGTCTTCAGCAACTTCCAGAATTTTCGATGTTCCCCATGGGTGGCCCGCAGTTTCTCATGCCATAAAGACGTCCGCCATTGCCTCATTAGATTTCGAATTTGAGTTGTGAGAGAGTTAACTACCCTCTTCACTTCAAAATCTCCAGTTCTATACCACTTATTCTTCCACTTATTGCGCAGGGCGATAAGTGTCAAAATGTGTTCTGGCGGTGGACGTAAAGCTGATGGAAGTGGACAGAACTTCGGTATCGCCATGTCAGCGGCTACCCGGATGGTCGATATAAAGAATTCTATGTAATTATCTATCTCTTTCTTCGTGCAAAGAGCAGGGACGGTAGACAGTTCGTGAAAGACCTGCGCTTTATAAAGATCCCAATCTGCTTCAACATATTTATATTTGCTTGGGGCCGGTAATGGAAACAAACCATTTAACTGATAAAGAACAGGTCTATGATCTGATGTAACAAAGTCCAAAGCAATGCAGTCAGAAAGACGATGGGGCTGCCTCGCACAGTGGGGCAAAACGGCCCAAAATGGGTAAAAACCTCATACTTTCTAAACGGTTCGTGCCAAAAGCATGAAATTTTGGAATTATATATTTCATGAGGTGCTGAATTGAATGAAACCATAATCAGCTTCATCAGATGATCAGAAAGGGTAAAAATCGAAGAACAAAAAGTAAGAAAAAATTAATAAAGTAAATTTGGGGTATATTTATAAGCTATCTAAGCTGCTGAATAAAATAAAGCTATAACCAGAGCAATGTGATCATCAACATTGAGCCATATTTTCAGTTTAAAAATTAAAAAAAAAAATCAATTAAAAATAATCAAGTTTGTTATTATTATATATATTTTTTAGGTACTAAATTGAATGAAATTTACTATATAGCTCTATTACAGACCCAAGATTCGTTGAATTAGGTTAAAATTTATTATTAGGTTATATTTGGAAATAAATTAAAATGTTTAATATAATTTAAAAAATGTAATAAGTTTTACAATGTAATTTCAGTAGAATTCTATTGAATAGACTGGACAGCTATTTACAATTATCAATCTTATATTGACAAAGATTATATTCACTCGTTATATTACGTACAGACATAAAAGCTATTAACTATAAAAGTAAAGAAAAAAAAAGATTTTGAATTGTTCCTTTTTTTCTGTAACAGTAAATAAGAACCTTCATCATTTAATGGGAACTTCTTTTTTTTAAATGCGGACTTAAATTACTTATCACCAGATCAGAAGTCACCATGATAAGATGAAAAACATCTTCATTTGTTGCTGTTTTTCTTGAATGATGATCTCTGTGATGTTTATTATAGCTCACCTTCAGTTTTAAAGCCAAATGCGATTTATATATTAATAAAACACATTTTTAAAAACATTTTACTTTAAATCTCTGAATTTAGTAAGACATTTAGATTGAAAATGATTGGAGTGGCCATTGATATAAAAGAATAAAATAAATAAATATGATAATCTTCATGAGAGAACTAAGGTATACAATAATAAGAACTCAGTGATACAAATAATAACCCCATAAATTGGTTATCCAAATTCCAAAACTTTTATTTTCAATTGATTTTGATTTTTTATTTGAAGAGCTATTTTTGAAAATTGTTCTTTCTGCTATATTCTGGTACTTAGTCTCTCAAGAAAGTTATGTGTTTTTGTATAGAAAACAAGAAATCATATTATATCTGATCATTTTACAATGAATGAGGAAAAGAAAAGAAAATATATATATATATATATATATATATATATATATATATATATATATATATATATATATATATAAATATTAAATAAGACAAACTAATAAAAACAAATATACATATATAGTAAGCCAATTTTCACATTCTTGTTATAAAAAAAAAAAAAATTCTAAAAATCATTTTCTGTATAATGAAAAATAACACATAAATTCATCGGAAAAAAATATGTCCGAAGCCGGGATTTATATTTATAACACGCTTTCTCAGATACCTCTACTTCAATTTGAATCCCTAAAGAGAGCCTAGTTCGGTGTAGCTTTTTTTGAAAGACCAAGTGAAATGAACATAAGTTAAATTTACGTGACAGCTAACTTCGAAAATTCCTGGCAGTCAAGGTTGTGGCTACATTAACAAAATAAAAATCGTCCATAAACCAGTAAACATCAATAGTGAAGTTCAAAGGGTTATACAAAATTTTTGCTAAAAATTCAGTCTCATAAAAAATTATTTTAACAGAACTTCAAAACTGTGTTATTTTCTCAACTCCAGAAAAGGGCAACTTCAAGGACGTGTACAGACTTTGGTAATGAAATAATCGAAAAAGCAGTTCCACAACCTTATGCTATATTTATTTAGGTATACAAAAATAATGAAAAAAAAAAAAAAAAAAAAAATCATAAGATTTGGGGTTTTTTTCCACGTTTGCCCCACTGTCCCTCGTGAGCAGGAGATCAACCGTTGATCTATACATCGAGTTTGAGTTAGTGTTGATACTTGGTGCTGTGAGGACGTATATTTAGTGAGCTCCTGGGGATTAAGTATCTACAACTAGCGATAAGTAGCATTTTCCTTTTATTAAATATATTCAATTTGTTTTTTTTTTTTTTTTTTTTGTTTTTTTAAGAGGCCTTCTTTTTCATTCTCTATTTTAAATACTTGTTTTTTTTTACTTACTATAAAAGTAAGTAAAAACCATGGCTGAATCCCCGCTCGCAAAGCGGAAAAAAAGCAAAATTTAAAGAACCTTTCCCATTAAATAATGAAAATAACCAAAATAATTACAAACGATTCTTAATTATAAAAAGAATCGGTTGTGATAATGATGGAAATCCATTCGACTTCCAAAAAGTATCGCCATTTTTAATTTATAAAAGCTTAAAAAATGTAATCGGTGATGTAAAAACCGCAAAAAAGTTAAGAGACGGTACTCTTCTAGTTGAAGTTATTTCGGAAAATCAATGGAACAAATTACTAAAATGCGAAAACCTACTCAAGAACTTTCCTGTTAAATTAGAACCGCATGGTAAACTAAATCAAAGTAAAGGAATTATATGGTGCCCAGATCTCAATTGTTGTTCCATTAACGAAATAAAAGAAGTATTAAAATCACAAAACGTAGAAGATGTAAAAAGACTGACATATTTCAAAAATAACGAAAAACATAACAATCATAATTACCTCATAACTTTCAATAACTCTACTGTTCCCACAGAAATAAAAATAGGCTTCTACAATATCACTGTTAAACGATTTATTTCAAACCCAACGCGTTGTTATGTATGTCTTAAGTTTGGTCATACAAAAACATTTTGTAAAAAAGAGCCACTGTGCAGATACTGTGGTAAACTTAAACATGAAGGAGTTGAATGTAACTGTGCAATATAGCGTGTTAACTGTCAGGGCCAACACGACTCTTTTTCGAAAAATTGCCCTATTTTTTTAAAAGAAAAAGAAATTAAAAGCATCCAAGATGGTGAAAAAAATATATATCTAGCAGCAAAAAAAAAATATGAATTATTACACCCCATAACAATGCATGTGAGTTTTTCTAATATTGTAAAAAACAAAGTATCAGTTAGTGTACAAACAGACGATTCAAGAGATAATCCTATTTTTAAAAAACCGTTAGAGCCAGTTACTAACCACAAATATTCACCTATTGGACACTCGAATAGGAATGATATCCGAGTTTCCCCCTCCACACTCCCACCTCCCACTACCCTCCCCCAACCCATCCTACACCCGTCCCCTTCCACATCCCGGGTACCCAACCCACTTCCCCCCTTAACTCCCTTTAACCCTTCCGGGCAAAATTATTCAAAAATTCCGGAAACCCCCACCGAACCGAAGGTATCACCTTCGGAAAATGAAAAATCTAACGAAATGACCTCTTCCCCTCCCCCCAACGGTCACCAAGATGACCCACAGGGCGGGTGGACTATAGTTAGAGAAAGGAAATCAAGGAGTAAGTCTCGAATCAAACCCACGAGCCGAAATCCGAGCATAGAAAAAATGGATAGTAATTAGTATTAAAACTAATATCTATCTATAATTTAAATTTATATTGAACTTCATGATTAATAAATTAATATTATCATTATCCTAAAACCACAATGCTATTAATATATCCTAATATTATTAATTATTTTATTTATTAAATTATCCTTATATGACTTTTTCTTTCGCATTTTACCCTCACTTTATAACATGACATTTTCAAATACCTCCCCACGAATCAGTAATAGTTTACTCAGAAAACAAAAAGGACTAAAAATAATAACTAACAAATATCAACCAAAAGCCATATACACCCAAGATAAAAAATTACTGTCAAGTAGAGAAAATAAGAATTACGATCTGAGGAAAATAAAAATAAATGAATTAAAGAAAATAAAATTAATGATTCTAATTAAAATCATAAAATTTTCTAATTACAAATATCCTAGTCCGAAAAGTTCCTTTCTAACCACAAACAATAACAAGCCCGCTAGCTATCATAACGAAAATAAACAACTCACTAATTCATTGTATAACCCACTCCAACTTATTAAATACACAAAATATAAACACATATATAATAGATTCATTCACCAATGCAATAGATCTATAAATATATTACCCTATGTCATAAAAATAAATAATGATATATATACTCATATTATGTTAAGTAATTATAGTCCAAATGCATTTATTTCTCTAAAAACTCATAAAAATATCGTAATAAGAATTATTTGTATACATAGGAAATTTACAAGACGGGAAATAATAAATTTTATATAACAGTGTTAAAACTGACAATTATATTGACATTGACATTAAAATTAAAAATACACTACTGGATAAATAAAATGAAGCAGAATAATAAATGCATAAGGATTAATGATATAATATGTTATAAAATGTACAACCTATTACTTTTATTTATTTTTTATTTTTTGTTTTTTATTTATTATTTATTATTTATTATTTATTATTTTCTTATTTTTTATTTATCATTGTATGCCAAGATACACAAAATTCCTAAAAATATATAACTATATGGGTAGTAGAAAAACAAATATAATGTACAATTATCTTCTCTATATCTCATGAATAACTACACGAATATTATCCAATGGAACCTTAACGGCACAACCTCACAATATGAAGAATTAAAGCTACTCATAACAGAACATCAACCTGGAATAGTTTGCCTTCAACAAACACATCTAAAACCGCATAGAAAATTTAAAATCAAGAATTTTCAAATTTTTAGAACCGATAAAATAACAGATAACCGAGCCTGTGGCGGAGTCTTAACGGCAATACACAACAACTTAGTCGCAAAGGAAATAAAAATAGATACTCCCATTCAAGCAATTACCACAACAGTTAACACGAACATAAAAATAAATATCTGCAACATCTATCTACCACCCACTGAACCTATTAATGAATATGAATTAACAAAACTCATCAATAAGCTCCCACAACCTTTTATTATCCTTGGAGATGTAAACGCATTTCACAAAAGCTGGGGAAACAAAACGAACAACTCACGAGGAAACATAATTAAACGAATCCAAGACAATTTCGACTTGTTGTTGCTTAACACAGGAACGATGACACCTATGCCCTAAAAATGGATCACTCACAGCAATAGATATAACCCTGTGTACACCAACATTATTCGGTTTACTCGAATGGAAGGTAATAAATGACCCCCACAATTCAGACCACTTCCCAATCCTGGCGAAAATTATTGGAAGACACACCACCGGGAAAAGACATTGGCTATGGGATGTCAATAGAGCACAATGGGACCTCTTTCAAAACAAAATAAATCTAGACCACGTTAATGGAAATATCAATCAAATCAATAGCTATATCACTCAGGAAATAACAGAAGCAGCACAAGCCTCAATACCAATATCAAATCCATCTTCCTCTAATCCAAAGCCAGCATGGTTTGATAACGATTGTAAAGAAATCATCAAAAAAAGAAACCGTGCTTTAAATAAATTTCGAAAATCACCGTCCACAGTAAATTTTATAAACTTTAAAAAATTAAAAGCTCAGTCAAGAAACCTTATGAAAAACAAGAAAAAACAATCATGGAACAACTTTGTTACTAATATTAACACCAGCACACTAATTCGTACAGTATGGAGGAAGATCAATGCCATTAGAGGGAAATACTCAAACGAGCAACCGACCCTCGAAATAGAAGGGAATATCATATATAACCCTTCAGTATTAGCTGAAAGATTTGCTGAATACTACGCAGACACATCATCTTCAACCCATTATAATCTGCAGTTCCGACAAAAAATGAGCGAACAACAACCAATCCATTTTGAAATTAATCCAAATAACAACAATCAAGTATATAACTTACCAATAACCGAATGGGAACTTAACACGGCGACATCTTCCCTAAGAATGTCCGCTGTTGGCCCAGACAGCATCCATAATTCCATGATCAAAAATATCCCAGCAGACCAAAGAAAACACCTCCTAAAATTTTACAACAAAATATGGTTGGAAGGTGAACTCCCAGAAAAATGGCAAGAGTCCATAGTCATACCAATCCTAAAACCAGGAAAAAACAAATTGAAAGAAGAATATTACCGCCCTGTATCTCTAACGAGTTACTTATGCAAGTTAATAGAAAAAATCATAAACAAGCGCCTTCTATGGTATCTTGAGAAGAACAGGCTACTGACTGACTTTCAATGTGAACAAAGGAAAGGAAGATCGACCGTTGACCATCTCGTATCACTAGAAGCCGAGATACTGAACACCTTCATCAGTAAACGCGAATGCCTAGGAATTTTCTTTGACATTGAAAAAGCCTTTGATACAGTCTGGCGACCATCCATATTAAAACAACTATATGACTGGGGGTTCAGAGGAGCCCTACCACGTTTCATCCAAAATTTTCTGAATAAAAAATCTAAGTGCGAATCGCAGATTAACTTTCCAAAAAAACACTTGTAGAGAATGGAATTCCTCAAGGAAGTGTCCTAAGTGGAACACTGTTTCTAATTGCAATTAACTCTATACAAGATGCAATCACTCATCGATCCCTCAAACCAAGCCTTTTTGTAGATGACCTCGCCATCCTCATTCAATATACAGACACAAACAGAACAAAAGCCACCATACAGTCAATTCTGAACAAACTACAAACCTGGTCACAAAATACCGGTTTCAATTTCTCAATAGAAAAGACTAAGTGTGTTCTCTTTTCCCGAAAAAAAAACAACCAAGCACTCCCCCGAAAATTACATTATACAACAGAGAGTTAAGCTTCCATGACCACTGCACCTTCTTAGGTTTAATAGTTGACTCAAGACTCACATGGAAACACCACATCAGGAACCTAAAAGATAGCTGCCTACAACGTTTAAATGTTATGAAAGTTTTGGCAGGCACTAGCTGGGGAGCGGACAGATCGAGGCTACTCCAAATATACCAATGCTTAATACGATTAAAACTAGATTATGCCAGCCATATATATGCCTCAGCCAGATTAAGCCTGCTAACACAGCTTGACTCTGTGCACCATAGTGGAATAAGGATAGCAACGGGAGCCTTCAGGACGAGCCCAATTCTTAGCTTATGCGCTGAATCTAATATGCCACCACTCACCTTCCGGAGACATCAACTAGCAATGAACTACATAGCAGCCATAGCGACACAACCAACAAACCCAGCATTTAAATACATATTTAGACCGAAATATCAACAAATTTACAGCAATAACCCAACAAAACCAGCCCCTCTAACAATAAGATACAGAAGACCTATAGAAGAAATAGAACAAAAAGTATACAAAGCCAATATACCGTCATCCCACCATGGACATACGCAGTTCCCTGTATTAACATAGCACTAAAAAAGTATAGAAAGAAAACCACACCACCGTATGAAATAAACCATAAATTTCAAGAAATATTAAATAAAAATAAGAATGCATCATTCATCTACACAGACGGCTCCAAAATGAATGATAATATAGGGTCGGCTGTTGTCACACCTGAAGAAGCATTCAAATATAAACTACCACCTCATTGCAGTATATTCACAGCAGAACTCGCTGCCATAAAATATGCCCTCCACAATATAATGACCAAAGAGGGAGACTAGCACATAATATGCAGTGATTCACTCTCTGCACTACAAAGTCTACTAGAGTTGTACAGCGATCACCCGTTAGTAATAAAAATTCATGAATACTTAGATATGCTAAAATCATTAAAAAAAGTTGCTAAATTCCTCTGGACACCATCGCATGTTGGCATCAAATACAATGAAGTAGCTGATAAACTTGCAAAGGAAGCCGCACTCAGCAATCAAGACATTGTTCCCATTTGCATTAAAACTGATATTAAAAAATGGTTACACATGGATACCAAAGCTGCATGGCAAAGTATGTGGGACAATGTTAAAAATAACAAACTACAAGAAATAAAACCAAATACAAACATCTGGAAGACCTAAGTGAGATCAACTCGAAGAGAAGAAACGGCTCTTACCAGAGTAAGGATTAGGCATTCACGGCTGACTCATATCCATCTAATTAATAAAGACCCTGAACCTATATGCAATACATGCCAAACACCCGTCACAATAAAACACATTATAGAAGAATGCCCGGACTATGATAAGCTTATGTTGAAATACAACCTCAAAAGATCTCTTAAAGAAACGCTAAATGACTGCGAAGATACAATAGGTAGACTACTCAAGTTCTTGAAGGAATCCAATCTACTGAAAACATTATAACGATATTTCTACAATTTAACTAAAGAAAATTTTGATTTCAGATCACCAAATTCGAATTTATTAGTAATAATCAATATATAACAATGTAATAATTTAAGCCTATACTTTACTTTATGAAGGTTTCTCGATGTATATATGTATAACTAATTAGGAGGAAATATTTATTTTACTATTAAAAAAAAAAAATAAATAAAAAAAAAAAAAAAAAAAAAAAAAAAAAAAAAAAAAAAAAGAAAAAGAGAATTAAAAAAAGAGAAAAAAAAAGAAAAAAAAAGAAAATTAAAAAAAGAGAGAAAAAAAAATTGTACAAATCTATAGATCATTGCATCCAAGATATACCAATAAACAGACAAATACTACATGAACAAAATACAGTGAACAAAAACTAACTGAATAACAAACAATAACGAAATGGCGTAAAAAACCTTGCAGTTAAACGCCTTAACACAAACCCTAACCCCTAACCCTACATCGAGTTTGACCGATGTCTGAATGTATGACTGTTGGGATGAACCACGGTATAGGAGGTTTTCAAAATGCTCTTCCCAGCACCATTTGATGTTTTGTTATTCCAGGAAGTGTGGCGAGCATTGAGGTCACCAACGATCTAATGGTTTGTCCGACATGCACACTCATTTATGAGCCGAGAGAACTCAGTTAAAGATGACCTAGGTGATGATGGTGGGCTTGTCTAGTAGGACCTGGACGGTCTTGTGGTGTATCTTTGGATCGTTAATGGTCACTGCGGTGGGGATTTCTCTCCACCTAGTGCCATATCTTATACCTATAAGGACTCCTCCAGTTGGTTCAGATATAACGTCTCCCGCTATTTCGTATCCCGGCAGCCGTATGTGCCGGAAATTCGTCCGGATGTCGGTGAGGATCACTACAGTTGGTTGGGTCTGTGCTATAAGGGCGTACACTTCCATAAGTTTAGGCATTAATCCGTCCGTGTTGAAATTTAAGAGGGTCAGTGCTGAATTCAGTTCGGCACAAATCCTGAGAATAGATCTATAAGTCTGGTAATCTGTTGTGTCAGTGTGGTGATGGAGGTTTTTAAATCCTCCGCCCAAGGTGGTGGTTTATCAATTATTGTCTGTCTGTCCTAATAATTGTCCATTTGTCAGTTGCGTGTTTGTATGTTGACTGTTTGTCTGTTGTCAGATTGTTTGTTGATAATTAGAGGTGGTTGGGGCAAAGAATGTGCTAGGGAAGTTCGTGGAAAATCTTGAACTTGTGGATGCTGAGCCTTCGTTGTTCCCGATGTGGTCTTCGCTCGTAGAGCTACCTTCTTCTTCAGTTCTTCAATCCTTTCAAGTAACAGCTTTCTGGCTGAACACCCGGTGAATGATGCTACATGATCACCTCCACAATTGGCACATTTAACCGGAACAGTCTTCCGAGGACATTCAGCGATTAGGTGAGGTCCTGCACACCTCACACAGGTAACTGCTCTTCCGCAGTAGTATTTTGTGTGCCGGAACTGCTGACAACAGTAGCACTGTATTATTCCTTTTCTGCCTTGGTATACTTTGGCGTTGAATCGAACTCGATTTATAGTACCCAGCTTCAGTATATCTTCTAATTTCACGCTTGCTGTAGTCGTCACTAAAATTAGAGGACGATCATGTTTTCCCCTATTTATATTACTTTTTTGGAGACGACGAACGTCCAAAATTCCTTGTAATTTCACTCCTAACTCTTCTTGAACATCTGTTACATCGTGATCTATGTCTAAATCAAAGATATCTAATTTATTGTTCTTCGGTCCGTTTGTTAATGAGTAGGTGTGGAACGGGCTTTGGTTAGCGCGAAGATAACCTGATATTTTACAGTGTTCTTCTTGAGTTTGAGGAAATATTCGTATACCTTCCCGCGCCTTCTGTATTTCAAATAGTTGAAGTCCCGCCGTATTCAATTCTACTGCAGCCTTTCTGGTGCTGGTGACACCAGAAACCACAATAGGTGGTATTCTTTTAGGCACATTACAACTATCACTGTTATGTCTAAAGTTAAGTACCTCAAATGAATTAGCGGTACTTACCTGGAAATCAGGCTGGGTATTTGGCTGACGGCATACCTTCTTTGGCTGGATGAAGCCGTCCTCTTTTTCTGATTTTGTTTTCCCAGTTGAAAACTTAGAAGAGCTGGCTACACCTTCTTCAGTAATCACATCCATTGTGTCACACTTCTAGTGTCCACAAACAAAGATATTGTGGTATTAGCATTAAATACCACTACAAAAGTTTTTATATTAGGTTTAATTGCTACAAAACATCTAAAAATTAAATTTAAAGAAAATATAACCTTAGATACCATGCAACGGTAACCATATGACTCTGCAAATTGTATTATCATTTTGAAGTTCTATATAATACCGTACCTTTGTAACCTCTCATGTAGAATGGTGCTCGCCACCTATCGGTCAATTTTCAAACTTCATAGTTATCTACATCTAATACCTTTTGGGTCTCCTGTACAATAGTTATCTACATCTAATACCTTTTGGGTCTCCTGTACAATAGACGTTAAACGATGCCTAAAATAAGAATAGTTTAACAGTCCTTAGCTAATATTTTATATAAACACAATATAGAAATCACCATACGATATATTACGAGTATATATCATATGGTGACTTGATAAAATTATCAATTTTACACCTCCGCTGGTTGGAGACTCTTTTATCCAGGGGAAAAAGAGTAAGGAACCAGCTTATTACAGTGAAACAAGTTCTTGTTGCACTACACTTCATAAATTGATGATGAAATTTTCTTCCTTATTCTGAAGGGACCTGATCTAACTTCATCCTATCTGTTACGGTTTAGTTTATTTCCGTTAGTGACATAAACTAAATCTCCTTCTCTGAACTCATATTGTTTTCTGTTTTCATCAATCCGTTTCTTATTTTTCTCAAAACTCCTTTTTGAATTTGTTAATGCTGCGATTCTGTCCGTATGTGACTCATAATTATTTTTTTCAGTCGATTAGGTACAATTCCTGACGTCTGTCCGTTGAGTAAATAAGCAGGTGAAAACTTTGTAGTGTTGTGAATTGTGATATTGTATTCTTGAAGACATAATTTAGCAATTGCTGTCCACGGTTTATATTTGTCCGGATTCTCATTGAGTCGACAACGAATGCGATTCGTTAAGGTCTGATTCTGTCTTTCATTCAATACATTGGATTGCGGATGATCCACTGAAGTGAAGATCAACTGTGCACCCAACTTCTTGATTTGGTCTTTTGATTTAGATGAATTTAGCGCGCTGTATTGGTCAACGAAAATAATTTCAATATTTTCATTAGTTATTGGTTTTATTTATTTAATAAAATCATTAGCTGTCTATCCTTTTGAGGTTAAAATCCATGCATATCTAGTAAAATGATCAACTAATCAATGCATGTATTTGTGCAAAGATCTTTCACCAAAGCCTCCAATTGTATCTATAGACATAATTTGGTATGGATATTCAGCTGGTCCTAATTGTGACGGTCGGAGTTTATCTGCTTGCTACCAATATGATCATAAAAATTATATATCCTATCAATCAAATATCGACCAAAATTTGTAGATACGTAAATCCGTTTCCTATTATTCATCAATTTGAAGATGACTTCCCCTTCCCTTATAATGTGTTCTGATTCTTCTATTTTCGCTTTATTGATTTCTTGGTCTTTGATTACATCTTCGATCTGGATGATATTAATTACTTTTAAGCAATTATCTTCATTCTGAAAGCTTTCTAGAACTGGATTTCTGGATAAAGCATCGGTTTCCACATTATCCTTTCCCTCCTTATAAATCACATTGAAATTGTATTGGGATAAGTACAACATTAAATCACCCATGGCCTCATCAGTTCTTGCTTTTGATTTCAAATTTACCAGTGGTTTATGGACTGATGTTATAGTGAATTCTTTCCCTATCAAATAATGCTGCCAAAATAGAATCGCTTCTTTTATAGCTAAACATTCCAAAAACATGATATCTCTTTTCATCGGACCTGGTGACAGTTTTTTCGAAAAATAGCCAACTGGGTGTAAAATCCCCTCCTCTTGAGGTTGCTTCAAAACAGCCCCTAAGCCTACTCGACTTCCATCTACTTCTATAACACATTCTTTTTCGGAATCATAAATGGCCAAAATTGGTTTCGAGCAGAAATAATGTTTTATTTCTTCAAAACTATTTTCACATTCTTTTGTCCAATTAAATTTTACGTTATTTTTAAGTAAAGCGTGCAAAGCTGCTAATTTCGTAGAACAATGATCAATAAATCTATAATAGAAATTAGTTTTCCCCAACCATTAACGAACCATCTTCCTTGTCTAAGGGCGCTTAGATTTTTTCATCGCAGTAAGGTTATCCCTCATTGGATAAATCTTACCTCTTTCAATTACATGGCCCAAGTAGTTAACAATGTTTAACAATGTTTCGCATACCACATTTTTCTAATTTCAATTTGAAACCTTCTAGCTTAGCTGCTTCAAAAAATAACTTGATGTGGGTAATACTTTCCATTGCCAGTGACCTTTCTAAGTTATGAACGCCGTTTTCTTGCGATCTTTAATTCTGACTGGAATGGGCCAAAAAGCGGAGTTGATGTCCAATGCTATAAACCATTGACTATTATCCACATTGATAACAAGATCATCTATCCTAGGAAATGGATGGGATTCAGGTATGACGATCTTATTCAGCTGTCTGTAATCCACACATAGCCTTGTTCTTTTCCCCTCTTCTCTTTTGAATGCCAAAGTCACTGGAGTAGTAAACGGTGAATCTGATTCCTCAATGAGATTATATTCCAAAAGTTTAGAAACTTGCGAATCTATTTCTTCTTGGTCTGGAATAGAGCATCTGTTTAGTTTTTTGGAAACGTATATATCTTCTTTTAGTTTAATCTGTGCTTCTCCAGACTTCATTGACCCAACGTCAAATTTATTTTTAGCAAAGCATTCTTCATATTGCTTGACTAATTTAAATATTTCATTCTGTTCATCTTGCTCCAAATGATCTAAATTTAAATTAAACTTATCAGTATCTGAGTCTAAGTGAGGATTATTAAGTGCCAACTTACTAGGTCTGGTAATATTTACTCATTTATCACTCGCATTCTCAATATCTATGAATTTATTATTTAATTTTTGTTTGATTTATAAATTTTCATCTTGTAACAGTTTAAATCTTTTCATTGCATCCAAACCTAGTAATAAGTCATAATCGAATTTACTATTTTTCACCACAATAAAATCTAGTTTATCTTCTATTTCGCCTATCTTTAAATGTAAGTTAGACCGGCTCTGACAAAAATTTACACCAGTTAAAGTCTTTAAAATACTCCTATTACTGCATAATTTAGACTTCAATAATCTAATTACATTTTCGCTAACTAAAGAGTATGTAGAGCCATTATCATATATGGCATTTAGAACTTTACGCTTATCAACAATTACTTTAATTTTAATTAGCGAACATGGTGTAAATTTTTCTGGGCCTATCAGTTTTTTTCATCCCGATCTTCAAGCCCTATTTTATTATTTTTCTTTTCCTCACTTTCATCTTCTTGTTGCAATCAATTAATTTTACCCTGATTTAATGTTTTTATTCCGACAAATATGAACGGGGTGATAACGGTTTTCGTAGCCTAGTATCTAACAGACTGGACATGGTTTTTTTGTAACTCATCTAACTTCTCGTTTCTTTTTTTTCTCATAATTCCTCTTAACCTCTTCTTTCTTGTTATCTGTTTGTTTGTTTTTTTTTGTTAGTAAATGAATCATTAAATTTCTTCAATTTTTGAATCAAATTATCTACATTTTTAATTTTTTCTCTGTCTAATTTATCTTGGATATCTATAGGTACATTACAAACTATTTGATAAACCCTAAATGTTTCTGGAATATCTCTGTCTGCCTCCAACAGTAGGCGTTCTTTCTTAAGAACAAATTCAATTAGAGAACCATACATATATCTGTAATTAAATGCCGATCGAATAGCAGACCAATCCTTCTTACTATAAACTGATAAAAATGACCTTTTCTAAGATCCCCAGTCCACTGCAGATAGTTTAATTAAATTAGCATTGTACCATTCATAGATATTGGCACCAATAAACATATTCATAACCTCAACTTTTCTAACATCTGTTTTATTAAATTTAGCACATTCTTCTTCAAACTCATTTATCCAAGCTGTGGCATTCCGTTTTCCATCAAAATGAGACAATACAAATCTGTTTTAATCTCCCTCGAACTAATCTCACTTGCTACCGAAATGCGATTCTCCAACTCTCTAATCCTTTCCATAAAAAAAAGATCGTTAGATGGCTTGGCCTCAGCTACTGCATTATGGCGTGCATCGATCCTCTCGGTACATTCCTCTAGATAATAATCATTTATACAAAAATTCTCTTCCTTATCCCAGTATTTTTTTTTGTAATTCTGTATTAAATGCAATAGCAAATTTTCGATAACCTCCTAACCTAGTAATAGAATTTATACTACTTGTAATTGATTTTGTTGCCAGTAACTCCCGATGTAAGGCTAGATCCTTCAATTCAGCGGGAACGGCATACCAAACAATCTTATCGCTAGATATAGCTGCCAACTCGTGCTGATTCTCTCCAATCTTAATTATGTGAACCTATAATCTCTTCTTCAATTCAGCCATAGTTGAACAATTTCTAATACCTTTTGGGTCTCCAGTACAATAGACGTTAAACGATGACTAAAATAAGAATTGTTTAACAGTCCTTAGCTAATATTTTATATATACACAATATAGAAATCACCATATGATATATTATATTATATATTATATAATATATATGTATGATATATATATATTATATATTTGTCAAATACCACTCACTCATTTAACTCGAAATCTCGGAAACCACCGAACGGAATGGAATGAAATTCGATATGTAGCTTCCTCTAGGGCCGTAGGTGCTCGCTAAGAAAGGAATAAAAAAAAATCGGCCTGGGTCGCGGCTAATTCGCGAGAAATGCGATCACAATTTTTATTGGGTGAATTATAATAGATTAATTGTCATATGGTATTTGGAGATAAGCTAAGTTAAAAAATAGGTTAGATGTTTAAGTCGCACACTTTGACCACAAATTAAGTTCCTCATAGTTGTTAACAAAGAAAATACGATCAATGTCGAAACCTTACAATATGGTACTTTCTGTGAACTCGTGAAGTGGCTGCAGAGGCGTACCCATACAAGGCTGAGTCGTTTCGTGACGAGAAGCTATTAAAAGACTTATGTTCTTTGGTGATGACATGTAAGGCCAGTTCGATGTACATATTCCTTACGAGTAACCCACCAACATTGCTTCACCAGTAGCTTCGTCCCTAACTACTCTTCCTTCAGCTTTCCGGTCACAAGAAAATTGTTCTGAACTATAATTGGCCCTCTTCAAATCGGCTTTTCTCAGCCAGTCCGAAATTGTATTTCTCGAATCTGGGCAAGTTGTACCAAGCCTTTCTGAATTTCATTCCTTTTTCTCAGTTCAAATGAGTCTATTGCAACAATGAAGTAAACTCATCAATCTAAAAGTTAACAACGTAGGAAATGATTTACAGATTCAGCTCACAACAAACAAATAAGGAACTTGACTGCAAAATATATCCAATACATGTAAAGGTCAATAAAGAAGCTGTTAAGAAGTACATGACAAATCATCCTGAAATTAGCAGAAACATAAAGGGAGCCAACCCGAAGTTAAAGGATATGCTGTACACATATATTCTGAGAATCGCCCAACTATACTTAGAGGGACTGTACAGAAGTATAACAAAACCTATCCTGAAATCCATAGAAAGTCTTAAAAAAAATTATTAGTAAATAATCCTCATGTTAAACATGTAGCTGTAACTGAATTAAACTGAATATGCAAAAGACAAAACCGTCGATATTGGATCATGGTCTACTTGAAATTGGTGTATGCTGTAAAATGGAAGGGCGAGAAACCTGTCATGTGCTGCAGTAACGGGAAAGTCCAACTTCCCCCCTTTCAAGAATATCCTGAACACTTGCACAGCCTCCTTACTTACGAACATCCTAAGGCTGAGCATTTTATAAAAAAAATGACGTCATTTGGAGCAAAAGAGATAAAAGAGGGAAATATTATGCCAACATTTAAGGTGCGAGGATAGGTATATATCACAGAACAGGTGGTTTGATGCCTTTCCGTCCTTCTCCTCCATCCCTCCGTAAACCTCCTCCTCACATCATGCCCCTTATCTCGAGTAGGCGGAACTTAAAGAACAGATGGTACAGAACCAAAGATCCAGACACCAAGCGAGTCCTCAACGCCCTCACCACTCAAATTAAAAACCTGCTCCGCCAACGGAAAACCTCCATTTGGCAGGACAATTTGAGGGCAACTCACGGTGATTACCGGAAATTTTGGAAACTGACCAGATCTGCTGTTAAGAAGACCTTCGCGATCCGCCTACACGATGGGGACAAGCTCCTGACACCCAAAGAACAGGCGGAGTTGCTAGCAAACTACTATCGGAAGGACATCACCAACCGTACTGTCGACACTGAACCCCACCCGGTCATGACCAAAGATAACAACTTCATGTTTGTCAGTCCTAAAAAGCTAAATCCTATTCTAAGGAGGACAAAAGGAAATAGAGCACCTGGTCATGACGGGATACAAACAGTCTTGCTAAAGCAGCTCCCCAGGAAAGGAATAGCTCACCTCACAGGCCTGTACAACGCCTGCTTGCGACTGAGATACTTCCCCGAGACGTGGAAACACGCAATACTGTATCCTCTTCTCAAGCCGCCCAAAAATGGAAACAAGCCAGAACACTACCGGCCAATCAGCCTGTTGCCCCACCTCGGAAAAGTCTACAAGAAAATTGTTCTCAATTATCTACGAGACTTTTGCGAGGAAAATTCAGTGATTCTCTTTGAACAAACAGGTTTCCAAGCACGTCTCAGTACAGAACACCACCTTATGAAGCTCCAAACTGAGGCGTGCACGAACTTAAACCGGAACACTGCAACAGCGCTGATCTCCATAGATTGCACGAAGGCATTCGATTCCGTGAGCCACAGAATCATTTGCCGGAAACTTGAAGACCTAGAATGCCCCGAGCAACTCTATGGAGTCATCTCCTCCTTCCTGAGCGGGAGAAGTCTCGCAGTACAGGTCCGTGCAGAAACTTCATCTTCAATTCCCCTCACCTGCGGTGTGCCCCAAGGCGCAGTACTATCGCCTGTCCTCTTCAACATCTACACTGCTGATGTTGTTGGCAATAACTAGCGCAAGGCGTCCATTGCGGCTTTCGCCAACGACATAGCCATCACCAGCAGCAGTATAAATCCCACGCGAGCACTACGTCAGGCCGAATCTGTCTGCGCAGAGATAATTCAACGGCTAGATTTAATAAACATCCAAGTGAATCCAGCTAAAACGGACTGCGTAGTGTTAGCACAATTAAGCAAAAAGAGAGCGACATTACCAAAGTCCCTCAGGGTGGCAAACACCACCATTGCCCCCTCCAATTCCATAGTATATTTGGGCATCACCCTGGACAGAGGCCTCGAATTTTCCGCCCACTGCTACAGGACACACCGCAAGGTGAGAACAAGATCCCGACTCCTCCATCACCTCCTTTCCTCTCCCGCACACTCCCTCCGGCTCAAGCCGTGTATGTATAAAAGTATCTTGAGACCGGCTCTCCTATACGGTGCACCTCTCCTCACAGGCATATCCGAAGGAACCACCAGGTTTCTGCAACGATTTCAGGACTACAACCCTGAGTTTATCCGAAGACGTCACATCAAGTTCCTGGACTCGCTGCAGTTCCTGACCAACCCTCTGTTCAACACCCTCACTCCAGCGCCACCTCCCATTCTTTTTTTTTTTCCCCTTCATAGTCCCTATCTATAAAGAAGAAACAGTGTAAATTGTCGTTACTTCGTTAGATGTAAAGAGGTAGAAAGAACTGTGTTACATTTTAAGGCCTGTAGGAGTGGGGGTGAGCTTGAGGTAGAAGGCGCTATGTGTCTGCAGAGGTGTTGGGGCACACCTTTTGTTGAATTCCTCCTGAAAAAACATTAAATCAAAAAAAGTTTTATAAATGGAAATTTTGAAATGAAGACAGTCAGACTGTCTTTTGCCATCGTACAGGTGGTGGTGCCGGGGTTAAAGAATTGAATAAGGGATTGTTAAGAGGTGTTGGAGGGAATCAAAAAATTTGATATGCCTCCGCTTTATATATTCTGGCACAGTAGGCAGTTCGAAGATTTCGTCCAGCTCCGTGGGCTTCTTCTTCTGCAGCGTGGTTGTTCTTACAATTCTTCGAAGGAGAGATGCGTGAACAGCGGTACGCCGTAGAGGAGTGATGGGCGGAGGATTGATTTATATATGGCTAGTTTTAGCCTGAGAGAGAGTGCTGGGGAGGTGAGGAGGTGATGGAGTCTATAGGACTTTCTCCTGACTAGTTTGGCTTTTTTGTAAATGTGGGCTGAAAATTTGAGATGTCGGTCCAGCTGAACGCCTAAATAAAGTATTTTGTTGGAGGGAGCTAGTTCCATGCCAGCCACGTGGAGCGCTCTCGGCAGTGTTGTTCTCTTCTTTGATTGGTGCGAGAACACTACGCAGTCCATTGTGAATCAGTGCAGAACAGTATCTATAATGGCTACTAACAACATTAATAATCAAGAAGAGATTTCTCAGGAAGCATTCCAACGCCCGAACACCAGGCAACTGGCTCGAAAGGCGAAAGAAACTTCTCCGCCGCAAATATCCATAGAAAACAGATTCGAGACGCCATTCTCATGACAATAGTGAACCCAGCTCAGACTGGACGGACCGTAACCAAGACACCTCAAGAACCAATAAGGTATGACCATCAGGTCAGTGATGTGACCATAGACATCATTTTCAGTTTTGTAAATACATTAGGTTCATATCCATTAGGGGCTTGGAAAAAAAAAAAAAAAAAAATTCAGTTTTAGTGTTAGTGTTAGTTTTAGTTTTTATTTTATTTTTCAATCTCAAGAATTGGGTGTGCCCCAACACCCATATTAAAGACTATTAAGATTTATTTAAACTCTTCCAGGACAAATCATATTCAGGTGGTCTTAGAATGTATTTTTCAATACAGTAAAAGGCCAACCATAAATCTTTCTGCCCCCTTACTCACATATCCTTGTATATTAATTTTCCAAAGGGGCTTGGAACAAAAAAAAAAAAAAAAAAAAAAAAGAAGATGCCTGGAACACAACAGCAACCGTCTTTTTTCATTTTCCAAAGGGGCTTGGAACAAAAAAAAAAAAAAAAAAAAAAAAGAAGATGCCTGACCCAACACCTCATATTAAAGATCAGATCAGCATGAAATTTTGTTGGTGAAGACAACCATGATAGAGGCATTCGCTGTGGTTACTTTTAAAATGTCAAGGCTGCGTTCTTAGGCCAACTCCAGAAAATTCTTCATGAACATAACAAGAACATTACAAGTATATCAAAGACTTCAGAGTTGCTGTTGAGTCTGTACCAAAAGATCTACAACATTTCCAGGTAGTTATCGGTGTTAACAAAAAGCCTTCAAATGTTCACTGAGTTTGAAATTTATTGAGTAAAAACTAAAATAATAATAGAAAAAGATCATTTTATATCAGTCTTATTTATATAATATAGGTGACGAAAATTTTTTAACTAAAAACTGATATTTTTTTCAGATTCCTCATCTCAAAAAACATGTAGAAACATAATTTTGTCGAAATAAAAATAATTTTTTTTTACCTTTAAAATTTTGAAGGATTTTAGAAGGCAAGGGGCTGTCAATTTCTGAAAAAATGTAAATAATTTGCGCTATCTCACATATTTTGCAACCGATTAAGACAAAATTTTAAGGTCATCTAGAAGCCTTAAAACTGCATAGTTTAGCCCAAATCCGGAGGTTGCAGGATTTCCCTTTATTGAAATATCTCAAGTTATAGCTGACCTTGGATTTTTTCATTCACATCAGTTTTTGTCCACTAAAATCGGGAGTAAATCCAATGTTATAGGCATGGATAAAAAGCAGAATGTATGCTGATTCTAGTGATGCTATTACTATTGCAATCGGTTGAACACAGCAGTTGTTATGGCCGGTAGAAAATGTTGATGAAATCTCAACTTCAAAATGTTAACCTCCTCGAAAGGGGTAAAAAATCAATATTTTTTGATTTTGATAAAATTTCACATATAAGGGTTTTATGGTGTGTTATATCGAGATTTGAGGTCAGTTTTTAATAAAAAAAAGTTTCCACTGATTTACAGCGGATTTCCTTGGAATTTTGTCATTTTTTAAGAGTTTTTGAGCACCCTAAAGCCGGGTGCTGTCTTGAGCATAACGAAAGTTTTTTTTATATCAAATACCTTACATAACTGCAATTAAACGTGAAAGAATTATTTCTCTATCTTGACTGAGAGCTGAGAAGAAAAATAAAACGTGATTTTCATATTTTATTTTTTTTTTCGGTTCCTAATGCCCATTGGCGGCTATAACTCTAGTTTTGCACTTTTATAGGTCCCTACTACCCACACACAAATCGCCATTCAAATCTGTGAGTTACATCTGCAAACGTCCCCTTGTTAGTACGTTGCTTCTTATTAGATGTTAGATGAACGATAAAAATTATTTTCTAAGTAGTTTACCCTGTAGCGGTACTACTAAGGGGTAAAATAAAAGTACTCATAAAATTTTACTGGGTAAATAATAATAGATTTATTCTCATATGGTATATAGTGATAAACTAAATTAAAAAATAGGTTAGATGCCTAAACCGCACACTTTGACCACAAATTAAGTTCTTTATTGTAGTAAACAAACTAAAATACGATTATGGCATGTGGAAAGCTTATTATATGGTACTTTCTGTAAACTCATGTTGGCTGCAGAGTGTACCCTTACAAGTTTGAGTTTCGGGACTATTAGCCTGCTGTGGAAAGAAAGTAGAGGAGGTAAAAATACTTATGTTCTCTGGTGATGACACGGAAGGCCACTTTGATGTACCCATCAACCTTGCTTCACCAGTAGCTTCTTCCCCAACTACTCTTCCTTAGCTTGATAAGATAAAGATAATTGTTCTGTACCTGATCCTTCTCAAATCGGCATTTTTCAACAAGACCCAAGTTGTATTTCTCAAATCTATCTACTAAATATATTTGTCAAATACCACTCACTCATTCAACACGAAATCTCAGAAACCACCGAGCAGATTGGAATGAAATTTAGTATACAGCTTCCTATACGGCTGTAGGTGCTCGCTAAGAAAGGAATTTTTAAAAAAAAACGGCCTGGATCGCGGCTAATTCGTGGAAAAGCGATTTCTAACGCATTGGAAATTCTTTGAAATAACAATACGGATCGTAATGAAACTTAATACATTATTTCTTATTAGATGTTAAATGCACAATAACAATCATTTTCTAAGTAGTTTGTCCTGAATCGGTACTACAAAGGGGTAAACAGTACTAATACGATTTTTAGTGGGTGAATAATAATAGATTTATTGTCGTATGGTATATGGTGATAAGCTAAGTTAAAAAATAGATTAGATGCTTAAGCCGCACACTTTGACCACAAATTAAGTTCCTTATAGTAGTAAACAAACAAAAATACGTTACTGGTATGTCGAAACCTCATTATATGGTGCCTTCTGTGAACTAATGGTGGCTGCAGAGGTGTATCCTTACAAGTTTGAGTTATTCCGTGACGAGAAACTATTGGCCTGCTATGGAGAGGAAGTTGAGGGGGTTAAAAGACTTATGTTCTCTGGTGGTGACATGGAAGGCCAGTTGGATCAACTTATTCCTTACGAGCTCCGTCCCTAACTGCTCTTCCTTCAGCTCTCCGGTCACAAAATAATTGTTCTGAACCTGGCCCTTCCCAAATCGGCTTTTCTCAAACAGGCCCATGTTGTATTCTTCGAATCTGAACAAGTTGTACCTAGCCTTTATGAATTTAATTCCTTGAACCAACAATCTACCTTTGTTCTCAGTTCAGATGAGAATAACGCAGGAAATTATTCAAAGATTTAGTTCACAACAAACAGTTAAGGAAATCGGTTGCAAAAAGATAGTCAAGCACATGTAGAGGTTAACCGGGAAGTTGTTTAAAAATACAGGAAAAATTATCCTGGAAAAACATTAGCAAAAAAGCGGTTAACATACATAAAGAGAACCAACCCGAAGTTAAAAGAAATGTACACTCATATACTGAGGATCACCTAAATATACATAGAGGGGCTGTAGTATATATAAGTATAACAAAACCCATCCTGAAATCCATAGAAAGTCTTAAAAAAAATTTTCAGAAAATAATCAATCCTCATGTTAAACGTGTAGGCTGTAACAAAACATGATGAAAGACGTTCAATGGAAAGGTTGCAGTCATGGACAGTGAAGAAGCATTCAGGTTACAAGAATTACCCAAAAACTGAAAATCCAAAAGATAAAACAGTCGATATTGGACGACGGTCAACTTGCAATGGATGTTATGATGCAAAATGGAAGGAAGAGAGCCCTGTCATGTGCTGCAGTAACGGGCTGCCGTCAAGCTTCATTGCAGGACTGTTAAATTTAAAAAAAATTAAATTCTGCAAATTGTCAAATTTACTTATGGAAATTATTCTAAGAATGATTTATTTAAGTAATAATAATTATCAACATCAAGCTTAACTTTTACTAATTTAAGTTGTCCTTAATCCTAATGCTATTAAACCGTAGCGGAGCACGGGCACTTTCAGCTAGTATAATCATATAGTGACTTGATAAAATTATCAATTTTGCATACATATTATAACTTTTCAAATGACAAATTAATTGGAAATCAATAGATTTTATAATTGTTAAACCTTCCTAGAACTATGAAGATTATGAGATCAAAATTTGGTTCAGTAGTTTTCGCTGTTAGTGATCACAAAGAAAAAATGGCTTGTCTTTTCATATAATAGTATAGACTAGAATAGTTTTCTATGGATACAAAACGTGCCACTCACGTCAAGGGAAGAATAACGGTTAACAGTTTTTGAAAATAAAGTGCTACGTAGAATAGTTGGCACCGAAAATAAAATGAAAATACAGGAGAATTCAGGAGGCTCCACAATTTGCAACTACGGAAGCTTTATTCGGTAAATAGAGTTCAGGTAATGGCAGGGAAACAGTTACAATGGGTAAGTAAAGTCGTTGGACTTGATAATGACTGTATTCCAAAAAAGGTAATCTGTTTACCTACGGATCTGGTAAACATCCTAGGGTAGACCGAGGCGTAGATGGGAGGATTGTGTCAGTGCTGATCTTGTAGATTTGGGTTTTGATATGGTGGATTGGAGGGAGGTCTGTGGTTGAAGGTTGGTGGTGTCGACATCGAACCTTCTCTATGCCTTCATTTATTTATTAAATTGAATAAAACTTTCATACCAAAATTATCAGCATAAAGTATCTTACAAAATATCGAGAATGAATAGCTAATTTTTGACCCTCCATGTAACCTTTTGTAACCTTTCATGTAGAATGGCGTTCGTCACCTATCAGTAAATTTTCAATCTGTTATCCATATAGTTTAAGTAACGAATTGAAACAGTAGATGAAAAACAGTAGATTTTATTATTGCAAAACCTTTTATATAATAGTGTAGATAGAAAACTAATTAAATAAAATACGAAATATGCTTTAATATGTGGCTCACAAGACCGAAGAAATATTTATAGTAAGTTTTTAAATAATAAGTATTATTTTGTCCAATAAATAAATATTAAACTTTTTTTGCTGTTCGAAGCTCAAGGTTATAAGTTTAATGAATTTTTCTAGCATGAGAAGTTTTTTTATAAGGTTCTTTATTTAGTAGTCACCTTTTAAGTCGAGTGAGAGGGTTCCATGTAAGTCTTTAGCCTAAATAGAGATCAAGAATCGGAGCTGTGCCAACTATATAGGTAGTGGAATATTTCTAAGTTCATTCATTCTCGGCGCAACAGACGCATGAAGCGGTCCTTGGTCAGCTCAACGGCTCTTCCCCAGTCTTCCCTGTCAGTGGCACGTCTGATGGATATTCCTGCTTTCTTCAGATGCTCGGAGACGCTGTCCTTCCATCTTCCCTTCGGTCTTCCACGAGGCCTCACTCCATCGGGGCTTCCTTAGTACAGTCTACTGACTGTCCTCTCCTCGCCCATTCTGATTATGTGTCCCAGCCATTTAATTCTCACATATTGGGAAACATTCAGTTCATTGTATTCAGCTCTTTGTTTTTTCTGAGTCGAAACAAACCATCCTCCTCTACAGGTCCATAGATGCGTCTCAATATCTTCCTTTCGAACCTGTCAATACGTTCAGCTGATACTTTACGCAATGTCCAGGTTTCAGATGCGTATGTCAGGACGGGTCGGACGAGTGTTTTATAGAGTCTGAGCTTGGTTGTGCGACTGAGCAGTCTACTTCTAAATAGTTTAGATAGACTAAAATAGGATCGATTAGCTGCCATTACTCAAAATTTTATTTCTTTTTCTTCATCTAGGGAGTCGTTGATCATCGATCCTAGGTATTTAAAACTTTTAACGCACTCAAATCTATAGTTTCCCATTATGTAGTGTTTCTGCGGGTGCTCTGGATTCTTCCTTCTTAACGTGAGAATCTTTGTCTTATCCTCGTTAATCTGGAGACCTATTCTTTTTCCTTCTATCTCAAGTACCGCAAATACCGTCTTGATGTTTTGTCGGTTTCTTCCTGCAATGACAACATCGTCAGCATATGCCATTACCTGTGTCATTATGTTAAATATAGTTCCCTGAGACATCAGTCCTGCTCTTTTCATAATTGCATTAAGGACTATGTTGAACAGTAGCGGGGCCAGAGAATCCCCTTGTCTCAGTCCTGAGCTTAAAGAGAATGTCTCTTAACTTTCCGCCAATCTTCACCCTGCCTGTCGTGTCCTTCATTGTACACATTGTGAGTCGAATCAGTTTAGCTGGGATTTCCATCTCTCTCATAGCCCGATATAACTCTTTTCTGATGACTGAGTCATATGCAGCTTTATAGTATATGAAGAGTAGCCACATGCAGCTACCGAACTCATTCATTTTTTCTGTCATCTGCCTAAGCGAGAATATTTGGTCAATAGTTGAACGACTGGCCCTAAATCCACTCTGGTACTCTCCAAGCTGCGATTCCACGTATGGGATTAGACGGTTATACAGGGCAATTGAGAACACTTTATATCCCGTATTCAGTAGACTGATTCCCCTATAGCTCTTGCATTGAGTCGAATCGCCTTTCTTTTTAAAAATTGGTACAATGATAGACTCACTCCATTCTTGTGGCATCGTCTCCGAGATCCACACTTGTTCTATTATCCTTATAATTTTTTCTATTAGTTGCGGACCTCCTAGCTGCCTTTAGAAATTCTGTTGGGATGCTATCTGAACCAGGTGCTTTGTTATTTTTTAATTTATCCAAAATTAAATGAATATCAATGCTATCAGGTGGCAACGACTCCCTCTCATTTTCCTCGTCTGGTGGGTTACCAATCGTCTGATCCACAGTTGGGATTAATAAATTTCTTGAAGTGGTCTCTCCATCTTTCTTGTATGTCTTGGTCCACCACTAGTAGCTTTCCCTCAGCATTCCTAATTGTTGAATTGTTGCTGAAGCCTGTAGTTATGGTTTTGACTTCTTCAAAAAGCTTCCTTGTGCCACTACTCCTTCTAGAGTCCTCAATTGCCTTCACCTTCTCTAGTAGCGCTTAGTTCTTCTTTTTCTTAAGTACCGTTTTTGGCTTAGTTCTTGCTACTTTGTACTCCAATGTACTTATATTATTGAGTTAGACAGGAGGAAATGATTTGTGGCGGAGAGTAAATGTCAAGTGGAATCATTTTTGTCCTATTACATTGATTCACCATTACACGCACCAATTTCCAGATTGAAAATTTGCGTGTTGGGAGGCTATTGGAAGCCATAAAAGGATCTAGATTGAATGAAAGGATTGTGTGTCTTCAGCAAATGTTTCTAGAAAACTATCCGAATTAGCATTGATATCATAAGTGTTGATGATATAGACAACTGAAAAACGCTACCTTGTGGAACACATATCTCAACGAACTTGAAAGGAGCCTCGAATCCTGGAGGTAGGATCGAAGAACTCGGAATAGCAATTTAGTTAAATGAGTTGTTAGCTTGAAAAGCTAGCCAGTAAGCTATACCCGTTCAGAAGCTTGCAGTAAGTTCAGAAATATGCTGGAACAATAATATTTGCTTTTAGGTACAGAGGATACCTGGTCAACAACTCTGAGATCTTGTTAAACAATGAAATCAGTCCAATCAGAACTGTAGAAAAGGAATATTTTGCGCATCAACAATGAGTAGGATGTGTTTGTGAAGAAATCTTTCAAATATTTTTGAAAGGATTTTGAGGCTAATTGGTTGAGGGGTTATTGGAAGATTTACTCGGTTTCATAAAATGAATAATAATGACATTTTCTATATTCAATGGAAATATATTTTCCCCAAAACGCAATTGTATAGATATGTGAGGAATATTATCTAAAAATCTCGGATATAAGGAGATGATATCCAGGAGATTTCCGGAGTTGACATTTTTTAAATAGAAATTCTACCTCAGAGGGGTTTATTGCTTTAGAAGGTAAGAAGAGAGGAGTTGGTGAACTTGTATTGACAAAAAGCAGACATAAATATTTTGATTATGTAAGCTTTAAAATAGGATACTTTAATAATATTTAGATATGGATGTTTTTTGGCTGAAGGTCTATAATTGTTTGGTGTAACATTTTTTTCACACTCAATTTGTAACATTTTGACACGCTCTAGCTCCGTTGGTCTTGCTCTGATCAAATATGAAAACAGTGCCCTTATCAAAAATTTAATGAAGGATATTCTTTGTTATAAACAATTTGTCGATAGCACCTACCGTACAGTTATAGTAGTTAGAAAGAAAAAAAAAATCGTGTTTGAAATTCTTTCATTCTCACTACTTATTGTTAATTAACTTTAATTATTATTTGAAGCAATTTGACCATTTTAATTAATTACTGAGGTGCCAGGCTCATCAGAGTGACCGATCTTAAAATGCTGGGATGGCAAAACAAGATCCATTCATCCCGATTATTATTAGCTTTTTTATTTATTTCTATATTAATAAAGATGTAGAATAAAAAAACAACAAAAAAAAATTTTAATTAACAAAGTAGATTCGACATCTTATAAGTGCATGTAAGACCAATATTAGGGAGGATACACTAAGAACATCACATGACACTAAGAGGATACACTATGGCAATCACCGAAAATTTTGGAAACGCGTGAAGAATCTCCAAAAATTTGATCCTCTAATTCTTTTAGACTTCATGAAAGGAACCAACTTTTAAGCTCTAAACAACAGTCGAATAAATTAGCGGTGCATTATGGTCAAGAAATTAAAAATAAGACGGGGATTGTCAGTCCTCAACCAACTAAAGAAAAATAAAATAATTATATGTCTGTTACCTTCAAACAATCAAAAATAATCCTTCGTAGGACCCAAGGTAATAAAACACCAGGAAATGACAAAATACAAAGTGTGTTATTGAAGCAACTACCCAGAAGAGGTAATAATTCATTTAGTAAATTTGTGCAACTCCTGTTTACGAGTCAGATATTTCCCTGTAATCTGGGAGCATGCTATATTATATCAGCTGCTAAAGCCTGCAAAAACTGGCAATGACCCATTCCAGTTTCGCGCTGTAAGTTTATTACCCGACATGGAAAAAATGTTCGAATAAGTAAATCTTATTTACTCGAAAGATTTTTTTTTCTCAACATAAAATAATTCCTATTGAACAAACCGATTTCCAATCCCAATCGAGCACGGAACATGCATAAGTTAGGTTACAGAAAGAAGTTTCGGATAATTTGAACAAAAATAAGGCCACGGCTATGATATCACTAGATTGTTTCAAAGCATTTGATTCGGTCTCGCACAGGCTACTTTACCAAAGACTTGTCGATGTTAATTGTTTGAAAAAATTATGCTCGATCTTAAAATCATTTCTCAGAAAGCTCTCTTCAAGCTCGCTGAGACCCTCAAAACGAGAGAAAACGTATGCTTATTGGCCCTCGATTACAAAGAAGGAGAGAAACGATTCTCTACAAAGATGGCAAAGACGCTGGGATACATTATCTTCCGGAAGATGGACCTACCGTTTGATACCAGATATTGCGACATGGATAGCCCGGAAACATGGAGAGGTTGATCATTACTCACACAATTGCTTACTGGACATGGGTGTTTCAGGGCCTATCTGTTTCGGTTCTCAAATGAATGAATCATCAATAAATCAATGAATGAATCATCTTCCCCCAACTGCACAAACCTTCTTTATTATGTATTCTTCTGTTGCCCAAATTTGGAACAGAGAGAGAAGATCTAGCCAGGACGCTGGGCCATCAGTTGGCGCCAGAAAACCTGGTAAGCCAGATGACTTCTGCTGATGAAAACTGGAATGCTGTTGCAAATAAAGCAGCTAACTATCTGCAGCTATCTGCAGAAAGCTACGTAAACAGGAGCGGGAAAGACGAAGCCTCCTAGTGGCTCAATAATTAGCAGCAGAAAATATAAAGGAGGTACATACCAGGTATGCAAGTTTAAAATGTCGTTTATTTCTTAAAATATATACACAGTAATTAAAAAAAAAGTATAATATATTTTATTCAAAGTACTGACCCTCGCTTTCTACACATTTTGTCCATCTCTCGGGCAATATATGGATACCATTCCAAAAGAATGCTTCATCTTTATTTGAAATCCATTCATCGAGCCATTTTCGTACGTTTTCGAAATTGTTGAAGTGTTGCTCCGCCAATGAGTGTCCCATCGATGAGAAGAGGTGATAATCAGAAGGCGCCAGGTCAGGTGAATACGGCGGGTGGGGTAGGAGTTCCCAACCAAGCGAAGAAATCGTTTCCTTAGTCAATCTGGCTGAATGTGCAGGAGCGTTATCATGCTGAAGAATGACTTTGGCGTGCCTGTGAGCCCATTCTGGGCGTTTTTCGATCAATGCGTGACTCAAATTGATCATTTGTTTTCGGTAGCGCTCGGTATTGACTGTTTCGCCGGGTTTGAGAAGCTCGTAGTAGACCACTCCCTTCTGATCCCACCACACACACAGCATTGTCTTCTTCCCAAAACGATCCGGTCTTGCACTCGATGTGAATGGTTGTCCTGGCGTTACCCATGATTTTTTTCGTTTGGGATTCTGAAAATAAATCCATTTTTCATCGCCAGTTACAACTCGATGCAAAAAACCCTTTCTTTCGTGGCGTAAAAGCAGCATTTCGCACACAGTTTTTCGTTTTTTTTTTTTCCATCTGTCGTTCGTCCAATTCATGTGGAACCCATTTTCCAACCTTTTGAATCTTTCCCATAGCTCTCAGGCGATCGGAAATGGCTTGCCTAGTGACATTCAACTGTTCTGCCATCATTTGTTGGGTTAGGGTATTGTCTTCGTCTAATAAAGATTGCAATTCGAAGTCCTCAAACTTTTTTGGTCGATTTTCTCGTTTTTGATCAGTAACATCAAAATCACCACGTTTGAAACTTTGAAACCAACGTTCACATGTCCTGACGGTTGGCAACATCGCCATAAGTCTCAACAAGAATTCGATGACATTCAGATGCCTTTTTCTTTTGATTAAATAAGAAAATCATGACATGCCGCAAATGCTCTTTATTTGGCTTAAAATTAGACATTTTTAACACCAAAGAAAGGTATGATACGTCCACGTAAACGACTTAAAAACAACTGACTTTTGTAAACAAATGACTAACAAACAAAATAGCGTTTAGAGATAATTTTTTTTTTTTTTTATTTATTGTTCACCCTACCTTGCCTTCAGGCAATACAGGTTTAGGCAATATTAACTTTTAAAATTGCCAAAATATCACAACATATAAATATAATTACAATGTAAAATTATAATATATACAGTATAAAAACAATAACAATATATAATTACTACAATAACAATAACTATAATAACAATAACAACAATAATCGTATGGCAACGTAACTAAAAATCCTTCTTAGGCTGCTCCAAGGATATCACCGTCTTCTTCAGCTCCTTCGCTGTCCGGCGGCCTCCCAGGAATATTTCCTCTTCTATTAAGGTTGAAATGGGATGAACCAATTGCCGTCTTCCATCCGTATACAAACGCTTTGTAGTGCAGGTAGTTTTCTTCAGTGATTAGCTGAGGAAAATCATTCTCCGAAAGAACATAAAGTCCAGTTTCCCTCAATAGTTTGGCCCTCAGAGCTTCAAAGGCTGTGCAATTCATGATGATGTGCTCTGCGGTTTCTGGAATTCCACATCTAGGACATAAAGGATCTATGTCTACACCAAGGCTATGGAGTTTAGCTCGGAAACCCCCATGTCCTGTGAGAAATTGCGATATCCAGTAATCCGGGAGGACCCATTTCGCATGCAAACGTGCTTGAACGGTGGGAAAGTATTTTCTCAAGGTAGCACCTTTCGAAGTTGCCACCCACCGCCGATTCCACGCTTCTATAGAATGATCCCGGATAATCTTTTTCCATTTTCTGGGTTCTTCTGTGATTCTCGCTCGAATGTTCTCCGGAAGTCCAGCTGAGTCTCCTCTCTTGAAGTTATCCTTCAAAACTTCTTCTCGTAAGAAGAGGTCGATTGGTATTCCTCCTGCTAATACTTGTGCCGCCTCATGTGACACACTCCTGTAAGATTTAGTTACTCTGAGCAGAGTGGTTCGCTGGATGGTCGCCAATCTGCTCTTCTGCCGCTGTGATAGATTCTGGTACCAGGGGAGTTGCATATCTCAGAATACCCAGAATCACCCCATTATAAATCGTCATCGTGGCTGGGTATCTGAGACCCCAAAATGCGTTTAGAGATAAGCAAATCCTTCAATAGACTAAGAGCGCATTCTATTGGAATTAAAACGACATTTTAAACTTGCATACCTGGTAGCCAGTCCGCTCCCCGTGAAGTAATGCTTAACAGAAGTTCCGCGGGGTGATGAAGAAGAATAGAGAGGTGGTTTTTAGAGAGTAAGAATCTCACACGGTCCACTTCGTCTTATGCAAGATTTTCCTCCTCATATTACAAAAAAAAAAAAAAAAAAAAAAAAAAACCCTTGAGACACTCTCCCAATTCGCTCTGCCATTTGACATTTAAAAATATAATGAAAACGTTTAATAAACAATAAATTTGTATAGGACTTTTTAAACTATTGATAACCGTACACTTATATTTTACGTACACTTGTTTATATGTGTACAAATATAAACAAGAGTCATTGGCATATTGTTCTCATAAATATTATTATCTTGATTGTTAAGTTAGTTAGTCAATGTGAATTTGCTCAGTTGCATAATTGCGAGGAGAAGGAGACGTTCCCTTCATGGTGAAACAAAGCTTTGCAACGGGCCCTTTATTACAAGTAGACTCACAGTCGGTCTTCTATCTCTCAGTACTACCGTCAATTAGCGAGAAACCTGCTACATTTAGTGATTTATCTGAATTCTATTAATTCTGAAAAGGTTCAAATAAGCATTAAACAATTCCACGGATTTGTTTCAGCTTCCAGAGTAACATAATATATTATACCAAAAATGACATTTTGCAGTAATGATGAATTTAATGAGGCGTTCCAATGCATATATTTAATCCTGTTATATCCACCATTGCATCCAATAATATCAAATTGCTGATGTTATTTTGTTGTAAGATTTAAAGAATTCGCCGATTGCTATTTGGGAGAAATAAATATTATTTACTTAATATTTATATATTTGTTATTAAATGATTTTTTCTAATTTTCTTTTTTGATAGCCGTACATTATATACAAAAGGAGATATCACAGTAATAGCAATAAAGTTTTTTGTTACAGATCGTAATTAAAAATTAAGATCAATATAAGTAGCGATGGAAAAAAAGGTATACAGTTCCGAAATAGCGCACAATATTTAATTTACTTTCAATAATTTATTTAGAAATGCATGTAGAAAATATCTTAACTAACAAACCAAACATGGTTGAATGGTTGAACCAAACATGAAGGGACCAGATAAATATTTTGTTTTATGAATCGAAACGCTCCATTTTAAATGTTATAAAAAATGTCTTTCATCTCCTGAAGCAAAAAATCACTACACATTTTGTGTTATATGTTAGTTTTGTTTCAATTCTTCTGAATAGCAAAAATAGACATTACGGTGGATCAACTTTTGTATTTATTTTAGCAGAAAATAATATAAATGTAATCACAAGGCTACCCTAGACTTAACTTCATAACTGAGGTGGAGGTGAAAACTGAAATAGTACCTAAACAAACTTCATTAAGTTTTAAACTCCTATGGATACTTAATTTTTTTTTTCAAAATGTTAATTAATTAAAAATGTTGAAAACAAAATAGGCTATTGTGACTGAAGTAAGCATATCGCACCTATAGTGAGATGCTGTAACATCTCCGGAAAATACGATTTCGAGTTTCTACTCCAAATCATTTAAAAGTACTTTATCTTTATATGGTGTAAACTCTAAAGTTCTATTGTTCAAAATGTTGAGAGAGTTCAAAATTTTCAAATTATCTGAGGAGAGAATGAAGTTAAATTTCGTAAGTAGGGAATTTACAGAAGCCGTTCGGTGAAGACAGTGACAAATCACACACTGTCTATTAGTACATCATAAATATTTTTTCAGCAGCTTATGGATAAAAAAAACAAGTTAATTAAAAAAGGTAAACTGGAAAAAGTAAAACATTTAAACACTATTTTCCAAAAGTTCGGATTTTCGAGATGTCACAGTATTTCACGACAATGGTGATAAATATATCTGTGACACTTGTGAATAGTCTGTTAAGTGTGTTTGTGGATTTTGGTTTAAGTGAATCACCAGAAAGCTATTTCTTTTCTATTTTTTTCTTTTTTTTTCGCAAGTACCTAAATTAGTATTCATTTGTGAATTATAATATTTAGGAAAACAAAATATTAAAGTATTTTACTATACTATATTTAGGTAGATGAGTAAAATACTTTTGTTAAATTGGCTAAAAACAAATTATACAAAATATTCTTTTTGAATCATAATAGTAATTGTACACAATATTCTTATAAGCTAATTTACAGAACTATTCCTACCTTTATTAAACTTTTTTTTTATAACTGTCTCAAATAATAAACTTGATCTTAAGATTTAAAAGCAGGTTTTGAGCAAAACAGTTTCATCTCACTTATATTACAAAAACAATTGTAACCAGTCTTTCACAGTCAATATTAAAAATCAAATTAAAAAAAAAAAGATGGCGCACTACCATATATTGTGTAATTTTAGAGAACAAAATAAACTATGGACCTTTCATCAAAAGCAAAACTTAAAATCATAGACTTCATACAGCAAGCAGTGTTTCGACCAGTTCTTGATCATGGAGCCTCACTTTTATAGTAGTGCTTTCCTGAAGCTACTGAACAACTTATATTATTTTCATAATTTAATTCTCAGTTTTGGCTTTCTACACAAAAACAATCATAAAGCCGCTAAATAGTCAAACGATATTTTGTAAATATATTTTCGAATAATCATTCTTTGATTCTATAAAGTATCGTTCCAGTTACTATTAGTTCCATATACTTTATATAATTAAAAAAAAAAAGAATTTTTTATTTTTATTATTATTGTTATTTTTTTTTCAGTAATGTAATTTAATTTTGGATAAAGGCGATATTTTTTAAATCGCACTAACGAAATTATTACCATAACTTATTAAAAGAAATATATAACAACATCGCCCGTGCGAAAATAATTCTTAATGAATATAAAAACAGAAATCAATATTATTCTTATATAAATACTGACTTTTAGCGTAGTGACTGGTTGAACACCAATGTAAAAATAAAATAAGTCCCAAATGAAAATTAAACTAAGGATAATATATTTCTTTTCCAAACCGAATAAGCAATCAGGATTTAATTATTCTTTAGATTTGTTCGAATATTATTGTATTTAGAGAAACTAATTATACTATGACCCAGCAGTCTTTCTAATATAAAATACTGGCATTCCCAGCCAATAATAGAAGTTTTATTTATCAATATAAATCATTTGTTGTAGAAACAATAGAAAAGGAGCCAACTAAATTCATAAGACATTTGCATAAACTGCATTTCGAGTTTTGTCTTTCAATATTATGAGAATGATTTGATAGTTAGGGTTTTCAATTCTGGAGAATGCTACATATTAGCATAGAGAGAGACAGAAAAACCACAACAACGTTTTTGCAAGTCGATTTGTTAATTGTAATAGCAAAAGATTCTTTAATCGTTCTAATTCAAATTATAGATAAGTAGGAATTATTGAGATTATTGGGATAAATGCGGCTTGTTCAGTCCTGGTTTCAGTAGTGATATTTAAAGCCTCAATGATAGTTCCACAATAATTAAAGATTACAATCGAACTGAATTATGCCATTGAGCATCATTTCTTCTTCTTTTTTTTTCAAGCCTGACAGCAATTTTTAACCTGGTGCTATTACACAGATAAGGAAGAGGAGTTAAAGGTCACGTAAAAACACAATTCATTATTCAAAGTGCTTTGGTATATTATTTGAATTATTATTAGATGAGTACAATAATGTGCATAATATTTGTAGCTGTATTAATGTTTGTATCTTATTTCATTGTACACAATATATAGCCGAACTTCTTTGTATAGGGCATGGCCCTGCTTACAAATAAAAAAATAAATAAAACACAATTCAGACTTCTACAACATTTATTAGACAAACGTTCAAACCTTACGATTTACTACAAAAGACTCATTTACATGACAGTTATCAGACCTATTTGGACATATGGGGTTGAGCTTTGGGGCTCAACTAAACCTTCTAATTCTTCCCGTATCCAATTCTTACAATCCAAAATCCTTCAAAAAATTCTTAATGCTCCCTACTTTGTTAAAAACAAACTTATCCATAAAGATCTTAATGTCCCAATTGTTGCTGATTTAGCCCAAACCAGATACCTATCCATCCATAGTAAGCTCCCTAACCACTCAAATCCACTAGTCTCCCAACTTGCTTCCCACTCCATTCCTGATAATCCTTCGAGGAGTCTGAAAAAAAAAATGGCCTAGAGACCTTCTAGTGCAGATTTATATTGAAGTGCTACTGATGAGTAGTTCTTTTCAAGTTTTGGCATGTTGTAATCATAATCAACCTATTTACTAGATGTATATATTCTACAGTTGTAAATTTCAATAAATTGAATCAAAAAAAAAAAAAAAAAAAAAACTCAATTGACCGACCAATTTTTAATATCAATGTATAAGTTGGAAATCCAGATGTACAGAGAATATTTACCATATTATTAGCGATATACCTGTCGATTTTCAAACTTGATTGGGTTTCACATGACGTACTAGATATTTATCTCTTTTTAATAACAATTTAGTCGAAAATGAGTTAACTTTATTATCAATTTCAAGGTATACTATCGATACAGGTATACAGGTATAGTAATCACACCGTACCTTTGTATCCTCTCAAGTAGAATGGCGCTCGCAACCTATCGATCAATTTTCAAACTTCACTGTTATCGACATATAATCGCTTTTTTAATATCATATCAAAAATCAGTTAATTTTATTATTGCTAAACCTTTATGGAGCTATAAAGATGATGTTAAAATTTGGTACAGATTGGTTCAATAATTTTTTCGGTAAGTGAACTCAAATGAAAAATAGCTTGTCCTTTTATGTGGTAGTATAAAGCTGAAGATAAATACCAGATTTACGTAATCACACCTGTACCCACTAAAATTTATAACAATTTTCTTAGAATAATATAAGTCCTACAGAGTAGAAATCTTTCCGGATCCACTTTTTCCTTGGCATTTAACTAAAAATTTTAATGTTCCCCTCGTTGATATATTGGAAAACAATCTTTTACAATATTCATCAATATTTTAGTTTTAGAGACCATTTCCTTTATAAAAAGGCACAGCTAATATTTACTGATGGCTCATATCTGAGAAAGGTGTGGCAGTCCACAGAGCAGTCTTTGTGATCGTAGGCTCACTAGGTATATAATCAATAACTACTCATTTTAAACTATTTTTACTATTTACTCAACCAAATTTTTTAAATAATATTAGCATTAGATTACATTGAAAAATCCTGAATAGCTACGAAAATAATTACTTAATCTGCTACGATCCACATTCGGCTCCCACCAATATTTACAACAATCCTCACGTGAATAAATATATATTACTCGAAAAAGCTTCATTTATTCAATTTTGATATTCGAAATTAATAATTTCATGTGGATTTTTCTTCATTCAAGTAAACGTTTAAGGAGATATGCGAAGTTCGAAAATGCGAGTTCCCTCTCTACATGATCCTTCCTCCCGATTCAGATTTTAAATCCTTCAGAAACCAGCTGGTTTAAATAACTTGGGATGAAATTTGGCTTCGAGTCGCAAGATACTGAGGGACTTAGAGACTCAGACTTCGGGCAGGACCATGGGGTAAGAATCTAGACCAAGGAGAGAAAAAGTGACGATAACAAGACTACAAATTGGCTACTTGACATTCAACCACAACCTACTTATTGCAATTTGTAATAAGCTATTTAAGAAAAATTAATATTTACAAATTTTTATTTATAAAATGTTAGATAGGGGAGTATAACTGTAATAATGGTCTTCCTTTAATCCAGTATCTTTTGTAGAGAATAACAGCAACTTAAATTAACGTTTGAGTTAATTATATCAAAATCAATAATTTTAGCATAAGTATATCCATTGGTATTTCAGATAGGTTTTTAAGTTAAATTCAGAATTTCCTTTTCTTTTTTAATGTTTCTCAAGAGAGATGTAATACGCAGAAGACTTTCATCCCCCTAGCCCAGTCGTGTTTGAATCGATAAGGGTTGGGTATGGCCAGTGACTGATGAAGACCGGATGGTTTTGAATGACCCTACTCTCTCTCTCTCTCTCTCTCTCTCTCTCTCTCTCTCTCTCTCTCTCTCTCTCTCTCTCTCTCTCTCTCTCTCTCTCTCTCTCTCTCTCTCTCTCTCTCTCTCTCTCTCTCTCTCTCTCTCTCTCTCTCTCTCTCTCTCTCTCTCTCTCTCTCTCTCTCTCTCTCTCTCTCTCTCTCTCTCTCTCTCTCTCTCTATATATATATATATATATATATATATATATATATATATATATATATATATATATATATTTTAGATACCTAGAACAAGTTACTCGCTGTCCTATTTGATTATTAGTGTTAATCTGTTAATAAAAAAATACCTCAAATATCGACAAAACAATGGTTTCAAGCATTGTTCTTCAACTGCCAACTAACCTCGTTCTCGTATTAGTTTAGATAGATCAACTTAAACGTTATTATTATTTGTTTGTTAGTATCTATATTTTTCCAGAATTTATTATACTTTATATACATTTTTAAATTCAGAATATAATTAATGAATTTGCCAGAAAGAAGGAGTAAACTTTTATTATTATTAACTATATAAAAAAGGTGATAAAAAAATAACAAAAAAGCTAGTTAATTTACAGATTTACTCTCATTTTATGCTATTTATGTGTTTGTTACATTAGATATTTTCAATCTTTTGATTATAACATTTAATTTTTATCAAATTTCAAAAAATAATTAAATATGCTCTCATATGCTTTTACATTCATTTTCGAATAAATTCATTCTCGAAATAAAAAACACTAGATGTGACACACATCTATGTACATTTATGTACATGCACATCTTTACTAGATGCAAATTACGCAGCTTACATCTGCAGAAAGCTACGTAAACAGGATCGGGAAAGACGAGGCCTCCTAGTGCCTCAATAATTAGCAGTAGAAAATATAAAGTAGGCATATAGCCAGTCCGCCCCCCATGAAGTAATGCCTGACAGCAGTTCCGCGGAGTGGTGAAGAAGAATAGGGAGGTGGTTTTTAGTGAGTAAGAATCTCACACTGTTGTGGTCTCTCACACGGCCCACTTCGTCTTATGCAAGATTTTCCTCCTCCCATTACAAAAAAAAAAAAAAAAAAATCTTTACAAGATTAAGTATATTCAAGAACCTTAAATTATATATTTTTTTAATATTAAATGTGTATTAATCTAATTTATTTAAATATATATATATATATATATATATATATATATATATATATATATATATATATATATATATATATATATATATATATGTATACATATACATGTAAACTAATTAACTGTAAAAAAAAGAAAAAATATTAAATACATGTAAAGTGAATAAATAATACTATACCGTCATATATTCTGTCACCGATATTACATTCACCTAATAATTATTAACCGAAAGTAAAAATTAACTTCTTTTGAATCAGAACGAACCAGCCTTACCACGTGTTATGTGTAAAAGTGTCACGAATGAACGTGTGTAACGTGTAAATGTGTAAACGTGTTTAACGTGTAAACGGGTAAAGCTTTACGTGTTTAACCCTCAAACCTTACCATTCAAGGGCTAAATTTATGATGAAATACTGTGTCTTAAGGTAACAATTTTTACGAGAAGTGTTTTAATGAAAGGTGATCAAATTAAATAAAGGGAGGTGCGGTAGCTCAGTGGGTAAGGTACTTGACTACCAAGCTCCCGGTCCGAGTTCGAGTCCGACTGAGGGCAGAAAATTTATATTCTGTCATTTCAGCTTTGGATTGAATTTGAGGTCGGGAGACCCTCCTGGGGCACACCCAGGCCTCTAAAAAGTGTGTACCCTTAATTGGGGAAAAAACCTGGCAGTTGAGTGTGTTGAATTCTGGCCAAATCACCTCCTTTCACAACTGTTGGCTCAGAAACAGTACAGCCTACTTAAGTACTGAACTCGAGACCCTTCATGGGTTGTAAGTGGTACAGGTTTTTTTTATTTTGTTGAAGTCACTCACAAATTGATAAGATAGACGAGGATAGAATAAATATTTTATTGTGGGACACAGTCCCATAACAATAACAAATAAGTACAGAAATAAATACAATTACATCTGGATATATAAAGATGACAATAGTAATAAAAAAATAATTATAATAAAAATAATACATACATAAATAATAATTTAAAATATGGAGAGAAAAATAATAGAACACTTCACAAATGAATCAATCTATCCTCGGAACGGTCGAGAGGCTACCATAAACCAGATAAACATAGACAAGGACATGGAATAAGAGAGACAAAACTTGACGCCTGTGATATGATAAGGAGATCAGTTGAATAATTTAAGCTTACCCATGGGACAGCGAGAGATTTGGACAATCTGAGATTTCCAGGCAAGCGTTTTAGTCCAGTCAATAAACATACACTTCATAGCTTCTTTACGAGTAGTTAGAAGGTAAACATATTAAAAGTCCTAGGGATTGAGCTAACGGGGGGGGGGGAAGGGGAGAAATTCCCATTAATGGGTTTTTTGATTATATCTCGAAAACGGTGGACTCTAGAAAAATATGTTATAAATCAAAATTAAAAGTTAATTAAATGTTCTATAAAAATAATATGTACATATTTGTCAAAATCAAATGGTTTTCGAGGTATACTTTATTGAAAATCGGTGATATTCGGGAAAAACAAATTTTACCTTACTTTTTGTCAAACATTTGTTTCTAGTGTCTTCCACGATCGTTTCTCAGAAAACATGTAAGAATCAAAATTATAAAACATTAAATTTACTTTAATTTAATATAAAAGTTGGCATTTGAAGCAAATGTTTTACATGTGAAAGGAGGAAATTAGGCCTAAATCTCGCTCAACCTCCAGGTTTTTCCCCATTTAAGGTTACCCACTTTGTTGAGGCTGGGTGTGCCGACCTCGACATCGAAATCAAGCTAGAACCGAAATAACAGAAAATCAATGTTCTTCCTTCATTCAGACTCTTACTCGTTCCCGGGAGCTTGGTAGTCAAATGTCTTACCCACTGAGCTACCGCGCCTCCCATATTAAATATGGGCCATTCTCATGGCAGTGATTTTTCACTGTCCTGCTGGACTTAAAATGGAACTAAAACTTCCAAATCAATATTTTTGGTGAATTTGAACGTACACCGATCCCTTAAAGTTGGTGCATACAGCCTAGTTTCGAAAAATATTTTTGTTATTTTTTTATAGCCACAAAAAGACTTATAAGCTCATAACGTTCACTTGTCCCTAGCTATTAAGTGAGATTTCAAGGAAGTTATTTAAGTATTTATTTTTAGAAAACTTATGTTTTTATTTTCTAGAGTATGAGACCATATATTGGAGAATAAATTAACAAGCTTTTAAACTATAAAGGGAAACTGAAAATTCCGTTTTCTTTTTGTCCCTCGTTTTGGCCACGCGATCGTCACACTAAATAGTTATTTCAATATTCTCTACAAGAATAAGCTAGTGCTAATTATTGCTATCTAAAGAGTAATTCGTGAGGTTATCTTAATAAGTGATGTGTTTGGTAGACATTTTTTGTTGTATTTTCTAAGATTTTCTTCAATCCATGGTAAGTTTTCTTCCTTGTACTTTTTCTTACTCACGACCGTCACGCGTTTTTGAAATGATTCGTATTTTTTAAAAGCTCCTGGACTCCATATTTGATTATTTTTAAATGTACACAACTGATTAGTGAAACTAGCCGTTTAGTTAAGGCTCTGGTGTTGCAATAAACATTAAATTATGGGAGGTTCCTCACGACCATCACACCAATCTTTTTTTTAAATTGTTAAGAGTTACATATTAATGCACCAACACTTTTATAAGGCTGAAACATCACTGATTTAATTTTCATTTTTTTTTTTTTTTTTTGGGGGGGGGGGGGGGGGGGGGTCAGATTTAAAAACAACTAAACCTTAATATTTCTTTTTAAGGCATAACTCCTGTTTATCTTTTATTTTCTTCAACATGTTTCGGAGTACATGTTGAAACCCATATGTTGAACCCGCTGCCGTCAAAACCCCGTATGCCTGAAAAGGCAAGGTAGGGGAAAAAAATAAATTAAATTAAATTTAAAAAAAATAAAAGGAAAAAAAAAGAAGAAAAAAGAGAAAAAAATAAAAATAAAATAAAAAAAAGAGAAAAAAAAAAAGGTTTCGGAGAACATTGCTCCATCTTCAGGATAATTGTGATTTCCCTTTCATAGTAACAAGTGCATGTCCATACCGACACTCAGTTGACGACCCTCAAGGACATGCACATTAGGGTGGGCCGAAAAAACATTTTTTTTTTTTTCGAAATTGTAATAGCGCGGAAAACTTGCGAATTATAAAAATAAGAAAAAGGAAGACAAAATTATCGAAATCGGTTGACATCTTCCGGTCGCGCATAGGCCCTAAAGTTTGACAAAATATAAAAAAAACTTAATTTTTGCGATAATTTTTTTTATTTTGGGTTTAAATGTTTTCATAATGTAATCATTTGAAACGTCGTCAAATAGAGCCTAAGTGCATTGTGTTTTAATTTGGTCAAAATCAGTTGATATCTTCCAGGTCGTGCACAAGTCCCAAAATATTGAAAATTTCACATTTTTTCGATTATTTTTTGTATCATTAATATACTTTTTATGATCGTATTATTAACAGTATTTTCATTTTTGAACAAAAGAACATTGTTTTTTTTAATGGTGTGGATTTATTAACCTCTTCCTGTCAGTCAATGGCCCCCAATGCTATAGAAAAACAGTACCTAAAAGAAGATTGTCCTATGACAACAACAACGGGCTTCGTGCTTTTCAACTTGCTCTAAATTTAAAAAACTCAAATATTTGAATTAAGTAAAAGCATATTTCTTAGTATATCCTGGAACCTGAGTATTGATTGTCAGATCTGACAGATAAACAGAGACTAACTTAGCAGTGATCAGCAATACCTACTTGACATTTCAAAGGCAATAAAATCAGAAGGCTGCAAAGAAGATCATGGGCACTTATCACATTCGAAGTGGTTGACGGAAGCAAATAGAGGAGAATTCTGAAGGCAAGGCAGATATATGCAAGAAGGAAAGCAGTAATAACATTCAGGCCATCGAAAATCAACTACAATGCGCAATATTACTCTGTAATGGACTGTAAATTATCTTCTCACCCTATGTTGGCAGAAATAAATGACGGAATCAAATCGCACATCGATATTGGCTCAATCCCTGACTGGAGCATTACTTTCAAGCGATTCCCAGTTCACACGTAGGCTGTTGAACGCTGAGTAAAACTCGTCACGGAATCCTCAGGAATAGTGAATCTCGAGATGGATTTATGAAAAAAATTCTGCTGTCTAGATCCTCCATGCCCAACTTCACTAGCAAATCAGTCAAAGTACCTTCGGCCACAATATAGAGAACAGTACAAATGAAGAAGTGGTGAGAAGATAATTCAGTCCATTAGAGAGTAATATTGCGCATTGTAGTTGATTTTCGATGGCTTAAATGTTTTTGTGTTGTTAGAAAAAAAAAATTGGCCCCACCTGGGAATTCAATAAATAGAAGGTATATTATAATAGAAATCTCAAAATAATAAAAATTTAAGCAGCTTTAAAAATTCAATTTTTTTTTTAAATTTTAGCTGAGGCTATGAGATGAACCATATACGGTAAATGTAAGAAATGGTTCTAATAACTTCATAACTTAACGAAAATGTTAAGAATCGATAAATAAGGGCAAAGTAACTTTTTTAATGACAAATGAAAAACATAGAAATATTTACCATTTTAATTCGTAAAACTCCATTCTGAATTTTATATGAATCTTTTAAAGTCTCTCATACATTTGACCAACTATTTGAGGCTTTCATATTTGCCAAGTTAGGGAAATACCTACTTAGCGATTTGTACTTTTTGCTTCTATTTATGAATCTAATGTGTATTAAAGCTGTTTGGCTTGTGAAAATTTCCCTTTTTAAATCGAAGTAGGTCCTTTCAAAGACACCACTTTTTTTTCAATGATTGTCACTATGTGATCGGATGTACATAACTTTGTTCAGGTAAAATTGTGGTGGAGCCAATGTGTAGACTGAACTCTACAAAGCCAATTGGAGTGAATAGATTACAGATCGTCTTTTAGAAGTTGGAGGTGATTACTGAATTCGAATTTACTCCAATTGGGTGCCCATTAATTCTCCGTTCTACTTAGAACAGTTATCGACTATCTATTTAGCATTGGACAGAAATACCCCACTTAATGAGACCAAAATCAATCTCCTCCTTGTAAGGATAAGACTTGAATTAATGATAAACGTTGTAGTTAAAGACTGTTTCAGAAAAAAAAATAATTGTCAAAGTAATGGAACAATTACTCAAATTCGATTTTGAATTTGGATCCACATGTTTCTTTATTATATGATATATAATTATTTATTTTAAGTTTTTCTGTCCAAAGCAAAGCTTTTTTTTAGTTTATTTAAAACCACCTTCCTGAGTTGTTTTTCCCATCAAATTATGTATCCGAATCACAGTATATAAAGCGTAGAATTCCAAAATTATTTCCACCTAAAGAAAATCTAGTTTAAAACCTGTAAAAAAAAAAATAAAAAAAATAATACCTTGAAACTAGACTGGGCTGGTTTTGGAACTACACGCCTAATGTGGCTTTTATTTGTATATATTTAAATTGAATATTTATTTTAAAAAGCAAAATAAGCAAACTCAAGCAAGAAAAATTCGTTCGAGCTTTTATTAAATAAGCTAACCGGCCTATAAGTAAATTTAAAAAAAAAAAAAAACTTCTTCTTTTATAATGGTTAAATCGAAATGTACACCCGACAGAACGAATTTATGTAGATTAGAACACCTCGCCTTTAAAATAATCTAAATGAATAGCAATTGAATAGACGAGCGTATAAAAAGAACAAATAAAGCCTTCTGCTCTCTTTCAGGAATATTGAAATAATACAAGCTAATTGTAATCAACACCGCTGCAAAGCCGATTTTAATTTACATTATGAGGTCTTAGCTCTAACAAGCATCTTAGAAAGCATAATCGAGGGATTTGAAATAAAATTCCTCCGTTAGCTTACCGAAGTGACCTGGGATCAACGTCTTAAGACAAGGGGAGAAGAATCAGGAAAGAAAAACTAACTGTGAATAACCAGTGGGTATGTGTCATGATATGAAAGCAAGGATGTGAAGATGTGAAGCGGCGCATGTAGCTCAAAGCAACCCATCAGGATGCCTTTTAACAACTATGAATGCTATACTAGTTGGCAAGATATCTAATGAGAGCCTTAAAATATAAAGATATAATTTAAAAAGATGCTAAAGAACAACATTTAACAAACTGGAAAGCTATATCTTCAGATAGGAAGAGGTAATGCAGGCTCGTTAAGACTGACGAAGATCTGAACTCCAAAGTCAGTAGATCTATCCGGAATACAGACTTCTCTCTTCCTTCTTTATCTTTCAAGGATTAGGATTTGTGTTATGCAACCGGTATATATTCAATAAAATGAAAGCTTGATTTTAAATTTATTCATTCCACAAAGGGCTGTTCTGAAATTTCTTTGATTTCACTCCAATACTTTGTTATACTTGTACTGTAAAAGAATTTTGAAACGAACAATTATTTTTACAATATACATTTCGCTTCAAGAAGAACAAATAAAAATCGATAAACAGTTGCATAGTTATATAATAATAAATAATTGGTTGGGTTTTCAGAAGTTGTCATGGTATGTCAAAATAGAATCGATGAAATATGGTCCTTTATCATACGTTTGATATTTTGTTCAATAGTTCGCTATTTATTCCTATCGTAATGATAACAATAATAAAATTTCACACAATTTCTTTCTTTCACGTTTCGGCTAAAAGTTGCGTATTTCCTTATACGTTTATTTCCCCATATAGAACAATCAGATAAGGATTCGTAAAAATCTAATTTTAAAAAAAAATGCAAGCAGTATTAAAAAAAAAATTACTATGCATTTTTAAATTTACGAAATAATAAAGTAGTAATGTTTATATTAATTAAAAATGTTAAGAATAAGGTATAGGTCAAATGCGATTTTGAATGGATTGTTGAGGGATATGTTAGATCTTATATGAAATTGTAAGAAATCATATTATTTTAAAATTTTGTTATGTTATTTTTTTTTTAAATACTCATCTTATTTTTGATTAATATTTTTAATAGTTATAATAAGTTTCACGTTGATAGAGAATCAACTAGTTAACATATGCAGTACATCAGTTTTTGTCTTCTGTAATCAGTTTTTATCCTGCACTATCCTTCTCAGTACTCCGTTCTGAAACTGTTGGAGTCTCTTTGCTGTTGTGTGTGAGATATTTGCCAGCATTGGATCTCCTTAAAGGAGAGCTGTTCTCAATACAGATTTATATATCATAATTTCAGGCGGAGTGAAAGGTTCGGTGACCTCAATAGGTGATTTAGACTGCAAGACTTTGTCCTCACTGTCTTGAGCTTACGGTGGCAGTGGCCTGATAGTGTAATGTGTCAATCAAGTGTGATGCCTAAGTACACTATACTGCCCGCTGGCCTTTTCGTATTTCTTGCTACCGTATAGGTTTTAGGAAATGAGGGTTTATTTTTCTGGAAAGAAAAAATGATACAGTTATTAGCCATAACTAGTTAAAATAGTTTTTGTTCCTAAATTAATAGTATAAATAATTACTTAAGCGTGCCAGTAACAGTCTCGTTTATTTTATGTTGAAATGCATTATAAATTTCAATTATAGAGAGAAATTAAGTAAATAAACCAAACGTCAACTACTTGTTATGTATATCAGCTCTTTACGTACATAAAATATGAGGCATTATCAGATTTACATTCAACCCTAAAAATTATTTGACAAGGGGAGGACACACTCAATCTCTCACGGATCTTGTTGCCAATTTTTTTGGAGGTTCCTGGTCAACACGTATTTTGCCGTTACGACCAATGGGCCCTAGAAGCCGAGAAAACAAATAAAATAGATTTCAATTAAATTATTTTAAATCTCGAGTTTAAAAAATGATATCGACATGATTTTTGCACCAGGAATTTTATTTTTGATTGCGAATTTAAGGGAAAATACAACCGCTCCATAGATTTTGGTTTAGGTTAATTAAATTTTTCACATAAAAATTGACGTCAGATTCAAACTCAGCGCTCTCAAAAACGTTAATCCAAAAAAAAACACAAAAAAAAACAAACATTTTTTTACCCTCTTCGAGGGTAATCAAATTTTTAAACCGATTAATGGTTACTTTCTTTTAAATCGCCAATACTTTGTCGTGCAATTTATTGATTGATATCGCTGGAAAGAAGAGAGATTCAGTTTTCTTTTGATGTATATAAATGCAAAATTCGATAAACAAAAACCTATTAAAAAAAATTGTAAAATCTGAAAAACATTTTGATTTTATATACAAACATTTGTACCATATAATTTGGGTAAAAAAATGAAGTTTATACGTTAAACCGTCTAAGCGTTGTTTTTGTCAGTTAAAAGCAAAATTGCCTACCATTTCGTGAGCCAAATTTTGAAGCTTAGGAATTTTTATTTTTATTTTTAGATGAAATTTTGTAATTAAGGGTTCTGTTGAATGCTGAATTCTAATCCGATGTTGGTTTTCGTGAAAAAAATATATTGTACGTAGTTCACTTGAAATGTTTTAACTTTTACACCGTAAAATGTGATAAAAAAATTTTTAGCCCTAGAATTCTATTTCAGCACCCCCAAAAACTTAGGAAACGTATATATAGATACACACACACACACACACACACACACACACACACACACACACACACACACACACACACACACACAGGTAGTTTGCTTGAAAATCTAATCATTCTTTTTTAGAATTTAATTAACGTAAACCAAAATCTATGGAGCGGTTGTATTTTCCCTTAAATTCGCAATCAAAAATAAAAATAATGGTGAAAAAATCATGTTGAAATCATTTTTTAAACTCGAGATATAAAATAATTTAATTTAATGCTATTTATTTGTTTTTTTTTTACTTCTAAGGCCTATTGATCGGAACGGCAAAATATGTGTCTAATATTTGTTGACCAGGAACCTCCAATTGCCAAAAAGATCCGTGAGAGACTGAGTGTTTCCTTCCCTTGTAAATAAGAATACGTTTTTCATTGCTCAGTTGAAAATTGAATCTTACTACCTAAGAAAAAACAACAACATAAATATGAATAGTAAAATTAATGCTAGAAAAGATAAAAAACAATTAAAGGGTCAGCGGGAAAAACCGTGGTAGTCCACTTTTTGTTGATTTTACACTGGTGAGGCCATATAATTGAATAGAAAGGGTACTTTATTTTTATATTTAAATTCTATAGCAATCTATTGGAAAAAAAAAAGATAGTCTACTTGAAATCGATACAAAAACGGAATGGGGCGGGGACATCTGAAGTTCCGAGCGTCCAATCCAAAGCCACTAACCACTATATCTACTTCTTAAGAAGATAGCGACAGCAAAAGATATCCTTCAAATGTGTACTTATTATTAACCACAACTAAGCAATTTAGGAATTACACCCAATGTCAAGAAAAGTCTTACCGATAGTGAGAATATTGTTAAAACATTATTTTTCGTAAATATCACAATGTATTAAATAAAATATAAATTTACTATGGAAATAGTAATTTAAATATATAACAATGTAATCATTGACCATAGACGTTGATGACTTTTAGTTTAACAAGAACAAACAAAACTTCTTGGGTACTTACTCTATGATGTTATTAATTCGATCATGGATAGGGGAAAGGTGGGCATAGTGGCCACGGCGGGCATTGTGGAATGCCCGAACCCAATGCCAGCGCAACCTCAAGGCCTACTGTTCCCATCTCTCGAGGCTCATCAAGCCCTAATACGTATAAATAGTCACAAGGGGACAGGTCTGGACTGTAAGGAGGGTGTTCGAGAGTTTCCCAGCCCATTTCTTCCAATTTATCCCTTGTCAACAATGCGGTGTGAGGCCTTGCGTTGTCATGGAGAAGGATGACATCTCTAATGGGCACACCTCGTCTTTTGTTCTGGTAACTGGTTTTTGCTGACTGTAGCACCTGGCAGTAGTAAGCCGCATTCACTGTTCGTTGATCGTGAAGAAAATCAATGAGTAGAACTCCCCTTGAGTCAAAAAAAAATTGTTGCAAGAACTTTTCCGGCTGAGAGACGAGTTTTGGCTTTCACTGGGCAGCCTTCATCCTTCCTTCGCCACTCCTTACTTGCCATTTTCGATTCGGGGGTGTAATGGTGGACCCACGTCTCATCACATGTGACGATGCGCCTCAAAAAATCTTGGAGGAAAACGATTTAAAAACAATGAAGACGTCGAAAAGCACGTGCGCGAATGGTTAAAAACTCGCCCTCAGTCTTTTTATGAACAGGGGATATTCAAGCTTCCAAATCGGTGGCAGAAGTGTATAGATAATGCAGGAGACTACATTGAAAAATGTTGAAGGTATAGTTTCTGTATAATATTATTCAATAAATATAATTTTGAAAATTAACGTTTATATTTGATTCACCCTCGTACCTCAACTCCTGGATGTCCACTTATTAAACTCAGCACCTCATCTACCGTAAGCCCAAGCTCCATGCCCAGTACCACATCTGCTGTAAGTCCAATCGCCATACCCTCATTTTCTTAAGCCCTAACGATATTGTCCCCCCTAATGATATTGTTGAAGTTTTGACTTCAACCCGTTACAAGGCTGAATCTGGTTGCCACAATAGGGCACATGAAGCTTTTGCTGCGTGTGAGGAGTAAGACAATGAGTTCATATGTGATCTCTGCAAATAAACTGAAACAGGGTAATCACAAAATTCATAAAACGTTTTGAAGCAACTTTCAGCTTATATATTTTTTGTTTTTCTCTTTAAAACATATTTAAAGAATTAAATATACTTTAATTTATAAAAAATACGTACATAATTTGTTTTTTGAATGCGGTTGTAGTATTATTTTTTAAATCGGGAATAGTGGCCACCCTGTGGCCACTTTGCCCTTACCCATCGGGCAAAGTGGGAATTTTATAAAATTTGAAAAAAAAAATGTTTTTACAAAAACAATAACAAAGATATGGTTAAACAGAATTTTTTTGAAAATATGTAACTAAATAAGCTACCTTATACGTAGTTTCTATTTGTTTTCAACAATTATAACTTCTTGAAAAGAATGTGATTCCGTTAGAGTGGCCACTATTCCCACCCTTCCCCTACACATGTCTCTTCTCTCACCTTCATCATTGAAGGGCCAGGTGAAAAAAAACAAAAAAACACGGTAGTCCAACGTAGGCAGTATTAAGAAAAATGAAATTTAATGTTCGACTTGCCATGATGTTCAACAACTAAAAAACTATTTTCTCAATTATATTCTATTTTCGCAAATAATCGATTCCCTCTACAAAAAAAAAAAAAAAAAAAAAAAAAAAAAAATTCAAAACCAAAAAATACTCTTGATGTCCAAAAATAACAATACATCACCAAACTAGTAGTCCAGTGCTTATTTATTTATGAGTAGTAAATTGAAAGGTCATGAGGAAAACCATGGAAGACCAACCTACCCAGTGAGTGGGAACAAGGACAGTATGCTTCAGAAGCATTGGGCGTAATGCAGGGGCCATCTCTGAGCCCCGCCCGAACCGACAGGTAGGTGTAGGACTTTCTTCAACGTTTCGAAAAATACTTTAGACATTGACTAAAACAACCAAAAACCAAAGGATTAAAGGGAAAGGAAGAGTGTCCTTTCAAAAATCAAAAATGTTTAATCAGTTTTGAAAAGGACAGCAACGGCAGAATATCCTTCGGCAATTAAAAATCGTCAGTACTGGTAGATCACGAAATAGTATCTTTTGTGTCCTATAAAATGTCCTAGAATATATAATAGTTTTTTAAATGGACGAAAATTAAATTATCAGATAAGAATGGCCGAAGGATATTCTTGGTCAATAGCTAAATTATTACATATTTAAATTACCATTTCAAAAGTAAATTTATATTTTATTTATTATATTGTGATATTTGAGAAAAATAATGTTTTTACGATATTCTCATTATTTGTATGAATTTTCTTGACATCGGATGTAATTTAGGTGTGGTTAATAATAAGTGCACGCTTGTAAGATATGTTTCAGTTTCGCTTTAGTAGTTAGTTCTTCGTTCCATTCGGAAACTAAAAAGTACTATTGATATTTTAGTAATATTTATAAACATTCAACAAACTTAATTGCCAATCGGTAAAATAAAACGAAAAAAAAAACTCAGGATTAGGCATGGAATAAAAGGATGCTAGAAGCGAAGGTCTAAAAATATCGTAGCGGTTATCAACCGTTGCGGAAGACAGGCTAAAGGGCTTTGTGTGTCATCTCCCCTCCTCAGAGGCCACCACGCCACCTTCAGCTTCAGATAGATCACATCTCCTCCGGTATGTCTTCTCAATATAGTCTATAATGAAATATTATTTTATACTATTACAGTATGGAAGATGAATAACACTATTTGACAAGCAAAAGGTTTTCATTAAACTTATTAAGACAAATATTATATATATATATATATATATATATATATATATAGTATATGTATATATATTTATTTATATGTATTCCCGAATTATTGAAAATTATCCATAGTCATGATGATCTATATAAAGCATTAAAATCCACGCCTAATTAAACTCCTATCCTCATATCGTCCATTATCTCTCTTGTCCATTTTGGGCTAAATCCTGGTATCATGGGCAATCGGTGTCACCTAAGAACCTTCTTTATCCGAAGTAGTAATGTGTTTACGGATAATCGAATTGCAACATTTTAATAACTTAGATGATAAAATTAATTTTTTTAAAAATATGCAGAAAATCACTTTTATTAACAAGCAAACCACTTTTAGATACATTAACTAAATCATAATATACAAATTTTTTAAAGGAATAATACATAATTAACAATTATGTGATCGTTGGAAAAATCCTACATATCTTTTTTTAAAAATAAATAACTCTGTATATATGTATATATACTCTGTATATATGTATATATACTCTGTATATATATATATGTATATATACTCTGTATATATGTATATATACTCTGTATATATGTATATATACTCTGTGTATATATATATATATATATATATATATATATATATATATATATATATATATATATATATATATATATATATATATAGATATACAGGGTGTCCCGAATTTAAATGGCAAAACGTCAGGAACTTTTTGGGGACCAAAAAACTAAGACAAAAAGTCCTTTAGAGATTTGCTCGTTTTTACTTAGTTTTAGAGAAAATCGCAAACAAATAAACAAAACAAGTTTTCATTGTTATACTTATTTATTTACATTTATATTTATGCTATGATCTTTTTAATGTAAATATTGCTCAAAATGTTGTCCTCTTGCAGCAATACAAGCATTACATCTAGAACTCACATGATAAATTGCAGCTAAACATTGTTCTGATGATATTTGGTGCACTGCATCTATGATTCGGTCTCTTAATTGCTCTCTTGAGTTTATTGACACCGAATAAACTTTCTGCTTCAAGGTTCCCCATACGAAGGAATCCATGGATGTCATATCAGGTGATCTGGGTGGCCAAGGTACTCCTCCACGTCGAATCCATCGTTGAAATTTTTGTCATTATTGTCTTATGGACATTGTTATCAACAGGTATAGCTACTTCAAATATCTTGCCGGTTCCCTTGTTCATATCCAGCGTGGGGTGTAGCAAACTTTTGTTATGAAGGGACGGGGCATCATTAAGATTTTATTATTATTATTATTTTCATAATAACTCTAATTTTAAAAATAGTAACCAATAAAATTGTTGTAATCTTTAATGTCACAAACCCCCCGCTGTGTGACATTAAATATTACTTGACACTAAATATTACAAAAATTGAATTACTTTGTTAATAACATAAGTTTTACTTTAATTTATTCAAAATTAATTAATCATAATTGATTATCTGGCTTTCTATTGTCATGACACAAACTTATATGAAATAAAAAATATTTTGTTTTGTTTAGTTCGGTTTGCAATTAAAGCGTGTTTTTTTTTTTAGTTTTTTAAACTATAATTTATTTTCTTAATTTTTGGTCTCTAAACGATATCAAAAGTATTTAAGATCAAGTTCGATATAAATTTATGCAATATGTCTATAAATACTATATATATATATATATATATATACTTCTCTATTTTCATTTAATTTTTCCGTTCTCTTTTCTTTTTCATTATTTATTTTAGTCCTAATTAATTTATGTAGTAGTTCTTGGTCTCTGTGGTATTTTAGTACGTATTGTTCTGTTAAGTTAATATTTTTATCTGATTCTAATTTGGTGGTTCCAAAGGTTATTTCGTTTGGTGTTAATTTTAATTTATTGTTTAACGTATTATTATAAGCTATGACGGCTAATCTTAGTTTTTGTTGAGTCGAATATTTATCTCTCCCCTGTCCTATTATTCTTAATAATTCGTTTAAGGTAGAATGGACTCTGTTCAATAATCCTAAAGAGTTTGAAAGATTAGCAAACGTGTAATGTAAGATAATATTATTTTCTTCACAAAATTGTCTAACTAAGTTATTCTTCATCTCAGTCCCTTGGTCTAACGATATTTGTAACGGTGTCGGAAAATATGTCATATAATTAGTTAGTGCATTGCAGATATTAATTGCGTTCTTTGATTGTAAAGTTTGGGCAAATAAATGTTCTGGTATTCTGATTCGACTATTTGTTGAATGGTTTTAAAATATTCTTTATACAAAGTTTCGGTTATTTCATTGGGAGATCCGCATATTACTCCGTATGTTTTATTTGGTTCGAGAATTTGTTGTAATAACGGGGCAATGTCCGATTTTCCATAAACGATTAGTTCATATCTCCGTTTTCCAAATGGTTTAGTGAAATTAATTTTTGTATTTCCCCTTTTTATAACTATTTGATTTTTTTCTATATTTATGCATTTTTTTCCGGTTCACAAATTTGTATTTGTTCGTTACCAGATTCCTGGGAATGGATTGTCTCTAAATCTTCTTCCGATGTTACTTTTAGGTCCTATATTATCGCTTCGTATTCAGAATTGTTTTCGTCCACTATTTCCTGATTTAATAATTGTCGATATCCATTTCCTCCTCATCGCTAGTATGATTTAATTCGTCACTTCCCTGGAAAGTGCGTCGACCACGTAATTAGTTTTTCCCTGAATATGTTCAACGTCGAATTCGAATTCCTGTAGTTTCCATATCCACTTCATAATGTGGGTATTACCATTTTTCATTGAGAAAATCCATGTTAAAGGTTTATGATCTGTGCTTATAAGAAATTTTGTACCGTATGAATAAGGCTTAAAGTGCTGGGTTGCCCATACTACCGCTAGTAATTCTTCTTCTATTGAACTATAATTTAATTCTGGACTTTGTAATACTCGGGACGCGAATGCTACTGGGTGTTGTATTTCGTCTTCATCTTTTTGTGAGAGCACGGCTCTGTAGTTAGTATGAATGGCCGTTCCCAATCTGGGTATTTTAAAATTGGCGTGTTACTCGTCATTTCTGTTAGGGTTTGGCATGCTTCCTTAATTTCTTTCGTGCCATATATTTTAGTTTTTAATAAATTTGAAATCGGTCTGGTAATTTTAGCGTAATTTTTATTAAATTTTCGATAGTACCCCGCCATGCCAAGGAATTGTCTCGTCGTCTTTTCATTACGCGGAATAGGGAAATTTAAAATTGCTTCAATCTTTTTTTCCGTCTGTTAAGACGGACGTGTTAAGACGTGGTTAAGATGTAGCCTAAAAAGTTAAAAAAGGCTATGTTGATTTAGGGCTTCAAATACTCTTTTTAAATCTTTTAAATGTTCTTCCTCATTTTTTGAATAAACTATTATGTAGTCAATGTAAATCATTGAATTGGGAATATTTAGAATCATAATTGCCATTGCTCTCTGTAAAGTTGGAGGTGCGTTACACAGGCCGAAAGGCATACGCAAAAATTCGAAATACCCAGTTTCCGTTGAGAAAGCGGTTTTAGCTATTGATTGTTCGTCCATCTCAAATTGGTGAAACCCTGACGCGAGGTATATGGTTGAAAATATTTTCGATCCCTTTAATCCGTTTAATTAATCCTCAATGTTTGGTAGGGGAAATTTATCTTTTACAGTTGCCTGATTTAATTTTCTATAGTCAATGACCATCCTTATTTTTTTTTTTTGTCTCGACGTGTCTGATTTTTTCGGTACGATCCAAAGTGGGGAATTATACGGTGATTTACTTGGTCTTATTATTTTATTTTTTAATGATTTTTGCACTTCAATATTTATCTGTTTTTTAAATTGCTCCGGATAGCGATAATTTCGAGTATATATTGGGTTATCATTAGTAGTTATTATTTTATGTTTAATTAATCCCGTCGATTTTAAATTCTCGTCGTCTCTTTTTAATACTTCGCCATGTTGGCTAATAATGGGATTGCCCACATCGACAAGGTCACCTCGCCCAGCGAAGACAGAAAACAGCAGCAACTGCCCCGGCACCAGCACCAGCACCTGAAATCAATGAGAGGAATTTCCCTGCAGCCCGCTCAACCCGTACGGACTTCAGCTTCTCTCAAGCCTCAGGTGGAGCAGCTCCTCGTTGAAAAGCCGGTACTACCACTACTACTCAACTGACGCTGGCATCACAACCAGTTCAGATCAACTTGCCACCAGAACCTGACCTGCATTACAACACCACCAACGTGCTCCTCAACCGGCTTCTCAATCGCATGGAAGCAATGATGGAGATGATGACCTCAATGATGGGCCTCATGACCAGGGTGGTTGAGAAGCTCGATGATCGCTGAGCACGTCCTCAACCTAAACGCTAGAGGCCTGCCTTCATCGCAGGCTGAACTAGAGGTCCTCCTTCTTCAGTATCGACCAGCGGTGGTGGCACTAACTGACACTAAGATCCCCCCGACTTATCGACTCCACTTCACTGACTACATCTCCTACAGAGAAAACGTACAGGGATCGCAGGCAGTCGCCATCCTCGTGAGAAAGTATTAGGCACCTACATAAAAGTATTAGAGAATATATATAACTTCAGCTATTTAAAACACATATTTTTTTTAATCATAAAAAACACGACTTAATACTTCGTCATCAAACCATTTGCTTTTATTACCCCAATTATTCGTTTTAGCATGGAATTAACAAGTTGTGTACAATCTTCTTTAACTATTTTTCCCACTCTTCTTTTAATAATGTAAACAAACTGTCTTTGTAGGGTTACGTTTACCAACTCTGATTTTTCAGTTAGCCCACAGGTGTTCTATGGGATTGAGGTCTGGGGACTGAGGAGGCCAGGGAAGAAAATTGATATTGTTGTTTTAGAACTATTCTCTACTTTTGCGTGAAATGTGGCATGGAGCATTATCCTGTTGAGAATAATATTGGCACTGTCCTCAGTTCAAATATTTTTTCAAATGAAGGCTTTAAAATTTGGTTTAATATTGATATGTAGGTATCGCTATTCATCCTCTCTTCGCACAAAAATATTTTTCTTACTCTCGAAGCCCCAAACAACCCCAAATCATTATGATTTCTCCACCATGTTTTACAGTAGGGACAACACAATCTGGGTGATAGGCTTTCCCTTGCCTCCTTCGTACAAAAACTGCTCCAGGAGTTCCAGAAATCTGCACTAAATTAGATATTTTAATTCGTAAAAATAATTACATTCTTGAAGTTGAAACTTATTTTAGGGATTTTTTGACATTTTTAATTTCAATTTACAATAATTTAATTACCTCAAAGTTGTTTACGTCTGATCAAATTACCTTTGCTCAATCTTCAGCAGTCCAGTTTTGGTGAAGTTTTTCCCAGGCAAGCCTCTTCTTGCGATTGGCTTCACTAAGCCACGGTTTCTTCCTGGCTTCACATCCCTTCAGACCTTTCTCACTTAGTCTTCTTACTGTCCGAGCAGAAATATCGCCAGAACACAAGGTTTCAATCTCTTCAGTTAGTTCTTTTGATGTTTTCTTGCGAATTTGAAGAGATGTTCTCACGAAAAATCTCTCCTCAGGTGCAACTGTTTTTTAAAATTTCTATTCTAGGTAGCGAGGAAAATGTGTTAAAGGTCCGCTGTCTCATAAGAGTATATTAAACAGCACATCGGGAGCACTTCATAGTTTTAACAATCTATGATTGATTATACCCTTCCGACGACATAAAATCTTTGCACGTTCAATCTCACTCAGTTCTTTGAATTCAAAAAAGCCCAAAATGTAATTATTTGTAATATTCACAATTAAATACAACAAAATTTTTCTCAAGTTGAAGGAAAGAGAGCAGCGACTGTACTGAGTCCTTTAGTTTATATTACATTATTGTTTCCTCTGGTGTATCGTATGAAGTAGGGGGCAATGGTTGAAAATAATCTATTTAAAAGAAGTATTTTTGTACCAAAAAAACGAGTTTTGGGTGTAACAATGATTGAACAATTACTTATTAAAATTAAAAAGAGAATTTTTCATGGTGCCTAATACTTTTGGCCAAGGCTGTATATGCTCGTCGTTTAAAGTCTCTAGTTCATCACGAAGAAAGTAAACAAATCTAAATATAAGCAGTAAATCTAAATAATTGCGTATAGCGTACGGTACACGAGTTTGCTTTTTTTCACCCCGTCCCAAAAGTTCCCAACGAGTCAAGTAAAGATACTTCAAACATTTAGGAGTAGGAGAAACAGAGTCACAAGGAGCTTACTCATTAGAACCTGCCTCCTAGTCATGATTGTGGTAATTAGTGTAGGAAGAGTTGAGCTTCTAACTGCACCTACTCTCCTGATATTAAATAAACTTTTACGGCAGTGATTCGAGTCACGCTATGTTACATGACGGGAGTTTGCTTTTATTACTCCATCCCAAAAGTGCCCAACGGGCCAAAAAATGTTTACACTTTGTTAAAAAAATTGACCCTCGGAACTCCGGTTAATAGAGGTCTGGATAATGTGGGTCTGATAGTGTTTTGGGACCTTTTGGAAAGTTGTTATGAAAATTGGGTTGGTTTTGGTACCAATACCTCACATATTTCTTAATATATCGCACAAGTATTTCAAAAGTTACACAACTCAAAAACCTGCATTAAAAAAATGTAGAATTCTCAGAATTATCATTTGATCCCAACCGCAAGATAGGTGTCTTAGGTGGGATTTGAAATTAATTCAATACATTTTTGGCATTTCATAGAAGACTATTAAGTTAAACTTGATGATAAATAAAAACTACAGATTGTTGAGATGTGTCACTTCAGAAATACTTGTGCGTTATGTTTAGTGAAAAAATCCCCTCCAGAATTGTCAGTCTAAAGAGACTACTGTACCCGCATAACATAAAAATATTGACGGTGGGGTATAGTCAGGTTCCTGGCTGTGACTATCAATGTACCATGAGTTAGAGCTAATAGTGATATAGAACAGTAAAAATAAGGGTTTGGCAAAGAAAAAACTGCCGAACATTTATTATCAACAGTTCTCTGTGTTTTTTAAGGTGCTGAATGCGAATCTGAAGTTTGTTACCACAGCAGCGATGGCTAAAAACCCGTCAAGAATATCGGTTATTTTCGTTTTTTTCGTCACTGAACATGTCATAGTTCTCATATTTTGCCAAAACCTACACGTTTAGCGAGCTAGCATGGGTGTTTAGCGGAATTTAATATATTTTACATACACTAGCTCTAATAGTAAATTTAACCAGCTTTGAGATGGAAAAATGAAAAAGAGAGATCGGACAAATATTTGAGGAGTTGGAGCAAACAATTTGCAAAAAAACAACAAAAAATTGGATTTCATAGCAACTAGCGGTTTAAGCGTTCTGGTATGGATATTTTACGGATTTTAATCAAAATTTCATATATGGGTTCTGATATGAAATTGAGCAAGATTTGGGATTATAAAAATAAATTTTAAAACAGACATATATTTTTGGAGTTATACTGAAAGTGTGCCAAAAAACCATAATTTTAACTACAGTATGAGGTTTTCAGCGTGCTGGGATGTGTTTATTTTAAGTAGCTTGTTAGTTTAGTTTGGCATGTTAGCATTTTAAGGGACTTGAATAAAATTTCTAATATGAAGTGCGATAGTAAATTTAACCAGCTTTATGTTCATAAAAAGTAATTTTCGATCAAACAAAACGTGTTTCCGTGGGGAAATGGAACTAACTGCAAGTTGGCTAATTTCTACATTTTTTCCTTCGACACATTTCCATAACTTCGGAAAATCGTTCGATTTCAGAGTTGCTTTTTTCATTTTGTAGACACTGGTCTTAGCTGCAATTAATATATAAAGACTTTCTTCGAAAATAACCAGTATTTTGGGATTTTTTTTTTGCGATTCTGTTTGCCGTGGTAGCAAACTTCTTATTTGGATTCAGCACCCCAAATAACATAAAGATCCATTGAGAATAAAAGCTTGGTAGTTTTTTTCTTGAAAACGACCTTTTGGAGCCTCATTTTACTGGACTAATATAAAAGCTCTGATGAGTGTGTCTAATTAAGAAATAAATTATTAACTTTTTAATTCATCATACATTATTGCACTAATGCCTTCCGATGAAATGATTTCCTCTTTTTTATGTCTTAATAATCTGTATTTATAATCTTTCTATTATTTTATCTTTTGGAAGCTACTATTTACATCTGTTCCATCATGGTTCTTTTGAGCTATTTTGTTTTCATACGAAAATTCGTATTTCTTTTATTGTTTTTAAAATTTACATGGGTGTAGAAAATCCTTTATCTGTTTATGCTTATTTTTAATATTATTTTGAGAAATAGTATCATTCTTTAAATAAGAAATATCATTGTCAAATATGAGGTAAAAATATCTAATGAACTATAAGATTGAACCGTAATAAAGAAAACGATCTATTATTATTCTAATAAAGTTCCTGCTGTACAGTAACATTGTGGCAATCAATCTTAGTCTTGAAAATGAGTTAATTTCAGAACAATGGATCTGCAATGCTTTTTGATTAATGCTTTTGCACATTATAGCGGTTTCTAGGGCATCATTACCCGCGCTCTTTGTTAAGCTTCTTCGCGCCATAACTCCAAGGACCTTAGCTGTAACAAATATACATATATATATATATATATATATATATATATATATATATATATATATATATATATATATATATATATATATAAACATCATTATTATTAAATGCAGACGTTGAATTAATAAATATTAGCAACAATGAAAAAAAAAAAAAAAGAAAAAGAATGCACTATATTTCTTCCTAGTACTATATAGAATAAGTATACTAAATATTATCAGTTGTTTTAAATTTTTTATAAAGAGTTTAAATGAAATTAATTCAACCTCATCAAATGCCAAGTTCTTTTATTTTTAACAAAATGAAAATAACTTTTTTGTAATAATTTTTAAAAAATAGTTTTTAATTTTTTATAAATATAAGGTAATGAAATATGTCATATATTCTATACAAAGTCATATTACATAATAACATTATATAACATAATAAGCATACAAAACTACACTATAAGATTTAATTTTCAATGCTCTGTTGGTTTCTAAGAATTTAAAAATATCTATAGTTTTCTCGACACACACACACACACACACACACACACACACACACACACACACACACACACACACACACACACACACACACACACACACACACACACACACACACAAACACACACACACACACACACACACACACACTCACACTCAACGTGAACGTTGTGAAGTGTAAAAATATAATTTATGGGCCTTTAGTTGTAATCACTGATAACCGCAAGAATATTTTAACAGTCTCTGCCTATCTGGATTGCCAACTCTTACATTAAAATTAAAAATTAGATGTCTAATCATGCTTTTACGTAATCTTCAAACACCTAATAAGTTTAATGTTAACGAAGTTAAAAATTACTGTCATACGTAAAAATATTATTGAAGAAATAATTGCATAATTCAATACAAAATTTTTAACAAGATTTTTTGAGAATCAAATATAAGTTCTTTACTAATGAGTGTGGGTGAAGCCGCGACGGGGGATGCTAGTTAATAATATGATAATCTCAGTCTGCAACCATAATGTTAATTTATTAATTTTGAATGATTTATATTCTTAAACTGTTTTATTCTTAGGAGATGTTCTATCGAGAAATCATTTTTTTTTTTTAACCCATCACTTTAATAGTGAAATTATTGCAAAATAAAAGTATCAATTAGATTAAAACATAATTGCGTACTTAAAACATAATTCCAGATCTTAATTTATTAGGAATTAGGGCAAAAGAGCCTCCTACACTGAAAGCCAAAGATCCCACTCCAATCTTTTTCTACCATCATCACTCATTGAATCCCTCTTAGTGGCTCTACACAGTGGCGATAGTAATGTGCTCCTCAAACTGGGTTATCCGCTTCCCTTTCGGCCACTTCTTCCTAAACGAGCTTATAACGGTTTAGTAGTGCTTAATTTCTTCAGTAACGAGATTATATCAATCCTCTACCTTCCGTATTTATTCCTTAACGTTTATGGCTTGGGAATTTCAGATCAGTTTCTAGTATTCTATCTCTGGATTAACTATTCTTCTTCAAAATGATGCCCAGAAAACTATTTTAGTTTTTCTTTTAGTCTCAGACAAGATGACTGGTTCTGTATATCACATTTAGAATCGCTCTCTGTTTGTGACATTTTCTACTGTGTGTTTAACTTATGTTACAGTTTCGTATTTATCAAATAGTGACAGTATGAGCTATAGATCATTTGACAATAACTTTTTGAGTGAGGTGAATTAAAACATTATTAACAGTGAACTGATTTAATATTATTAAGACAATAGCGGAGATCATGCTGGAGGTGGCCTATATACCGGAACCTTTACGTCAAGTGCGCACAATTTTGATATACAGGGGTAAGTGCGATGTTAAAAATATTTCATCATGGAGACCCATTATGGTGCTTTTGACAACATTGGGCACGATCACATTGTTAGATCCTTAGAAACAAGTGGTGTTTCACTGGATCTGAGAAACGTTATCGCCGCACTCCTATCCACAACCAAAATTAAAGAAACTGCTGGAGCCCATTCTTCTAGCCAGATCAATGTACTGCGAAAAGTTCCCCAAGGCGGCAGGCTCTCTCCCTCGCTGTTTAACTTAGCTATTGATCATCTGTACCAAGACCTTTCCGATCACGATTTCTCGAGACGCTATGGGTACAAGCTGGGAGATGACCAAGATTGTGTGGTCCTCACAGGATTTGCAGATGATCAGGCAGTCTCTGCACGAAATAAGTATGCGGCAGAGAGAATTATAGATAGCACCCAAAGAATACTGGCAAAGATTGGTCTGGCTGTAAATCCACTCAAAAGTATGAGCATTGTGTTGGATAGGGGTGAGATGCAAGCAACGACGCTCTCTTTTGAGAATGGAGATGTCATCCACATAGCAAAGGAAGATGACTCTATTAAATACTTAAAATGCACATTCTCGGGAGAGCTAAGGTTCAATGAAGAATCAATAGAGAAACTTAATAAAAATTTAGATAAATAAGTAACCTCTTGCCTACTTAAACCGGAACATAAGCTCAATGTTGTCAATCAATATGTGTTCCCCGGATTGACATATCCTCTCCAGACTGCACCCCTTACAAAGCTCAGCCCTGCGTTGTTGGATGGGATTGATGTGATGATCCGTAGGAGCATTAAGGCCATTGTTGGGCTCCCTTCGAACACCTCAATTGCGATGCTCTACGCTCCGCGGAGGTACCGGGGGTTAGGACTGATCCGCTGTCAATGGTAGGCTCCTTTGCAGCACTGGTCCATTGCTCAGCGGCTGTCTAATGTTCCGGACGCTCTGTTCCAGTCCACATTCCATTATGAAAAACAGATTGCTGAATGTGCTAAGAGACTGGGTGTGGATCAGAGCCACCGAAGCGTGTGAACTCTACGACGGTCGCTTTTGAGGAATGGGCCAATTGCAGGTGGCAAGGCGTCGGTGTACGTCATTTTAAGGAGACGCCGATAGCTAACAGATATATTTGTGAAAAACAAATACTTTCGGGGTCTAAATGGACCAATGCCCTAAAACTCAACATCAATTATGCACCCCCATAATAGTGGAGCCCCAGGTGCCAGCGGACAGATAGGAGAGGTTGGGTCCCTTTGTCGCAAGTGCGGCAAAGAGTCCGAAACACTAGCCCATGTGCTGGGAAAATGTCCCAACAACGTACTCCTGATCACACGCCGTCACCACAGAGTTAAGAATGAATTGATAAGGCTCCTCAAGAATAAAGGCTTTACCTGCTTTGACGAGGTATACTGCATCGATACCAATGGATCCACGAGGTATGCGACAGGACATTGTTGCGTTTCCATAGAACGGACGGACAGCGCTCATAGTGGATCCAACTGTAAGGTATGAAAATAATAACCTCGATCAATCAGGTGAAGTAGAAAGCGAGAAAATGGATATTTATGAAAAATGTAAAAGAGAGAAATTCCGCGAGACATTCGGAAATAGAGATTTCTCCGTGAAAGGATTATGGTTTGGGTCTCGCGGAGTCATCCAGGAAAAAACAAGGAGCTTCTTGGAGGAAATTGGCGTGGAGGTGAGGGATATAGCGATAATTGCCGAAAATATAATATTGGACTCCCTGGGAATTATTCACCACCACATACATGGTGCTTAGGATAGACCATTGTAATTTATAGTTATTAAATATGTAGCAATTTATCTGATTCCTGCTTCTATGTGTATATATGTATATGAATGTGTGGTAGGTAGGAGTAGTATTCATTGTAGAGAGAGAGAAACGGAAGGGAAAAAAAAGAAAAGGGACAGGAAATAAGAAGAACGAGATATGTGAATATTAGGGGGGAAATAACATAAAATGAAAGAATGAATTGAAATAGGAAAAGAAGGGGGGGAAATGTAGAGGAAGGGAAAAGAAAAAAAAAAGGGGGGGAAAAATGTTATTAGTTTGTCTAGAATTAGGTATTATTAAGTATTATATTATAGAACTATAACTGAATTATAAATATTATAAATTGTTTTGTTGTCTTTAATTGGATAGATGAGTACGCTGTGTTTATAGCAACCCAATAAGGTTGGGCAGCACAATGTTTATTGCTTATGGTCTCAATAAAGCATATATATCTCTAGGTGAGGCAGTTTAACTGGCTAGTCTTGCCTGTAATCCTCCCGCTTGTTTGAATACAGCAGCACTATCTGACACGGTCAACAGCCTGTTATTGTTTTCTGCTACCTCTAGTTCGTAGCCAAATATTTAATTTATTTATTTATTAATTTTTTTTTTACGTAGGAATTTTTTAGTTCATTTTCTCTTTCTTTTTTTATAATCATATTTCTCGAATAATGTATTTTTTAGTTTACATATTGTGGATAATTATGTCATTATTTTAGTTTTTCATTATTTACTTCACAGTTATAATTATTTTTGTTATTGTTATTATTAATTTTTAAATACTATTACATAATGGAAGTGGTAACATTTATTACTCAGAGACTGAAACCCTTTCTTATTCAAAATTCAGTGAAACTGAATACCAGTCCAGAAGAACTCTTCAGATGCGACATAGATATGCCGCCACAGGTTCAGCGGGCAATTCGCCAAATAAAAATAAAAATAAAACCAATAAATCAAAAAATACTAATAATAACATCAATAACCAATAACCAGCAACACTAATAATCTGTCATATAATAATAATAGTCTTCAATAACGCAGTAAAACTACAGCAGCCAAAAAATCACAGCCAACCACCACACCGAATACATCTAATCCGTCTACATCATCAACCAACAATAATAAATCAAATCCGCATCACAGATCTGATCCAGAACCACCTCCTATCATTGTATCCAAAATTAAAAATTTCATCTCATTTTTCCGTGAAATATCAGCTCTGATCGGAGAGACTAATTTCTACTGCTTCTCTCGGGTCAAAGATATAAAAAATATCAAAACATCAAATAAAGATGATTACAAAACATTGGTCAATCACCTAACTAGCAAAAACTATGAATTCCATTACTACCAATTAAAAGAAGAAAAAGTGTATAGAGTGGTATTGCGTGGTCTTCATTCTACCACCCTAACTAGCGCCATAAAAAAATGATTTAGAAGCAATTGGCCACAATGTAAGGCAAGTGTTTTCCGTACTTCACCCCAAAGAAAAATTTCCATTGCCATTATTCTTCGTCGACTTGGAGCCGGCTGGCAACAACGATAAAATATTTGACGTAACCAGACTGGTTTATTCAGTCGTAACATTTGAAGAACCAAGGAGAAGGGCAACTATAGTCCATTGCTCTCGATGCCAGAGTCTCGGACACACCAAGATTTACTGCCATCACCAAGCCAGGTGTGTGAAACGTGCTGGCCTACATTCAACCGAGACATGCCAAAAATCAAAGGATACACCTGCAGTATGCGCGCTGTGTGGGCAAGACCATTCAGCAAGCTACAAAGGCTGTTTAGTATACAACAGTGTGCACAGCCAGAGAAATTTACAACAAAGAAGTCAAGAACCTGAAATCAACAGTTCACGAAAATATAATAGAACTCAAGAAGCTCATCTCCAGAGAACAGAACAGCAATCAACTTCAGCACCGGATCATCAAGCACGACAAGAAGCTTCCACCTGTACATAGCAACCCTTCACCCCGAATACCATTACAGGTTGATTCTGCTCCTAGTATCCTACAAAGGGTCCAGCCCCTAACCAACGCTCCTACTCAGACAAATCATCCATCGCAAGCTCCAGACATAGCTACATTTCCTCTTCCCCATCCACCAATGATATTAACGCCATCCTTTCCTCATTCCTATCTGAATTGAAAGATACTATCATGCCCCTCATCATCCTTCTCACCAGAGGCCTTCCGGAAATTCCATTCAATGTAGCTAGATGAGCGCTAAGCCTCTAGCGGTCATTTCGTGGAATGCTAACGGACTACAAAATCACCGAGACGAACTTGACATTTTTCTCCATGACAATCTAATAGATATTGCCCTGTTGACTAAAACTCACTTTACCCAACGGTCATATTTTTACATACGTGACTACATCACTGATCTGATCACCCAGATGACACCTCCCATGGCGGATCTTGCATCCTTATCCATAAAACAATTCCTCATATTGTTATGCCATTCAATCCACCTCAGTATCCATTTCAACTCGCCCTTTCCATATAACATTTTCAGCTGTATACTGTAACTCCTGGTAATTCCCTTTCTCAGAGCCTTCTTGATTCTTTATTCCGATCCTTCGGACCGCGGTACATTGCTGAAGGAGACTACAACGCCAAACACCAGCGATGGGGTTGTCGAACAAATAACTCCCACGGTTGCATTTTATCCCGTATTTCAACTTCCAAATGATATTCTGTACTCTCACCCTTGAACCCTACTTACTTAAACGTCCTGATATTCTTGATGTACTTCTATCTTCTGAAATTGAATCCTCTCAAACCATCATCAAATCCCTTGACGACCTTTTATCAGATCACAGCCTAGTTCTGCTTCTTCTGCATTCAAATCCCGTTCCTAAACCCTCTCTTCCTAGACTGATTACAGGACGTGTATACTGGGACGGATTTCGGTATGATCTTGAAAACAAATTAGACTTAAAAACTCCCCTTAAAACAAAAGAAGACATCAACTTAGCAATTGACAGACTTACAACATCAGTATAAATTAGTATACAGGAAAATACTTTACCCCGAAAAATTCATAGTACACAACAGAATAACCTGCCACAACATATTCGTACCTTACTAACTGAAAAACGCAGAGCTTGAGCGAAGTGGCACCCTACTAGATACCCACCAGACAAAAATAATTACAACAACTTAACCAACAATCTTAAGACAGAAATAAGAAAATTCAAAATACAAAACCGTACTCAAAGTCTTAATACTTCTGATAAGTCATTATGGATAACTACGAAAAAAACTTCATAAAATCAAAAACTTTAATCATCCTCTCCTTACAACTTCCCAAACCTGGACAAGATCAGACGTAGAAAAATCCCAAATTTTCGGCAAGCACCTCTTTAAATCATTCAACCCCCATCCTGATACATTCAATCCTCATCACCTTCAATGTGTTGAAACTGAATTAAATATTCCTCTCCAAATGTCTCCTCCTCATAAAGCATTCCATCCTTCAGAGGTATCTAACATAATCCACACATTACCCTCTTACAAAGGCCCTGGTCTTGATCTAATTACAGCCCAAATCCTGTAACTCTTTCCTCAGAAAGCGATCCTATTCCTAACCTATATTTATAATGCTATTCTCCGCACCACATACTTTCCCAATCCATGGAAACTATCCATCGTAAAGATGATACCTAAGCCAAAAAAAGCCACCTGAACTCTTATGGGTAAAATCCTGGAAAAACTCATTCTGAAACGCCTGAATCCTATCCTAGAACCACAACATCCCTTATTACCAGTTTGGTTTCCGAACGTCACACTCCACTATCCAGCAATGCCATCGTGTGGTGGACGTTGTCTCGTCCGCATTGGAGCCCAGGATGTACTGCACTGAAGCCTTTCTCGACGTAGAACAAGCCTTTGACCGAATCTGGCCCCAGAGACTGCTTTACAAACTCCGTAAATTCCTTCCTCCTACGTACTTCCTCATTATGCAATCCTATTTCAATGACAGAACATTCAGAGTAAGTCACAATTCCCCTCATTCATCCCTCTTTACTGCGACTGCCGGAGTTCCTCAAGGAAGTATCCTAGCTCACATCCTCTACACAGTGTATACAGCTGACATCCCAACCCATCCTAGCACTGTCCTCACCACTTACGCTGATGACACATGTTTGTTATCAGTAAATAATGATCCCTTCATTGCATCTCAGACACTCCAATCCCACATCATAAACCTTCAAGAATGGTGTCAAAAATAGAGAATTAAAATAAATCCCATCAAATAACCTTTACTCTCCGTCGTAAACCTACGACATCCTGTCCTACGGTGTCCCTTAATGATATTCCTCTAATCCCTGTTGAACAGATCCGCTACCTGGGACTCCATTTGCACAAACGTCTCACTTGGAATCCACATACAAGACTAAAACGACAAGAAACGACCCATCGTTATAGACTACTCCAACATTTACTAGACAAACGATCAAAGCTTCCAATAAATTACAAGAGACTCATTTACATGACAGTTATTAGACCTATTTGGATATACGGAGTTGAGCTTTGGGGCTCCACTAAACCATCGAATTATTCTTGCATTCAATCCTTATAATCCAAAATCCTTAATGCTCCTTACTTTGTCACGAATAAAATTATCTATAAAGACCTCAATGTTGCATATGTTGCAGATTTAGCCCAAACCAGATACCAATCCTTTCATTGTAAACTGCGCTCCCACACGAATCCGTTAGTCTCCCAACTTGCTTCTCATTCGATACCTGATAACCCACCGAGGCGTCTGAAAAGAAGATGGCCAAGAGACCTTCTAGCTTAGAACATTTTTTGAAGTGCTACTAGTGAGTAGTTCTTCACAAGTGATTTACATGTCATTATAATCATTTCCTCAAATTTACATGATGTATATTGATGTACAGTTGTAAATATAAATAAATAGTTTAAAAAAAGAAAGTTTTTCTTTTTATCAAATTGTTTGGTACTACTATTGACGAGGCGCTCCAACACCTTCACGAGCCCAGAATACCTTTTATCGATTCTAACCTTGTTCCAATTAATTTCGATTTTTTAGTTGCTATTTTTCGAGAGGGGGAGGCTATTCTCCTTCATTTAAACACAAAATCTTATTCCATGTCCAAACTAAAATTGACTTCTGTTATACATTCTCATATTAAAATGAGAAATACGAAAATAATTATATGGAAATAAGAAAATACCAAAATATAAAATACCAAATAAATGTTGAATTAATATTATAATAAATAAAAATGAATACAAAACTAAATCACAAGCATTGTAAAACTTTCTAACGATCTGGAAGTGGAAATAACAAATTTTAAATACATATAGAAGATCCATTTTAAAAGATGTTTTGTTGATTTTTGCAGGGAAGTGGAAATAAGAAAGTATGAAACTTCTGATATATTTTATGGAACTAATACTACAAATATACCTCACCTTAGGGCAATAAGTTAAACGGATGAGAATGAATCCATTCACAAAATATGTAGACTAAAAGTTTCTCAGATAAGGGAAGAGGAAATAATGAAATACAAATATATAAAACACCGAATTCATATAGAAACTAATAAACTAAAGTTGTTATCTTATGTTACACTTTCACACATCAAGGAAAAAAAAACAAAAAAAAAACATCAGTATATAAAACACTAAATCCATGTTGAAACTCATGTTGTTAACTTCTATTTCACCTTTTTACTTTTAACAGGAGGAAATATCAAAATAACAAACTAAACAAAACAACCCAAGTTAATACTGTAGAACTGGATGTTTACATGTAAGGTTATAGGGAAGAGGTATCGATTAAATTGGAAGAGAAGCTTTGGAATCGATTTAGCAGGTGCATTTTAGATCGGATCGATTGAGTGGAGCGCTTTTTCTACAGTTATACCATTATATCCCTGTCCCATGAAATTGAAGTTTTTTTGGAAATAATTGATTTTGATGCATAACGTATTGTTACTTCAATATCACCACTGTTAACATCATGAAACATACATCCAAAAAATGTGATTACATAGTACATAATAACATGAGAATTATTTGTGAAGCAACTACCTAGTGGTAGCAATTCTGTAAAAGTTCTATTAGAGAAGGTCAAAAGGCCACCTTCTTTTCAGACACCTCGGTGGGTTGTCAGGGATATAATGGAAAGCAAGCTGTGAGATTAATGGATTTCAATGGTTATGGAGTTTACTATGAAAGGATAGGTATCTGGTTTGGGCTAAATCAGCAACATAAGGAACATTGAGGTTTTTATAGTTAGGTATTTTTGTAAAAAAGTATGGAGTATTAAGGATTTTTTGAAGTATTTTGGATAGCAAGGATTGGATACGAGATAAATTAGATGGTTTAGTGGAAGCCCGTAGCTCAACGCCCTACGTCTAAATAGGTCTGATAACTTTCATGTAAATGAGTATTTTGTTGTGAATCAGGAGTAAACGACGAGCATTTTCCTATTGTTTTAGTCTTGTATGTGGATCCAAGTTAAAAGGCTAAATTAATTAAATTTTTTTAGCTAGCTTTTTTTTTTTCTTTTTTACAAAGAATGACATCTTCAAACCAAGGTAACAGAAAAAATTAACTTAAAAAAGAGAAATGTACATAATGATTTTATAACTTTTCTTTTTTTTTTTTTTAATTTATGCACTCACAACAAGATTCGCCTGCATTTGCTGAGCCGTTGATGCAGACATATTCTAAAAAAGGCAAAGAAAAATATTTACAAGAATTAGCTGCAACAATTTGCAACTTTTAAAGTTACGTATTTTTATTTAAGAATAATGAGGCTTTTCAAAAAGGAGACTATTTGAAATTCGGCGGAACACATCATGCTCCAATAATAAGTACAATGTAAGATAACTTATCTTTAAGACCAGACGGAGATCCAGAAGAAGAACTTTCGAATGAGACGTTAAAGGCCATGCGAAATTTAACGTAATATGACGGTTTGGTGTAATAATAAATACAATGCCCAGTGGATTTCATATCGACACCTATAAGGTTCATTTGTATAATAAAAGTATATACAAATGAAACTGCGAAATTGTTTGTTACTTTATATGTTTTGTACTATATGCCTTCCAGTATAAATATTTAAAGACAAACCTTTTCATTCGTTTAAAAGTTTTTTTGTTTTTTAACCCAAATAACGCAAACTTTCCTTGATAACTTACTTGGCATTTTATCAGTGATTCCTTAGATCTTTTTAATAAAACTGCGAAATTTTATTACCTTCACAATTTTAAGCTCACATTTAAAGGTGAAAAATAGATTTTATTTTTTTTTTTTTTTATTATCCTACATAAGTATTATATGAGAAAAAAATAATAATTTGATACCCAAGGTGTTTTTACTCAATTTAACATGTTTAGAAAACATCAGATTTTAAAACTTATGTGTGGAGACTTCCAGAGATTCCCATTGGAGCTAGCTGTGTGACATGACTGTGTGATGCTTCAATTGCTTTGTAAACCTTTCAAAATATCTTTAAAATGGCTTAATATTGCCAATATATGATTTCTAATACACTATTTTAAGAATGACAATAGAAGTATATACCAAAATAAATAATGAAACAAACTTCCTTGCCCCTTCAAGAAATTTGGAAATATTCGTCACAGTAAAAATAGCAGACAATATTATATAATTAATATTAAATAATTTAACAAAACTCATAATTCGCAGTTTTATTCTCTATAATGATATATGATGGATATTTTTTTATCTGCGAATCATAAACAAAATAAAAATAAGTTTTTCTCTTATCAAAAAGAAGAACTACACTTATCAATAAAAACAAAAAACTTCATTATTCCTAAGGAAAACGTTTTTCTCTTCAAGTCAAAACTTTGATAAGGAATATATGAAATACAAATCAATCATTTCATTATGGCCTTCAGCTTGGGGAGATGTTTGGGAGCAAGAAAATAATGATATATCTATCTATCTCTCTATAATGCTGGGTTCAATTATACGCTCTTGTTTTTTATTAATGGTTTAAGATATTTAAAAAAAAAATATCACTATTAAATAATATTTCATTTATATTTGTTTTAAATTTAATCATTGAATTTTTTCCAATGGAATAACCATGCAAGTAGTCATGGAATTGTTAATTAGAGAAATTAAGCATTGGACTATATGGCGTCCAGTATGATGGATATTTCTATTAAGTATTTGCTGTACTTCCTTTTTATCTTAATCTTACTTGTTTTTTCTTTGATTCTCATTTGTGTATGTATACGTCTTTTGAGAATAAATTAATTCTAATATTTTTTTTTTTTATAAATTTAAATATATCAATAAGAACTCTAATTTTTTTAATTTTATTTTTCTAATTTTCAGGTAAGGCGGAGAATTTTCATCTATTGGCTGAGGAAGGCGATAAGTAACAATTATTCTAACTATTATTAATTCTATTGGTAAAGATGTACTATTTGTTGTTGCCAACATTTGTTTGCAGAGGAGACCGTATATATATATATATATATATATATATATATATATATATATATATATATATATATATATATATATATATATATATATATATATATATATATAGTGACCAGGTGTGCCCATAGAGGGTATCCCGAACTCGAATTTGTTCAACAGCTGAAGTAATAGGATTTCAAATTTCTGTCTACGACCATATTCGAACTCTGGTCCGCTAGTATTGCAGTCTAGTTGTGCATTAGTCACTGAGCTTCAGAGCATGAACTTAAAATAAAATAACAGCTGAATATAAGGAATATTTCTTTTTAAACTGCTTTGTTTTCATCTACCTGTATTTGTATATTTATAACTATTTTTCAATATTCAATGTATTAATACCTTTAACACATTTATATAGTATTTGACGAGGAATTAGTGGATTTTCAGGTATTGGGTATTTTTACAAAAAACATTTGAAACATTAAAACATCACTTTTCTTTGGGTGTATTTAGATATTTGTTATGGAACTGAACTTATTTTTTGTATATATTGTTCTAATTGCTCTCTTCTAATTAGTGTCAGTGAGAACTTATTTTTTTGTATATATTTTTAAAACAAGTTAATAAAAACTTATTTTTTACGTAAACAATGTTAACTTCTATCGAATACAAGTAGTATTGTTTTAAAACATTGTAACCTATGAAAGTATTGCGGTTTTCCAAAGTAAAATATATTAACAAGCATGCTTTTTGTGAGTAGGAAATAATTATAAATACCTTAAAAAGAACAGCTATAGTTTCGTTTTATTCGTCATATTAGATGTTTGCTAACTCTAATGGAAATGTCACTGTCAGCCGCAGCCATCTATTTCCTTAAGGAAATGTGCAGAAGGGTGGAAAGTGGCTACATGAAACTACCGAACTCTTTACGTCATTTCTGCCTTTGAGGAAGCCATTTATTTGAAAATACAAAACAAGTCAAACGTATAATACGATATTTTATAAAATATCTTAAAATGGCAATGCCTGTTCCGTAATTATTTTGCCCAAGTACTATGTTCTAATATTTAAAACACTCAAAAATAAAAAGGTATGTTCATTTTATTACAATTCTTTCTTAATATATAATCATATTATTTCTTTTTTTTTTTTTTGATCCTAGTGACACCTTCTACTTGGTGTTAGTGAGATGTAAGGTATGGGAATAAACGTTTACCATGTTAAATTGAATGTAACAGGAAAAAAAATCTATTAATTACTATATTATTTGCTTGGGAATCATGTTTCTAACTAAATTCTCAATAGCTCAGTTCTCTAATACGAATTAACAAACTGTCAATGGTGAAAGTTGTAGTAAAATATCATGTTTCTCAACTTGATATGAGCTATGAAATGTTGCTGTCAGGACAAAAATGACACCAATCCAATTATTCTACTTTTGTGATGAACGGCTTTACAAAGCTCTTCTCTATAAAGGCTAAAATAATTGATTTTTTTTTTTTTTTTTTTTTTTTTTTTAATGAACTAAAATCTTTCACAGGTGTACAAGAATAAAATATACTGTTATATGCCTTTTAGAGGAAACAAAATCAAATAAGTACTTGGAACTAAAATTAAACTAAAAACAAATATTAAAATTGAGATTTGAGGTTAATTATGGATATGGAACTAAAAATGGTGTAACTCCGAACAGTCACTTTTCATAGTTTGAGAGAGTAAAATCGTTATATGCAGTAAGGTACAAACTTTTACATACTAAACTTTCTGTGTGTAAACTGATGGTTTTTAAAGTCTCATAAAAATTATTTTGATGTACTTTATGTATGTTCCACGGTGAGTGTGTCGACATGTTATGCCGACCACAAATATCTATACAAACTTCTGTAGTTGGTTATTACATTTTTGAAAAAAGTTCATATTTCTTAATCGTTTTTCATTATTTTTTCAATCCCCCCTGATTTGGCCTGGAGAAATTGGAATTGGTCAGGTTGAAAATCGTAACTGCTTCTACAACTTATCATCTAGGAAGTGTATATAGATTTTTAATACTTTCATTTTTTTTTTTTTTTTTTTTTTTTTTTACGGTTAATTATTTGACTTTTTATTTGCTTTAGACTTTATTTTCTTATGGTATGTTTAATTTTATTGTTATTACCTTCAGTGAATATCTGTTATAATTAGTTACAAGCAATAAGTGTATATATATATATATATATATAGATAGATATAAAAAAGTAGGCATGAGATTATTAAACCTGGAGTGGCACTCTGGAGTAGCTGGGTGTGCCCCAGGAGGGTCTTCCCTCTTTGAAGCCGAGCCACAACGGAAATAATGGAAAACGAAATTTCTGCTGTCAGTCGGAATCGAACTCCGGCCCAGTAGGATGGTAGTCAAGTGGGTTACCCACTGAGTTACAGCGCCTCCGCCTATTTCGTATATATGACTAATTAACTATGCTGTTTGCTAGATTGTTATGTTTGGTTTTAATTATTCTATATATTCAGTTTTTATTAGCAGCCAGAAGAAAGTTCATAGGAATCAGAGAGGTTTTATTAGGGGCTTTCGGGGAGAACACGTAAGCGCAAGAATCATTGTCGCAGTCATAAAAGACGCAAAAAATAAGAAAAATGACTGTGCGGTGGTCTTTCTTGACGTTGTTAGCGCTTTTGACAACATTGGGCACTATCACATTGTTAGATCATTAGAAGGAAGAGGTGTTTCACTGGACTTGAGAAACGTTATCGCCGCACTCCAATCCACTAACAAGATTAAAGTAACTGTTGGAGCTCATTCTACTAGCCAGATCAATGTACTGCGAGAAGTCCCCCAAGGCGGCCCGCTCTCTCCCTTGCCGTTTAACTTAGCTATTGATCATCTGTACCAAGACTTTTGTGATCACGATTTCTTGAGACGCTCTGGGTACAAGCTGAGAGATGACCAAGATTGGGTGGTCCTAGCAGGATTTGCAGATGATCAGGCGGTCTCTGCACGTAATAAGTATGCGGCAGAGAGAATTATAGATAGCACCCAAAGGATACTGGTGGAGATTGGTCTGGCAGAAAATCCACAGAAAAGTATGGGCACTGTGTTGGATAGGGGTGAGATGCAAGCAACCACGCTCTCTCTTGAGAATGGAGATGTCATTCACATGGCAAAGGAAGATGACTCTATCAAATATTTAAGATGCACATTCTCGGGAGAAGTAAGGTTCAGTGAAGAATCAATAGAGAAACTTAAGAAAAATTTAGATAAATTAGTAACCCCTTGCCTACTTAAACCGGAACAAAAGTTCAATAATGTCAATCAATATGTGTTCCCCGGATCGACATATCTTCTCCAGACTGCACCCCTTACAATGTTCAGCCCTGCGTTGCTGGATGGGATTGATGTGATGATCCAGGAGCATTAGGGCCGTTGTCGGACACCCTTCGAACACCTCAACTGCGATGTTCTACGCTCCGCGGAAGTACTATGGGTCAGGACTAATCCGATGACAAGGGGAGGCTCCTCTGCAGCACTGGTCCATTGTTCAGCGACTGTCTAATGTTCCGGACACTCTGTTCCAGTCCACATTCCATTATGAAAAAGAGATTGCTGAAGGTGCTAAGAGACTGGGTGTGGATCAGAGCCACAGAAGCGTGAGAGCTCTACGACTGTCGCTGAGAGAGGGCGCTTTTGAGGAATGGGCCAATTGCAGGTGGCAGGGCGTTTGTGTACGTCATTTTAAGGTGACGCAGATATATTTTTATATATATTAGCTAACAGATATATTTGTGAAAAACAAATACTTTCGGGGTCTGAATGGACCAATGCCTTAAAACTCAACATCAAATATGCACCCCTGCGTGGAGTCCCAGGTGCCAGCGGACAGATAGGAGAGGTTGGGTCCCTTTGTCGAGTGCGACAAAAAGTCCAAAACATCAACCCATATGCTGGTGAAATGTCCCAACAACTCACTCCTGATCACACGCCGTCACCACAGGGTCAAGAATGAATTGATAGGGCTCCTCATGAATAAAGGCTTTACCTGCTTTGACGAGGTATACTGCATCGATACCAACGGATCCACGAGGTATGCGGACATTATTCGCGTTTCCGAAGACGGTCGGAGAGCGCTCATAGTGGATCCTACTGTAAGTTATGAAAATAATAACCTCGGTCAATCAGGTGAAGTTGAAATGGAGAAAATGGATATTTATGAAAAATGTATCCCTTTCCTCAAAGAAAAATTTTCACGAGACATTCGGAAATAGAGATTTTTCCGTGAAGAGATTATGGTTTGGGTCTCGCGGAGTCATTCCGGAAAAAACAAGGGGCTTCTTGGAGGACCTTGGCGTGGAGGTGTGGGATATAGCGATAATGGCCGAAAATACAATATTGGACTCCCTGGGAATTATCCACCACCATACATGGTGCATTGGATAGACCATTGTAATTTATAGTTATTAAATATGTAGCAATTTATCTGATTCCTGATTCTAAGTGCACATATGTATATGAATGTGTGGTAGGCAAGAGTAGCATTGATTGTAGAGAGAGAGAAAAGAAAAGGAAGAGAAAAAAGGGTAAGAAAATAAGAAGAACGAGATATGTGAATATTAGGGGGGAAATAACATAAAATGAAAGAATGAAGTAAAATGGGAAAAGAAGACGGAAAAAAAGATGAGAAAAGATAATAAAAAAATAAATAAAAAAAAAGAGGAAGGGAAAAAAAAATGTTATTAGTTTAAGTATTAAGTATTATATTAATAAGTATTAAGTATTATATTAATAAGCATTAAGTATTATATTATGGAACTATAGCTGAATTATAAATATTATAAATATATTGTGGTCTTTAATTGGATAGATGAGTATGTTGTGTTTATAGCAACCCAATAAAGTTGGGCAGCACTATGTTTATTGTTTATTGTCTCTATAAAGCATATATCCCTTTAGTAAGTTTAATGTGGCGTTTCACAGTTATTGACAAAATGTTCTACTTTTCCCTTCCCCACAGCTCTATAATTATTTGTTCTAATTTTGATTTGCTTTAATGATGTACGGAACAAAAAAAAAAAAAAAAAAAAAAAAGTGCTAAAAGTAATGGTTTCCGAGTTATTCGATCAAACAGCTTAGAACATACCATTCCCAACACTTTCTCCCCTCCCCCACCCAACCTCGACCGTTTTCGAAGAAGACTTTCTACATTTAAAGCTAAGTGTGGTGGGCAATTTGCAGCAGGCAGACCTTTTAGTTTTTTGGAGTACAAGGTTCGAAGGCAATTTCCCTTTACTATTTGGGGTTCGTTTGCAATTTAGCACAGTTTATCCAAAATCAACCTACAATGTTTGGTTTTTTGACATATCTCAGAGTAGGAATGGGCAAATTTAACTTTCAAAATCATATCTTGCACAAAATGTAATGTTCTACAACTTTCAGTATACAAAATTGTTTAATTGAATTTGCTATTTTTCTTTTATAGAATTTTAAACAAGAATAAAACTAACGTTTTGAGAAAGTTGGCAAAATTTGTCGATTTTTGGCAATCGATTGTAGGTAAACACCTAAATAATATTCAGCTCTAGGGATGTCTATGCACCTTAAATAAAATAAATTCTCATAACTATAAATAAAATATTATTTTGTTAATGTACATCAATATACTCCAGTATATATTTTAAGAGTTCCACTACTGGGTTAAATAAATGATGACATTCTTTCACTCTTTTCAATTGATTATATCACCGTTTAAGGTAAAAATTGAGGTTAGAATTAAGGCAAAATTTGGCTTTCACAATATCACAAAATGATAAAAAAAAGTTATTGCAATAGTGTATGCAGGTAGTCCTTTAGAAATTTGCTTTGATTAAGTTTTTAGAAGTTCTAAATACTTCCTTTTATTAAATGCCGTTTCCTTCCTTTAAACATTATAACTATTTTTTCTTCAGTTTATGAGCTACTTCAGCTTCAGTTGGTGATTCTATATACTGTTTTTAATATATTTAACAATGGCATATTTAAATGCCGAAAAAAATAAGATCAACAAACGAGAAAATGAGAAAGAAGGTGAAGGAGAAGAGGTTAGTTAGCTAGTCTAATGCAGAAGGGCCAATTGTGCTAAGGACAGGGAACATTTAAGAGAGAATTAGGGTTGGTGCTTGTGGCAGGCTAGCTTAGCCAACAGCTGCCAAGGATACCTACTCTTCCTTAAATAAACGGGCCTTGTCGAGTACCTCCGAATAAGAGTTGTCTCACTGTTTTTCTTTAGATTTTTAATAACAAATATTATTAAAAACGTTCATCAATTCGCATGATTCTTAATTAACTACAACAATTTACACATTTTACAAGTTGGATACATACATAAAGAAAACTACTGAGAGAGGAACCTTTCCCAAAAAATGATTACTGCATAATGAAATTCTTTCTGTTAGCATATTATTAAATGTACAATATTGAAATTTATAGTCGTGATATGCAACTGATATTTGTATAATTTATTGATAATTAGTAAATGCAACTTGATATTGCTGATACCTGATACATTAAGAGCAGCACATGCTGACGAGCCCACCATTGCATCATTAACTTTTTAACACCACTTAACAATAGGAGACTAGATGACCGAGTGAGTTGGGGCGAGCGCCTCTGTGCAGTCAGTACTGAAGGTTGCGGGTTCAAATTAACTTTTACGGGTTAAAATTTCTTTATTGGCAGACCCTCGAAATGAATCTTAAAGAATTGATTGATAACTAGTAGGGTAACTCGTTCTTCCTCTCCTAGTTGGAGAACATAAGGACGTTGAGCACCAATAAACAAGCAAACAAACCACTTAACAATATTACAGGACTGGTTCAAAAATGGAAAATAAAACTCAATTGCACCTTATCACAGCACAACATCTGTACACTCAGACATGTCTCTTGTCCACCTTTCATCATCGATAATCAACACATAACATGGACAAACGAAATTCATTACCTTAGACAAACATTTGATGGAATAATAACTTGAGGCCAAAGAGTAAAATAAAAATGTCTCCCACGTCTCAACTAAAAAAGTTATTGACTTCAGAATGCTATAGCTAGGAGTGGGAGAGTGGCCTGCAGTCTTACTTTATATATCGCACATGCATTTCATGCAAGTGACTCGACTCATAAATTTGATACATCTCATTTACGGTTGGAATTAAAAAGTGATTTAGATACACTTTCGATATCTCACACAAGACTGAAAATTTTACATTTTTTTTTAAATTCATGTAATGGTGTGTCGCTTTTGAAACACATGTACGATATCTGCTAACTCGGCCTACATGTGTCCTATGTATTTTCATGCCGAACTACGTGATAGCCACCTCTATATTTAATCATTTTTATTAATTTATCCCCACCATTGAGGAAAAGAGTAATAAATTTTATGCAAACTCAATTGTGTTTCGTGGCCCTGACGCTGCTCTTTAAGTGTTTAAATTAACTTGAGTTAGAGTTCTTTTAACATTTTTTACATTAGTCGTACAGGTGAATTAAATAGAAGAAGAAGAAGAAGAAGAAGAAGAAGAAAAATGAACTTTATTCTGGGACAACTTGTCCCCTAAGAATAACAAAACAAGTACAATACATAGAACAATCGTCTGGCTATGACAATTAATTATAATAAATGATAATAATAAATAATAATAAAAATTGATTAATAATTAAATTATGAGTTACAAAAATGAATTAAGGAAACTTGTAATAGGATACAATTTATGTGTACTATTATAATGTATATAACTTAAATATTCATGTTTTACATTTGCTCGGAAGATTGAAGATCCAGGAGGTAAAGAAATAGATGTTGTTTAAAGGAAGTAAGAGTGGAGCTTTTTCGAATTGTGATGGGCAATGAGTTCCATAAAGAGGAAGCACGGATAATAAAGGATTTCTCGAAGGATGCAGTTCGATGAGCCGGACTGTATAGGTTGATGGGTTGGGTTCTAGTATTTAAAAGGTGAACGGAGGAGCGCAGAGTAAGGAGGTCATGGATATAGGCGGGTTTTTTGGTTTTTAAGGTTTGGAATATGAGAGCACCCAGGAAGTATTGACGTCAAAAACAGGGGTAAAGCCAACCAATTTCAGAATACTTATGAGATATGCGAGAACGTCTGGAGATCCCGAAAATAAATCTAATAAAATAGTTCATTACTCTTTTACATCTCATCTCGAGCTCTTCAGACAGTCCTCCATATACTGTGCATCCGTAGTCAAAGTTAGGGAAAATGAGTGATGATACTAAAAGTTTTCGAGTACTTAATGGTAATAAATCACGGTAATGTGAGAGTTGCTTAAGAATAAAAATGGATTTCCTCGTGATTTGAGAGATATGGTTATTCCAAGTAAGATGTTGGTCGAAAGTTATTCCCAGATTTTTAATGGAATTTTGGAAATGAATTGGACGGTTTTTGAGGAAAAGCAGTGGATAGTAGGGAAGAGCTTTTAGGTGAGGTTTTCACCCAATGAGGATAGCCTTTGTTTTTTTCTGGATTCAGACTTAATTTATTCTCCACTGCCCAAAGGTTAATGCTATCTATGTCTTTCTGTAGCTTACAAATCGCCTCTAGCATATTTGAAGGATGAAATGATAAATATATTTGCAAGTCGTCAGCATAAAGATGTTATTGGGAGTAGTGGATGCGATTCGGTAAGTCATTAACATAAATAGAAAATAGGGTAGGTGAAAGAAAAGATCCCTGGGGGACTCCTCGCGAGAGTGGTAGTGAAGATGAGTGAGGTTTTCCAGGTATAATTACTGTTTGGAAACGGTTGGATAAAAAGGAAAGAAGCCAGCTTAACGCACTATTAGATATTGAGAGGTTATGGAGTTTGGAGAGAAGGATTGTATGGTCAACAGAATCAAAAGCTTTTGAAAAATCAAATAGAATCAGGATCGTAATATTCTGTTGGTCAAAGGAGGAATAAAGGTCTTGGGTATTTTTTACCAAAGCAGATTGCGTGGAATATCCGGAACGGAAGCCTGACTGGAAAGGATTAAGGAGGGCTTTACATTCAAGAAAGGAGGCGAGTTGGGAATGTGCTAATCTTTCTAATGGTTTGGATAAATTTGATAGGATTGATATAGGTCTGAAGTGGGAAACTGAAGAAGGAGAAGGTACTTTGTTCAATGGACGGACAAGGACTTTTTTCCAAGCTTTAGGAAAAATGGAGCTTTGTAAGGAGAAATTATAAATGTGGAGCAGGGCAGGAAAGATAACAGGAAGGCAGAGTTTTATTATTTTTAAAGGTATTTGATCCAAGCCGCAGTCGTTGGTATGAGATTTAAAGACTGAATCGATTAGGTCATTAGGTGAGATATTAAGAAAATAAAAGTTATTAGAATTGAATGGGGTTTGAGGAATAGAATAGGATAAGGTGTTTACAGGGATTTCATTAGGGTGGGGGTCAGCAAAATAGGAATTAAGTTTCATCTGGAGTGACTGGATAGTTGTCATCAGGTTTGGAACTGGATACTGAAAATTTTCTCAAAATTTTCCATTGAGATTTAGGATCAGGAGCTTGGGATAGAATACTATGAAAATACTGCGCTTTAGCACGGCGTAAAGAGGACTGGGTAAGGTTTCGAAGAAGTTTAAAAGATGAATAATCTTCTGAATGTCTAGTTCGCCTGAAGCGTCTCCTGGCAGCATCTCTTCGCTTCATCAGATTTCTAATGTCGGGGTTTATCCATGGAGCTGGCAGTCGTCGGATAATTGAGGTTTTGAGAGGGGCAAGATGATTAAGGACAGTATAAAGGTTCGATGTGAGGCATTCCACCATTTCGTCAATTGAGGATAGGGAATAGATGGGTTCAATGGAATGGGATAGGGAGTCAAGTAGAGGTTCTATTCTATCTGGGGTTATGAGTTCAAGATTTCGCCAAGATATTTTCTTGGGAATAAGAGTAGGAACAGATATCTCATAAGAGATTTGGATTAGATCGTGGCATGAAAGGAAAGGTACTGGATTTTGAGAGAAGGATAATAGGTTTTTAGGAGAGTCAACAAACATGAGGTCAATTAATGTATCTGTGAACTGGGTATGATGAGTTGGTTGGAAAGGTACTGTAAAAAGATGAAGGGAATACACCAAGTCCATTAGATAAATCTTATCAGGCGAATCTGAGAGAAGGTTAGTATTGAAGTCACCAGCTATGATGATATTATTATATAAAGGAACATAAGTGAAAAGGGATGATTCGAATGAAGGGTCGAATTTGACCTGAGGAGGGCGGTAAACTATGATGTAAAGTAGAGAAAATGATTCAGAGGAGATTCCAGTAAACATGTATTCTGGGTGTGGAATATCAGGAGAGCTGGATTTTAGAAGAATTTTTGCCCTCAGATTGTCTCGGACATATAAGGCAATACCTCCACCAGTTCGATCCATCCGATCATGGCGAATGAGGGTGTAATCAGGAATAGATACGGAAGAGGAGGGAATATATGGCTTAAGCCAGCTTTCTGAAACGGCAATGATGTGGTAGGTGTTATGGAGAAAGTAGTCATAGAATTCATCGAAATGTGCTGGGAGGAATTGGGAGTTAACGTGACATGTCAGTTATAATAGTCTGTGTAGTTAGAAAAGAAGACATTAGAATAATGCCACCCTTTTTTTTTTCTACCAAAGGGTCCTGAGTTTAAGTATTGCAAAGATCAAATATAAAATTAGAATGCAACTTTTTTGTTTAGCAATATTTAGTCTGAGGGACCCTGTAGTTAAACTATGTTGTTCAGCAATGTTTCTTGGCCTTGGATTAAGTACAGTTTTCATACTCCCATACCTGGTAAGATCCATAACACGGTTTCAGAGCAGATGTCTCTCATGGTCAGATTGTAGATTGAGTTTTTATTGAGTTTTTAGCTCTCATGGTCAGTTAGCAGTTGTAATGTGCTTAAAACCACGACGTAAATCAATGTTTGAGGTACCTTTTTTACCGTTAAGCATTTATAGTGACCATTGACTTGCTAATAAATAACATCATAGCTTTATGATACTTTTTTGCATTATGTTATTATAAAATGTCTCCGAAAAAACTCTAACAACTTTAAATTTGTCGAGGAAGACAATTTCATTTAGGTTTATTTTTTTCGTTTTGTACCTTCTGTGGATCCTCCCATCGTAAGTACCGTTTTTCGTTGGCTGATAAATTACTACTATCTCATTTTTCTCCCTAAAATACCCAATCTTCTAATTAGAGGGCACTTTTGGCATTAAAAAAGTTGTTGAAATAGTGAACATTGTTATATAGCCACAAAATAACTTAAAGTTTTGCCCTGGAAAAAAATTTAATAATTTAATCTTAAGCATAATTTTTACATTTCAGATTATTATTCTTCATATTTCATTATTAACTGCTCGTCATACACATACAATGCCGCTTATTAATAAAATTATATAAATGAAAAGGTTTCTTTTTTTACATGAAAAACGTTTAAAAGAAGATCGTAAAAATTCTGCGACACTTCTTATTCCATAATACCAGTCGGTTGTTTTATTTGCCTCCTCTGATTCTTTCTTTTTCTTTAGTTATTCACCCTAAATAAGCAAGAATATAAAAATTTAGGTATGAAAAGGAACACCGCACAGATTTTAAACAAAGAATACTAATCAACCCCGCATAAGGAAAATGCGATCGGTATCAAATATATCAGTTACATATTTCACATTTTAAGTTAACCCCCAGTGCAAGTCATCTCATATTCTAAATTGGAAGCTAAAATATACGAAATTTGATTTAGTTACATTAAATAATTCTCTCGCCTGTTATTTTTTAGAAATCTCTCAGCAACTTTCCTACCTTCACTTCTATTTGCATTCATTACGTGTAGAATTATTCCAGAATAAAGGTCAAAACTCATTTTATGCTCCTATCGCTTCATTTAAATGCATCGCTCCTTTGCTCTTCCCTTTCACAATCCTTTAAAAATGTTTAAAATAACAATAAAGCTTCGTTACGACATATTGTCTTTTATTGTGTACCCTGTTTGAGGGGCGTGTATTTTAATACATGTACATGCTCCATGCAATTAGCATATTACATGTATCTAACATGTTTAGTATTTTATAATAATATAAATAATTTACATTAAAATTATTATGATGAATTTTGAATAGGTACAATAAACAATGTAAAAAAGAAACAAAACAAAATTAAGTGAAAATTTCATAACTGACTAACACAAAACATAAGTGAATATACAAAAAACAAAACATAAAAACATCAATGAGTGCGGCTTTACGTCGTTGGTCGCTTCTTTACTTCTTTGAGGAGTTCTAAATCACATTCAGTGATGAACTTTTTTATTTCCTTGAGATATTTTTTAAAAATATCCTTTTCTGGAAGCGGCCTATTGTCACATTTTAGTAGTATGCACTTTGTTAGCTGTACTCTCTTGTAGTCAAAAAGAGGGCAGATGTATAGAATGTGATGACATCTACTTATGCAATTGCTTTGAATAATAAAATACTGAGAAAATTGTATGTTTAATTAAATCACATAGTACTTAAACAGAATTTATAAGTGACATGAGGTACACTGTCTGAAACAAAAGTCTACATACATCTGAAAGGATATTCGATAAGGAACAAGAGAGCTTGGAGATGTGAAAAAAAAATAAATTCGAATAATAAAACTTATTTAAATTATACTTGACAAGATGTACATATTTAATTATACACTAATATAAGCTTTAATGTAATTATTTAAAATATTTTAATAGTTAGAAATCATAATCATATATGAAAAAACGAATAATGAACAGGAATAAAAATCAACTTCTTAATTTCGCAATTTAATGCATGGTAGATATTTATTTATTTTCATTTTCATTTATTTATTAATAATATTTTACAAAAGAGAAAGAAACAGGAAAATATCAGTGTGGAATCATTAAGAGTAAATCAACTACTAACCAAATTTTTACAACCAGGATGATCCTGTAAACGACAAGAGAGTACCGGATTAATACTTATCAAGTTTTCATAGCCTTTAACCAAGCTTATGCCTCAATTGATAAAGGGGAAGCATATATGGTCATGAAGAAATGAATATACCCAAGAAGTTAGTCAGATAAGTGAGAATAACCATGGTAGGCAATAGGTGCTTTGTAGGGATGAATAAGGCATTGCCATGAGGTGTTGGCACGATAACAGGTGCGAGACAAGGAGATAGTCTCGCTTGCCTTATATTTAATCTCTCTCTAGCAAAAGCCATAAGAGGTTCTGGAATCCAGATAGGAGGCAAAGTTCTAAACCATAGCACACAAATTCTTGGATATGGCGATGAGCTAGATCTAGTCGGAAGATCAATGTAAGCCTTTGTAAAATAGACAATTCGGCGAAGACAAGGACTATCCGTAAATGAAGACAAAACCAGATATGTGTGTATCAAGCCCCCTAGTCAGTCATCTGCTGCATACGTAAATTTGGGACAAAATGATATCGAAGTAGTCCAGGTATTTGTTTATCTGTGCACGCAGATTAATGTCCGAAATGGCATCAGTAACTAAATTGGACGGCATATTATGGGAGCCAATCGATGCTATTACGCTCTACGCAGCACTTGTCTCGAAAAGATAGGCTGAGAATTTATAAAACAATAGTCAGACCCGTTCTCACATATGGATTTGAATGCTAGGCGATTTCAAAGAACAATGAGTGGCATGAGACTGGCGTATACTAAGGCAATCTTATCTACTAGCAGTACCCCCAATAAGGCTGAGCCAGTGCCTTGCCAGTCGCCATCATGGGAGGTGCTACTGGCTTTTTCTTCAGATTATTACGTATTGTGATACGTAAACTTATATATATATATATATATATATATATATATAAGTTAAGGTATAGGGAATAGGAATAATATACTTAATACCTAACTTAATCCTATTTAAACATGTAAATATGTATAAGGAGAATTATTTAAGGAATAAATCAGTTATATTTCAACTACTCAGGCATTCATATGTCAATCCTTTTTCTTTTATTTTAATCTAAGACATCTGAAAATTCATAACTGGTGCCGAAACCCGGGAGTTAGCGTGTGTGAGAGTACCGGAAGGTAAGTAAAAAAATTTCTTAATTTTTTTTTTCGTGTGTGATCTGCAATTAAAAAAAAAAAAAAAAAAAATGCCAGAGGGATCAGAAGGCGTATTAAGACAGCCGGTTCTAGCTGAAGCACATGCGAACACATTAGCTTGGATGAAAGTGAGAGTGGCCACTGCGCAGGAGCTGCGGAGGGCAATATCGGACCTAGAGAAGTTCACTGGAGAGATAGGTAAACTTAATCACTTTATTAAAGGAGGAGATAGGCTGTTGGCTAGAATTGAGGCCCAGGTAGCGGATAATTTGGTGGATTCGCGTGACGCTGAGTCTCTGAAGGCGGACTTAATCTGTCGAGTGAAAAGGAATATTCTGAACCAGATTCAAGCAGATGAGGGGACTTCATGGGAGGTCGTAAAAAGTCGCTTGAAGGAGGCGTTTGGCGGAGGAAGATGGACCATTGAAGAGGATATATATCAATTGTTCCGAGAGAGAAAGCAGCAGCATCAAACTCCGGGTCAGTACGCGGCAGGGATGTTGGTCCGCTACAGTAAGCTCATGGAGAAGATGCGAGGGACTGTATTAGCAGAAGCAACGGCGGCCCGGATGGCGTTTTTAAGCACGGTCTGGAAGGTGCAGTTAGCTAGGGAAACTGCTAAGAAAGAAGGCTTTCAATCTGACCGGACATTCGTGGAATGTACCCAGGAGTTAATAGATTCGGGTGCCCGAGAGGAAGAAGCACGCATGGAAGCTTTTGAGTGGAACAGGTCGACAGCAGGAACAGTCGACCGAGGATCGCCCCAGTGGCGTGGAAGAAGTCTCGCCCAGCAAGGGATAGACCAGTTTGGAACGAGAGAAAATCAGGTCCGTCCAAACAGAAAGGTGGATCAAGAAAGGAAGAGAGAAGATGCCATGGGTGCGGAAAAACCAGGCCTCTTGTGACACAGTGTCCGCGGACCAAATGCTTTGAGTGTGGAACGAAAGGTCACATCGCTCGCCAATGCCCCTACATTTTTCGCCGAAAGGATAGCCAGCAGGGTGAACCAATGGAGGTGAATGCACAGGAAATACGGAGAAGATCCCAAGCTGTGCGGAGGAGCTCACCCGAAGAGGTGTCAGAGGCGTCTGGAGTTTCTGGAACAGAAGAGGAGCCGGAGAGCAGTGGCGAGGAAGGTGCTTGGAGCAGTCAGCGGCGGAGAACCACGCAGAAAAAAGAGCAGCGCCAAGCAGCAGCCGAGAGGAGGAGGCAGAGCAGGACATGAGGAGGGTGCTGGAGGAGAGGCGGCCACGCGTTCTGGTGCCACAATGTAAGTAGTCAACGCGATAGCTGGTTGCCTATAATTAAGTTGAAGAGTAGAGTAAGTCTACCAGACACCGGGAGCTCCAATACTCTGATGTCAAGAGACGCGGTAGACAGGTTATGTGGTAAGGAGAGGGCGTCCCAGGTAAAGGTATGTGGCTGTAGGTTGATCACCCTGTGGGGGGCCCTGTAGCGTGATAGGAGAGTTAGAGGTGGGGCTAAAGAAATGGGCGGAAACGGGAAACAGCTTGCGGGTACATGTTGTGGAGCAGATGCCTCGTGAATACCAGGTGATTGTCGGTTGTGACTTGCTGGGGCAGTAGTTGCGAGCATACGGAATCGAAAAGGGAAGTGGCAAATACGTTTGGGGAATAAATTATATAAATGCCAACGAGTGGTGAATGGGTCGCGCATTGCAGCGGTGAGTAGCGTGACTGATTGGAGGAAAGAATTAAAGCGGGAATATGATGATATTTTTTCAGGGAAGGGGATGTTTTGAGCGCGACGGGGAGAACCGTTCATGAAATCCCACTTAAACAGGAGAGGGTTTCATACGTAAAAGAGCGTCGCTATCCACATGCACTGAGACAACATATCCGGACGGAGTTGAAAAGTTTGTTAAATCAGGGAATAATTCTCAATAGTTCGTCTCCGTTTAATAGCCCTGTAGCAGAGCAAGGTTGATAACAATGCCGTCCATAACCTCCTTGCTTTGAGTGTTACAAGTACGGACACAGAGAACAGAACACATGGTGAGAAGGCTATGATATAGTTGCAACGGTGTTGTCTTATGATGTGACTGGTGGAGTGTCGGCTCTGGGGTATGCACACCAATAGCGCTCAATTAGTGACTGTAAGTCTGCTATGGAAAGAAATAAGCATTGTTTATATATTGTTTAATAGTGTTGTACGCAATCTTTAATATTCATTCATTTTCTTTTTTATTATTAGTTATAGTTCCTTATAAATTAAAACTTGTAATTGTTTGTTCAGTTTAAATGTAAATATAACAAAGTGTTTTCCTTGGTTGTAATAATTGTAAAAAGACTATGGTTAATTACACCACGTGTTCTAAGTAACCCTCACTTCAATCGATTACCTACCAAAGAGGTAATAGCCCCTTATGGGCGGTAAAAAAGAAAAGTTCGCCGGATGATAATAGGGAATCATATAGGGTAGTCGTCGACTTTAGGAAGTTGAATGAGAACACCGTGGACGAAGTATATCCTATTCCTCGGTTTGACGATATCATCGACAGGTTAGGCAGAGCTGTGATATTTAGTACCCTAGATCTGAAAGCCGGCTATCATCAGATTAAAATCCATCCCAGAGATCAAGCGAAGACCGCGTTTACGTTTCAAAAGGGGGCATTTTGAATTCACCAGAATGCCATTCGGGCTAAAGAATGCACCCCTTCCTACGGGGTATTGACGAAGGGATATGCCTGATTTATATGGACGATCTGCTCGTATTTAGCTAATCGGAAGAGGAACATGTAAAGCATCTCCGTCAGGTGTTTGAGAGAGTGGGAGAATTCGGGTTGCGGTTATCACCGGAAAAATCTGTCCTGGGGAAAGCTGAAATTAATTTTTTGGGCCACACGGTGTCTAAGGAGGGAGTGAAGCCGGATGTCTCTAAAGTCAGCGCGATCACGAGAATGGAAATACCCCGAGACGTAAAAGGGATTTGGCGACTGTTAGGAGCGTTGAATTATTACCGGAGGTTCGTACCGGACTTGGCTAAATATTTGGTACCTACGGAAGGAGGAACCCGTACTTCCTCCCGCATTTCCAGATTTCACGCGTCCTTTCACAGTTACGACGGATGCTAGTGAATACGCGGTGGGTGCGGTTCTGTCCCAGGAAGGGTCGGGAGGAGATCGCCCGGTAGCGTACGCAAGTAGGCGACTAACTGAGGCGGAAGCGCGATACAGTGCCCTGGAGCGTGAACTTTTGGGTATAGTTTGGGCGGTAGATCACTTTCGACCTTATCTGTTTGGTAGGCGATTTAGGGTCCAGACAGACCACCGGCCGCTCCAGTGGGTAGGAAAGTTAAAAGAATCTTCAGCAAGGGTTGCTAGATGGAAGGAGTTGCTGAGCCAATACTCGATGGAAATTGTATATATAAACCGGGTAAGGATAATGTTGTCGCTGACTGGTTATCAAGGGCGATTACCGTGAACGCAATTGAGGATGAGGCTTCGGGACCCTCGCGGGACATTCGGCAGTTTCTCCAGGAATGGTCGCCGGAGGAAGAACGGGAGCCATGCCCAACGAATAACGATCGAGAGTCATAGGGAGGAAGAAGCTCGGTGAGTGAGAGAGCGGTAAATATGGAAGAGAGGGAGGAGATTGTAAATAATAAAACCAATCAGGTCGTTTGGAAAACCAAAACAACAGGTGTTATGAAAATCGAATATACTCGATATGGTATTTCGGTCGCGTATAGCGACCATCTGGTCGGAACCAGGAAAAACTTCATATTTGTATGTGGGGAATGCAACTGTCTGGGGGAAAATACGGCGGTTATGGGAAACTGAAAAGATTGGGCTGGATAGAACATTCGTGCGATGCCTGTTGATGGTAGAAACAGTAACGGAGGCGGATAGACAGCGCCTACCACCAAGGCAAGACGAACCATCGGGGCCTGAATGAGACTCTTCATGCTCTAAGGCGGAAATATTATTGGATCGAGATGAGTAGGCCGGTGGAGGAAGTACTCGGGGCTTGTGAGGTTTGCCACACTACGAAATATGACCGGCATCCCCTCACGGGACGGCAGGAAGAGACGGAGACACCCATGGGGCCGCTTAGTGACCTTCAAGTGGACACATTCACGTGGAAAGGATTCAAATGGGTGACGGTTATCGACGTCTTTAGCAAAGCGGCCATGGCGTATCCGATAAGGGTCTGCGGAGGCTGTTGTCAGGGCTCTAAGAACGTTGTTTCAGTTCTACGGGGTACCAAATAGAGTATCGTCAGATGGAGAGCGGGAGTTCGACAATGCCAACATTAGGACGGAGATGAGAGCATTGGATGTGGAATGGCATATTAATACCCCGGGGCACCCCAAGAGTAGAGGGGAGGTTGAGCGGCTCCATAGCACACTAGGGGACCACCTCCGTGTCTTTCATGTCGATAAAGGTTTAGAGGCGGACATGGCGATGCCGAGAGCGGTTGCAGCCTACAACCATTCTATACATATGGCAACGGGGTTCTCTCCATTTGAAATTATTTTCGGTCTCCGTAATAGAAGAAGGGACGAGCGCAATAAGGTAGTGGATGAGGATCTGGTGGAACGGTTAGCAGCGAACCGAATGGCATTGGTTAGCCGGTGGGATAAGGTTAAAAAACGGATGGTAAGTGAGAAGAGTAAGAGGGTGAAAAGGGAAAACCTGAGGGTGCGGGACGTAACAGAAAGGTTGCAAATTGGTACTATTGTGTACAGGAAAGTAGGGTCGTTCATATGTCAATCCTTTTTCTTTTATTTTAATCTAAGACATCTGACATACATTATATATATATATATATATATATATATATATATATATATATATATATATATAATATATATATATATATATATAATAATATATAATATATATATATATATATATTATATATATAATATATAATAATATATAATATATATATATAGTATATATATATATATATATATATATATAAATATATATATATATATAATATATATATATATATATATATATATATATAAATATATATATATATATATATATATATATATATATATATATATATATATATATATATATATATATATATATATATATATATATATAGTTATAGAAACCCAATGGTATTAAGGGATAATAAATAAATGTACACTATCCCCTCTCCTAGATAATTGTATAAAAGGGGCACCCCCACCTTCGCCCGGTGACACTCTGCTTCTACACGTTGTGATGCCAGTTTGTTCAACACGAAGTCCTTGTATTAGGCTATAAATTGTGCTTTTTCTTGTATAATGTATGTCTGTCAATAAAAACGCTCTTTTTAAAAACTCAGTCCCGCGAACCTTTTATTTAGCTGGCGCCCGAACGGAGGGACATTTGGAAGCGTTAACGTAACTTCGCGGCAGTTCTATCTTATTTCAGGTACAGAACAGCGAGACCTCTTTCCATTGGCATGAGAAGATTGGGAGCTGAGTATTAGTACATCAGCAGATCTTCAAGTCTTTGGGAGCGCTTTGGTATTCAAATACCTTGACCAAAAGGACCTTCAACCTCTTGCTAAAGAATCGACGGGAAAGAGCTAAAGGGAGCGTCATCAAGAAGACATCGAAGACAACGTTGTATCAAGAAAAAGTATAATTAATTTTATTTTTATTTTTATTTTTAAGTAATTTTGTAATTTAAATATAAGTTAGTAATAAGTATAATAATTTAAAATATTAATTTAGCATTTATCTTTATGAATGGTTTGGAAGAAAAATTAAGTAACTTAAAAATAACAGGTTCAACGTTAATTAAAAAAGAAAATAATATGGCTCTAGAAATTAAAAATCATGATTTAGCATTAATCCCGGAATATGACGGAAATCCGTTACAACTAGTTGATTTTATTAGAAATAGCGAATTTTTATATAATTTATATTGTAAAGATGATAATACCCATAAAAATACAAATCAAGCTAAACTTGTTTTAACAATCTTAAATAAACTAACTGGAAAAGCTAAAGTCGCCGTATATGATAAGGAATTCAATACAGTAAAAGAAATAATAAAATTCTTAAGAAAAAGTACCAAGACACGAGAACTAGAGAACAATTAATTTCGGAAATTTTAAATACGCGGACTTACCATAATGAAAACCCACTCGATTTCTTGGAACGACTGGGCAAAAAAGATGCGATTTATATGCTCGAATTTACTCCGACAATGAGATATTAGATAAACAGGACGAAATGTATAGGTATGACAAACAGATATCCCACCACGCAGTACATAGTTCACACCCAGCACTAACGGACTTCATTTACCATATAAAATTCGATTCGTTAGAAGATTTAGAAGAAATACTAAGAAGCAGCGCGGCTCACATCGTACATAGAATTTATGGCGATAAAAAACACCAAAAAAACCCAGTTCAAAATAGTTACAAAAAGAAAAATTTTGAAAATAATTACAAAAATAAAGAGTACCGACCAAATTTTAACAACCACTATGATTATCAAAATTACCGACCCCATCAGTACCACCGCGAGCAATATACGTCGTATAATAATCCCCAACATTACCGACAGCAACAGTATCAGTATGAGCAAGGTCCAACCTCTAATTCTTATAACAATAACAACCAACATAGCTTCCGGCCACAACAGCGAGCTATTGAATATACGACTCCGATTTACAATCAACCCTGGGACCCCCAGTCACAACATAAATTTTTTAACAAACCACCCTCCAGAAATATTAGGCAAAATTACCAACAACCGCAAATAGATTCTAACACCGTTTCGATGAGAACTGTTTCTAATAGGGTACATACAATTGAGGAAGAAAAAGATGAAAAAATTAAGTTATTGTTAGAACGAATAGAATCTTTGGAAAAAAGACAGGATCATTTTTTAGAATTAGGCCCGAGCACAAGCAGACCTCCGGACCGGATATAAATAATTTAAATTCTAAACAGACCATTGATAACCAGGATAAACAAATAGAAATTCACGACTTAAATTTAAATAACGACTTACCGAACTTAATTGACAGTATGGGAAATAAATGGCTAATTGATACGGGTGCCACAAAAAATTATATACACCCCGATCACATTCCACATTTCTCGGAAATTTCTAAAGAGGATTTTGCAATTCGAACACCTACGGGAACGGCGGAAGGATCACAAAGCGTGATAATTGACCTAATGCCCCTGATAGGAATTAATCAAAAAGTCAAATTTTTAATATTTCCATTTAGCGAAAGGTTTAATATTTTATTGGGTTACGAGACAATGAAAAAACTAAAATTAAAAATCAATTTAGAAAAAAATGAATTAAAATTTAAAAAAAAAAATTCAAATTAGAGAATGACTTATTTTTTATTAATGATAAAAACGAAATTAAAAACTTAATTCGCCACGAACATATTAGTCCGGAAATAAAGGAAGAATTAATCGAAATTATTAGTCAACATGGCGAAGTATTAAAAAGGGACGACGAGAATTTAAAATCAACAGGGTTAATAAAACATAAAATAATAACAACGAATGAAAATCCAATTTATACGCGTAATTACCGTTACCCGGAACAATTTAAAAAACAAATTAATGATGAAGTTCAAAAACTATTTAAAAGTAATATCATAAGACCTAGCAAATCGCCGTATAATTCTCCGCTTTGGATCGTACCGAAAAAATCAGACGCGTCGGGACAGAAAAAAATTAGAATGGTGATCGACTATAGGAAATTAAATCAGGCTACAGTAAAGGAAAAATTTCCCCTACCGAATATCGAAGATTTATTAAATAGACTAAAGGGATCGAAAATATTTTCCACCATAGACCTCGCGTCGGGATTTCACCAAATTGAAATGGATAAAGATTCAATAGCTAAAACCGCGTTCTCCACCGAAAATGGGCATTTTGAGTTTCTACGTATGCCTTTTGGCTTGTGTAATGCACCCCCAACCTTTCAGAGAGCGATGACGATGATGATACAAAATATCCCCAATTCTATGATTTACATCGACGATATAATAGTCTACTCAAAAAACGAAAAGGAACATTTAAAAGATTTAAAAAGAGTATTTGAAGCCCTAAAAGAACATAACCTATCAATACAATTAGATAAAACGGAATTTTTTAAAACAGAATTAAACTTTTTAGGCTACATCGTAACCCCAGACGGATTAAAAACAGACGAGAAAAAGATAGAAGCAATTTTAAATTTCCCCATTCCGCGTAATGAAAAGACGACGAGACAATTGGGATACTATAGAAAGTTTATTAAAAATTACCAGACCGATTTCTAATTCATTAAAAACAAAAATTTATGGCACAAAGGAAATTAAAGAAGCATGTCAAACCCTAACGGAAATGATGAGTAACACACCAATTTTAAATTATCCGGATTGGGAACGACCATTTATATTAACTACAGACGCCAGTAATAAAGCCATCGGAGCCGTGCTCTCACAAAAAGACGAAAATGAAATAGAACACCCAGTAGCATTCGCGTCCCGAGTATTACAAAATGCGGAATTAAATTATAGTTTAATAGGAAAAAACGGAAAAAGAAACATTCTATTTCGGACGACGATAATGAATCCATTCGCGTGAATATTTCGGATGTCTCGGATAATTACGATTCAGACAGTGGTTCTGATTAAAAATATTTAATTTTATTTAAACAATATAAAAATGTTTTAAAAATCTTTTATTTTAAATATAATAAATGCAATGGTATTAGGAGTAATATTTATGTTATATTGAAGGAATTATCTGTATTAAATTGACAATGCTGTAGTTATTTTAATAAAGTCGGACTTTTGTATTTTGTTGTAAAATATTATATTCAATGTTAATAATGTAAAAGATCATTTAAATTATTATTTTATTTCACAGTAATATTCTGTCCGATTTATTTTGTAATTAATATTTTGAAGTCACTATCATAAATATTAGGATACTATTATTTTGTCTTGAAATATTATTTTGATTGATCATTGAAAAAGTATGTATTTTATTTTGAAATTATTATTAATTGTAATTATTGTAAAGGAGTGTTTGAATTATTATTTTGATTTAAAATATTATTATTTTAATTGAGTAATTTTGAAGCTAAAAGTATTATTTGTAATAGAGGGAACTAATTCAAAGACTCTTATTTTATTTGTCCTTTTGTTTAGATAATGTATAGATATGAATTGTTTAGTATTAAGAAATATCCTGTTATCTTTTAGTTATAAGGAAAATTGTACTTTAGCATGTAAGGAATTTTGTAATTTATAAACATTTTATAGTTTAAGCTTATTGTTAATATTAAGAGATGGGCAAGGTTTAATCCTTTTAATTTGCAAGTGTACAGATCCTGACTTCATAAACAGGAAGTTCAAAGTCTAATCCTTTTGTTTATAGGAAGCTGATAGTTGTATTTCAGTACAGAGTTTAATCTTTTTATTTAAAACTATAGATAGTACAAATCCTAAACTTAGTACACAAGTTATAATCCTTTTATTTTTGTATAAACTTAAATTATAAGGTCCAATCCCTTTTGTTTATAGAATGTTATCTATTGCAATGTTATGACTTAGTGTAAAAGGTATTGAGAAATGTATAAGGTCCAAACCTTTTATTTTTATTGTATAGAATCTTACCTATTTACACTAAGATATTTGTTCCATCGGAGACCTCGGAACTTGGGGGGGGAGAAGTTATAGAAACCCAATGGTATTAAGGGATAATAAATAAATGTACACTATCCCCTCTCCTAGATAATTGTATAAAAGGGGCACCCCCACCTTCGCCCGGTGACACTCTGCTTCTACACGTTGTGATGCCAGTTTGTTCAACACGAAGTCCTTGTATTAGGCTATAAATTATGCTTTTTCTTGTATAATGTATGTCTGTCAATAAAAACGCTCTTTTTAAAAACTCAGTCCCGCGAACCTTTTATTTAGCTATATATACACACATATATTTGTTTTCTAGTTGAATAACTCCTCTAGTCACACCAGAGAACCCAACAGAAATGGAATCACAACCAGGCCCTTCAACCCAAGTATTTACTGATGCGTCGCCATTCTTTACACCAAACCCTTACCAAGTTTTATCAAACACATCAGAGACAATAGAGACTAATAGCACCCTAAAAGAAATTAAGCCCCCGCCCATCTTTGGAAAAAATATTAAGAAAATTCAGCTCCTATCCGTGCAATTAAATCAAACAGTAGGCACTGGAAAATATACACTTCATAGCCGGACAAATGACACAGAGATTATGTCAGACTCGCCTGAAACGTACAGAATAATTGTGAAGTATCTGTCAGATACCAAGGCAGATTTCCACACCTACCACAAGAGAGAGCAATTAAAGTGGTAATCCGGCATTTGCACACATCAACACCAGCCAATGTCATCTAACAATAACTGACTGCCATGGGTTTTAGGGTCAGGCAGTTATAAATGTTCAGAGACAATAAAGACCAGTCGGGTGCATCCAACAAAATAGCCTAGCCTCTACTTTTCGTCGACCTCGAGAGAACACCTGAGGTTGAGGAAATTTATAACGTCAGCAGACTTTACTACACAAGTGTAGCCATCGAAAAGCCACACCCAAAGCGGGAAATAGTCCAGTGCCACAACTGTCAGGCGTATGGCTACGCAAAACGGACTTGCCATCACGTACCGCGCTGTGTAAAGTGTGGTGAACAGCACAAATCTGAAGAGTGCAAAAAATCCAGACAAACACCTGCAGTTTGCGCATTATGCCACCAAGGGCACCCGGCCAATTATAAGGGGTTCCAGACATATAAAACAATAAAATCAAGAATACAGACAAACTCTAGAAGGGATAGCCATCCAGACCAAGACATCCAAAAAAGTTTAAGAAGGAGTGAGCTTTTCTGAAATGATAAGAGGCCCAGAACCAATATCACATTCTCAGGCACTGCAGCAAGCTGAACCTTCCTCTCACCAACCCCAAATTCCACATCCTTCCGCCACTCATCCAATACAAAATAACTATGCCATCAAACCAAATTACATTCCAAACATCCCTCCTCCTCCGAATTCCTCTGACCTCAACACCATACTATCGTATTTCCTCTCACAGTTAAAATCTACAGTTACCCCTCTCATAAACCTCCTTTCCAGTGCTCTATCACATTATGTAAACCCTCCATCTAGAAATCTTTAAATATCATCATTTAAGTCACTTTCGATCCTCCTATGAATGAAACGCTAATTGTAATCGCAGTTACACTAACGAACTAACTACTTTATTACAAGCCAGACAAATCGACCTAGCCTTGATTACCGAAACAAGACTAACCAACAAACGACGATTTAACATACCTCAGTACAAAATATATCGGACTGACCACCCATAAGGAACAGCTCATGCTGGATCCGCTGTCATTAATACCAGTTCATAATTTCCTTCAATCCACTGATTCAGTGTCAGCGTATTCCTCTCCAAAAAACCCATTTCCGAATCCCACTACTCTTCCTTTCTAAATTCCTTAGGACAACACTTTATTTTAGGAGCAGACCTAAATGCCAAACATCAGCAATGGGGAGCCAGAACAACCAACTCCCGCGGGCGAACGCGCTCTCCCACATATTGGCCTACCGATCCTAATCGTAATTCCGATCTCCTTGACTTTTTTATCCACAAAGGTCTAGGGCCACTTAATCATTCCATTACCTGTCTAGGCGACCTATCATCAGACCATAGCCTGTTAATCTTAAACCTATCCGTATCTTGTAATTCCTAAATCACACTTTCCCTCATTTATCAGAGGTCCAATAAACTGGAAACTCTTCCAACAAATCCTGATCGATCAAATTGACCTCAGAGTTCCCTTAAAAACCCCGAAAAACCTGGATGATGCTGTTCACTCTTTCACAACCAATATCCAGCAAGCCGCTTGGACAGCATTTTTACCAAATAATACCCCTAAAAAAACCCATTACCCCAAAACCTTTTAGACCTCATCCATGCCAAGCTCCATAATAGAACAATGTGGCAATGCACAAGGCATCCATCCAATCGTTACACGTATAATTAATACACAAAACTAGTTAAGCGCGAATTGGCTTCCTTTAGATCCCAGTCATTCAATACATACCTCTCGTCCCTTTTCGCTCATGATAATTCCCTCTGGAACATAACAAAAAAGGTCCTAAAATCAAGCTTATCTCCCATCCCCTCATCTGACTTAGAAAAAGCAGAGGAATAAGCCAATTACCTTTCCCAAAGATTTACCCCAAATCCTGGACTTTATCCAAATCAATCCATTACAGTTAAAGACTTCCTATCTTCTCCCATTCCACTCTCCTTACCTCCTAGAGCTGTTATCCCCTCTGAGGTCAAATTCCTACTTCGAAAACTAAACAAAAGAAAATCCCCTAGCTATGACCTCCTTACTCCTCAAATCCTCCGCCAACTTCCACATAAAGCAATAATGATCCTTACCTATATCTACACACAGCCCACTTTCCTATCTTGTGGAAACACTCCGTCATAATAACTTTTCTAATAAACCTCCTAACAGCACATTTACATATAGACCAATTAGCCTACTTCCTATTCTATCTAAAATATTCGAAAAAATCCTGCTTAAGCGTATCCTATCCATACTTGATCCATCCAGTTTCCCCTCCCATCAATTTGGATTCGGTCCAATGCACTCAACAGTTCAGCGAGGCCTCCGTCTTGTTGACCACGTGTCCTCTGCTCTGGAAAGAAAGCAATACGGATGCTTTTCTGGACATTGCTCAAGCTTTTGACCGGGTTTGGCACACCGGGCTGCTTTTTAAACTTAAAAAGGACCTACTACCACAAACCCTTTACCTCATCCTTCATTCCTATCTTACAAATCGCTCCTTCCGAGTCCGATGCGGCTCTGAATTTACCAACTGCTATCCTATTCAAGCCGGAGTTCCTCAAGGCAGCGTTTTGGGTCCTGTTCTTTATATCCTCTTCACTGCTGACGTTCCTACCACTCCTGACACGTTTCTTGCAACCTTCGCTGATGATACAGCGATGCTATCATCACATAATGATAAAACAGCCTCTTCTAACCAACAAATCACCTCTCGAAGATTGAACTACGGTATAACAGATGGAGAATAAAAGTAAATGAATCCAAATGCACCCACATGAATTTTACTCTACGTCGTAGTTCCTGCCCTACTATCCTATTCAATAAGATCCCATTACCCAGATCTGATACAGTGCGATATCTTGGTTTCATCTTAGACAAAAGACTCACTTGGAACCCACATACTAGACTTATAAGACAAGAACTGAACAGAAGATTCAGCCAACAATATCCCATGCTATGCAAAACTTCAAAACTTTCAATCCTAAAGCCTATCTGGACCTACGGACTAGAAATCTGGGGAACAGCAAAACACTCGAACAAAAAACTTATCCTATCCTTTCAATCCAAATTCCTGAGAACCATAACCAACGCTCCATATTATGTCTCTAACAAAACCTTGCATAACGATCTTAATATACCTTTTGTCCTATCATCCATTTTAATATCATTTTATTATAAATTTTTATTTTAATTATTATGATTATTATTATTTTTTTTCACTTTATGTATTGTATAGTTTGAGGTACTTTGTTTATTTAATTTTTTTTTGTATTACATATAATGAAATTCTTTACTTATTTTTATTAATTATTCACTTTTATTTATTGTTCACTTTCCTTGTTTTTATTTCATATTGTGTCAATGGATCCATTAAGCCATCCATATTACTTATTGCCCACATTGAGGCAGATTGTAATACTTTCTTTAAATAAATGTTTTAAATAATAATAATTAAAAAAATATAGTTGTTTGTATATATATATATATATATATATATATATATATATATATATATATATATATATATATATATATATATATATATATATATATATATATAATATAATATATCATGGACTAGACAACATGACCATTTTATAGGTTAAAATCAAGATTTATGTTTCAACTAGTTACGTAATTTTTAATAACAAAATATTCAAAATATTACATAGATAATATTTATTTTCTTATATATCTTAAAAATCTTTGGGTTGTAAATTGAGGATCTCCCGTATCCAGTTTTCCGTAGTTTTATCAGAAATTTAATGGAGAACATTTTTTGTTATATAACATTTGTCAACGACCTAATTTGCTTAGGAGCTGTATTAGTTTAAATAGATAATGTCAGGTTTTGCCTACATTTATTAAGTGTTGGGGCTTTTTTGAATATGAGAAAGTCTAGTATAGAGAAAGTAAGAAAATCAGAACTTTCATATCCTCTTATTTTCCCTTCTTTAATGTAAGAAAATATAACAAAAATTAACAACATAACTTTCAACATAATATTTTATATGTATTTATAATTTGTTATTTCCACTTCCCTAATGTGAAAAGGTTTATCAGAAGGAAGCATTGCATAAAGTTATTTAGTAACATTGTAAGTATTATGCTGATTCTGATTAGTAAAAGACGAAAAGGTGTAAATTTGGGTACCCTCTTTTGTTTTGGATTTAAAGTTACTTTCGACTCCAAAATTCGAGATTTTTGTCTTACGTTAGCAATTATAACAAGATTCTTAAATGTGAGAAAGGTAAACAATGATAAACATCAATTATTTCATTAAAAAAACGACGATTTACAAAAAGCTCTCAAAACAGGACCTGAAAAATTGGAGTGAAAATATGGGCTCTCTTCAAAAAAGTGACTAAAAATAGTTTAAAACAGGATAAAATAATTGGAAACGGTGAAGGATTTATTTTTTGCAAGAAAATAAATAAATATGTTGGCTTCTTATATTAGCAAATAGCTCCATATTCAGTCCTCGCCGCCAGTCTTTAATATCTCCCTTAGCCAGTAGGGTGGAGAGCCCATACTTATACCAGTGCCTGTTTTTTTACTCTTTCCTCCAATATTAATTTAACATTGATTAAGTGTTACATATTTAGATATTTTCTTATTCCTACTTAATTATTTTCTTATTTCTCATTTTAATATGAGATGAAATGACAGAAGTTAATATTAGCTTAAATATGGATTTAGAGTTTGTATATAAATGAAGGAGTATAGTATAACCTTTCCCCTCGAAAAGTAGCTAATAAAACATCGAAATAAATCGGAACTAGCTTAGAGTCGATAAAAGGTATTCTTGGCGCATGAAGAAACTGTAGTGCCTCATCGATAGCAGTACCCAAGTTCCTATACTTACTAACAATTCGAATTGATGAGCGGTAATTCACTATTAGCAAACCTAAAATTCCAAATGAAATGGCTGAATCAGGTTGGTATGCATCTGTAAATTTTTGCACTCTATGATTGGTTTCTGTGGTTAGGAACTGACATTAAATTCGTGGTTATTCTGCCATTGCCACTGCCTTCATCGCTGTGATATTGCGTATTTCTGTTAACAGTTCGGTGAATGGCCAGCTGTGCACTGTGACATAAGAGTTATAATTTTAAAACATATTTTTTAGTTTGATTGTGTCATCAAAATATTAGCCCCAAATGGCAAACATGCTAGCTGAATTTACATAAAACCGTGAATTACAGATCTGAAAAATGTAGCTAGAAATTAGAGAAAAACAAAATCAAAAGTTTAGAGAAAATCATATATATATATATATTGTTAATAAATATTGTATAATATCATATATTATTTTGTTGAGGTATGTATTTTTAAATATACAGGCCAAAAAATTTGTAAAAGTTATTTTAAATTAAATAAACAATATAAATTTAAATTATCTTTAATTTCTTAAAGATAACGAAAATGAAATAAGTAAAACAAAAATTGAAAAATAAAAACTTTTTAGATGAAGGGAAGCAGCACCTATCTCTCAGACGATCAAATTAGCTCCAGTCAGTAGAAAAGGAAATGTAATTACCCAAACTTCTCAGTAATTCTTCTTCCAAAGCCTTGCTTCATCTTGTTTTAATTTAATTTTTGCTGTGAATATTATTTTTGTATGCTGTTTTAAATTAAAATTAGTCGTTTCTTAAGTTCGAATAGCTACTAAATATATTTAAAACTATTGACCTAATAAACATATATATGATTAAATGGTTTATAACATACAAAACTTTTTTGGCTGAATTAAAGAAAAGGTGTGTTTATTAAAGAATCTATTTTAATTAATGAAATCGGATCTGTTTACATTTATTTTTTCGGCAGAAAAGAATGCCATGAATAAAGGAAGTTTGAAACAAAGCTATTATAATTATTTTCAATGTACCTGCACATAATTTGAGAAAAAATATTTTGGTTCATGTTTTTTTTTAAATAACTACTAGTGATCTAATGTTGGCCTCGCTGAAAGTAATGAGTGAAGAGAGCGGTAAGATAAAAAAATAAATAAAAAGGTCCAAAATTAATTAATAATTCTAATATAACAGCTGTTTAGTAATCAATTAATAATTAAATGGTGTGGTTGGGTAGCGCGGCACCTTAAAGTACTTGAACATTAAGTTCTGGAGTTCTAATCCGGCTAAAGGCAGAATACTTATTTTCTGTTATTTCAACCGTGAATTGACTTCAACGTCGGAAGATCGGAAGGTTTTTTTTTTCTTTAAATGGTTCAACAAGTTATGCAAGTACATGCTCGTTATGGTCTTGAAGTTTCCTTGGTCTGGCAAGGGCAAATGGCAAGTAGTGTTTACACGTGTTCCAGTCAGTTGCAAGTTGTTTGTTGTTTGTCTTTTTCGTTTAACGACACTTTATGCTGCTATGGCTAATCGGACGATGCTACGGTGGGAGTCCTAAATTTTGCCTATCCAGGTATAATTAGGATAGGGATCTATAACGAGTACTTGACATCGCACAGGATCGGGACCTCCATTTTACGTCCCTTCCGAAGGACGGCATTGCTAAGGATTTTTTACTCCCTTTAAAAAATCCTAAGGTCATCTGCCGAGCTGCGAACCCGCGATCTTGGGTTTAGTAGGTTGCTATGCTAACCACTACACTAAAGGTGACCCCAATCAGTTGCAAGTTAAGAACTAAGTTGGGTCTGCAAAATGCAAAAGGTACAGAGGGAAATATGCTTTAAAAGGGAAATTAAAGATCTGTCGAGAGTGTATAACTTCATTGCAGTCGACATGACTAAGAACCACTTCATGTTAGGCTTATAAGCATGATCTGCTCCAGCACCAGAGGATAAAGATTTTTAAATTTTAAAATATTCTTGGTTGTAAATGGCTCTGAGAGTTTTTATTTTATTTTTTTTTTTTTTGGCCACAATCATAGACAGTCCATCTACAGCCATCTATTCAACGATGTCTTCCAATCTGTTTGTCGTGCGTATTTATCTAATTTAATTCACTATGCATATTCCACAAAACTTCATGCTCTATGTAAAGTTCCACAAATTTATATGTCATTTCATCAGTCCACTTATGCGACATATCAAGCATTTTTTTTATTGAAGAAAAAACGAAAATATATAATAAGAAAAACATATATATCATATTAAGCAATGTTCTTGGAAATGCGAAACTTTCTCCGGGGGGTGTAGTAGTGCTAATCTCATCTCACATTAGCCTGTCATATTGTTCAGAAGCACAAATTCTCCTTAAAATGGATGGAGTAAAAGTTTTTTAAAATGCATCATGCGGTTTTATTGTTTGAATTTGAATGGAAAATAAGAAGGGAAAACTATTTTTTGCCAACGATATTTGTCGTCCCTAAACTTAGTGTAACTTAAAAAAGTCATGAATTTTCTTGTTTTTACCGAAGTATCTACAATAGATAAAGAATTCATAGATTGTTTATAAGATAAATTAGTTACACATAAATAAATAAAAATAACGTTTTATAAAAAAAATATTTAGGGAAAAAAGGTAGGGGAAGGTAAGTTATTAGAACAATACCATCTGACCAGAATGTAGTTTATCCAGTCTAGATTGTAGACTTTGTTGCAAAGCCCACCTTTTTGTCATTGATAGGGAATATGTAATTCAGCCACGAAATTCTCTCTTTGGCTCGATAGCTAAAACATGTGTTTTATATCACTTCATTTTCATTCTGCCGTTTTAGTTCGAGGTTAGAACAGCATTCCCCCAACGAAAGCTGTAATAATATTTTATGAATGGATCCATTGTCATCCAAAGTACACCTTGCTCTTTAAGAGGCAGCTTGCAATATTTATTCAATAAAACATATTCTAAACTAAAAAAAAAAAAAAACTTCAATCGATTAAAAAATTTTCTTCTGCTGAAAATATAGCTTAAGCAGAAATAGTAAACGATGATCATCAGCAGAAGTTTTATCCCTTGATAAAAACAAGAACTGTTATTAAAAAAAAAAAATTAAAGAAGCATTCTAAAGAAATAGGAACAAGAAAGTGCTGACTGAATTCTGTTCGTGCTTCTGTAACGTAGGCCCCGAAATCAAAGAATGATGATGGATTGACTAGCTCACCAATTAAATCAGTATCGTAGCTATGTTATCTTTGAACTTCCAATGTAATGCTAATATTACTAATAAAAAAAAAAAATAATAATAAAAGGGTGTGGCTATGCTATGGACTCGCCTTTTTCATTTCCAAATAAATTTTCTGAAATGTCAATTTTAACTCTACTACAATCAGTAAAGCTATTGATGTTGCGATATATGGTGACTTCAACGGCTTTGTGACTTGATGATGATGATACCGCTACCGATGATGTAGTTGCAGTTCGTCTGTTCTTAGCGGTATAGCAATATGATCTTAGACCAAAGCTAGGCACATTCACTGGCAAGGAACTTTCCATCCAAGTTTCGCTGATAGCCAAATAATCAGATCGGTTGATGATTGTTTCGGCAAAGATGTTTTCTAAGTGCACGTCCAATTTTTGTGCATTAATGTCGGTAATAAGTATAAAACAATGCTGATCAGGAACTTTTACGTTCCCGGAACTGGTTAAATCGGTCATATGGCGTTTTAATATTACCATTCAATTGTTCTTAAGAAGCCTTTTCCAACCGTATACGATGTCTGCATTTGGTTTTGGCAGTTCGACGCTTATAGGCCGACTTAGGCGTTTAGGACGAATTTTGATAATATTTTTTTTATTCTAACACCTTATTATTTTTACGGTCACTACTTTAAATTAATTTTTATAAACAATCAATAGATTTTGACGACAGCTGACGATTAAAACTTAAACGAAATTCGTAGCTTCTCCGAGTCTAAAGTTAAACTAACTACAAATCTCGATTCGCAGCAAAATAACCTCAAAATGGCGGCGCTTCTCCCTCCACCGTGTGCGATGCGTCACTGTTCTCGCTTATCGTAATAAATTATTTTATCCTTTAGCTATCCAGTGGTATAATTTAATTTTGGATGTAGAGGATAGATTCGAAACTACAATGCCAAACTGTACCCCCGATTTTGTTATCATTAGGTTTTTTGGATTGCCCCTATATGGTAGCAAATTTAAAGACGTATTCACGTTAAAAAAAAAAAAAAAATAAAAAAAAAAAAAAAAAAAAAAAAAAAAAAAAAAATCAGTATGAATTATTTTTGTGTTCATTACTTTTATTGGATTGGTAAAAGAGTTATAACCCTATCTATTTTATCGGAACTTAAACGATCACACTTATATATATATACATATATATATATATATATATATATATATATATATATATATATATATATATATATATATATATACATATATATGTATATTTTTTTCTTAACTTCTTCACCTCCTGTTATATCAGAGCTCATTGTCAGCATAACGTCACGTTTACGTTAGAAATTAATTTGTAATATTAATATATTAATAATATTGATATCTAATGTCCAAAAGTGGTAGGGGGGGAGGGAGGGATGAGCCATTAACTTCTGCTCCCAAGTGGTCCAAACTAAATGAATTATTCTAGCCACTTCCCTTCTGCTGTTAAGTTCTTATTTATTAAGCCTTTAATTTCATTCATAATTAATCAGAAGTTATCTGTACCCAAATCCGTTTTGACTGATATGAAGAAGCCCGCATCACATTATTAGTTTATTTTATTTTTTTTTATTGAACATCACACATCATCAGTTTACTTTAAAAATAGGTAACTCATTTTTTTTTATGACTATTTACGATCATGTACATTTTCAGATTAACGAGTATCTATGAAATGAAAAAAAAAAAAAATCTTTAATCTGGGACGTATTGTCTCCTAAGAATAACAAAATTGTATCATAAGGTAGTACAATAGTCTGGCTTGCATATTATATGTATAGTAAAAATGTATAGTAAAAAAATGATAATGTCCGATGCGACAAACTCGCCTCGGCCTCTAGAAAATGGACTGTATGTGAAAATATGAAAGCGAGGTTTTGCACCCTTGGGGAGATTTTATTTAGAAGGTAGCATAAACAAATAGTACATAAGAAATTTCTTACCTTATTACTGCCGCCGACGGTCTGTCCGGGGGCCCCTGGAATCCTTACGGCCTGGCAAATGCTTCTCCTAAGCTGCAATATTTGTCTAAGCTCGCCTCCTCTTAGGTCACCACTCATTAGGGGGAGAACAGGGTTATAAAAACGATGGAAGACTATGAGGTCTTGGGCAATTTTTAGTAGGTGCGTACTTGAGCACAGAATCAAGAAGTTTCTTATGTATTATTTGTTTATGCTACCTTCTCAATAATATCTCCCCAAGGGTGCAAAACCTCGCTTTCATATTTTCCCATACAGTCCATTTTTTAGAGGCCGAGGTGGGTTTTCCGTTTCGGATATTATCATTCTTTTACTATACATTTTTGGTCCTCCGGGCCGGATAGGAAAAAAATTGTAATGTCCGAAACGGAAAAACCGCCTCGGCCTCTAGAAAATGGACTGTATGGGAAAATATGAAAACTCACCTGTGGGGAGATTTTATTGAGAAGGTAGCATAAACAAATAATACATAAGAAACTTCTTACCTTATTACTGCCGCCTACGATCTGTACAAAGGCCTCTGAAATCGTCTGGCGAATGCTTCTCTCAGGCTGCAATATTTGTCTAGGCTCTCCTCCTCTTATGTCACCTCTTATATATTAAGGGAAGAACTAAATCTTTAATGACTAGCACAGGAAATAGGACCACTTTTAAAAGAGGAACAGGGTCCTGGAAGGCTATTTCGCCTTGGTCAAAGAAGCGATAAAAGACCATGAGGTCTTGGGCAATTTGAATAGGTGCGTACTGGAGCACAGATGCTAGAAGAAAGAGGAATATTCTAGTAGGGATTAGCGCAGATAAGGGCTAGTTACCTAGAGGTCTATAGAGTGCGTCTATATAAACGATACACTAGATCTTTTCTCTTTCCCCCCCCCCCTCACAAAAGCGCCGATTGGCGCGAACACAAAGGTATTTTTATATGAGCAACATGAGACAGACAAATACAGTTAATTTTAAATAATTGACTAAAGAACTTAAGTAGATATGATAACATAAGAAGGATAAATGGAATAAACTAAAAAAAAAATAGCCATGTGAAAATAAGAAAAGATATATACATAGAATGAACTATGTCTATATGTACGAGATTGAATGAAGAAAATAGTTACAGATACCACGATATATATTTATATGTACTGCACACATTTACTTATATATCCATACACATATGAATTGTCAAGTTAATAGATAATATTTCATTGTATAGGAAAAACGTTTAAAGTGAAAACAAATTTGAATTTTTATAAAACAAATGATTATGTACGATTATGGAACAAAGAACGGATTATTATTAAATAAAAGAAAATTTATCAACTGATTCACCGTTATCAGATTTATTCGATTTGACCAAATTTAATGTTAATTATTGTACATATTGACTGGCATCTGACTGGGAAGAGAGGAGATATTGGAAAAAGAGTGTTTTAAATGAGCTTAAGGAAGGAGCATGTCTAATTTCAGAGCATGTCTAATTCTCGGGAGAGTATTCCATAGTGTAGCGGATCGGACTAGGAAGGAATACTGGTATAAAGTTATAAGGCAAGTATAGGTAAGAGGATCGTGATCTTGTTTTGAATCGGGAGTAGAAGGAAGACTTAAATTTCAACAGATTATAGATGTAGGATGGGCAATGGTGATAAAGGAATGAACCCAGGAAGTATAACTTACGGGTGGATGGGTAGAGGTACTTCAAGGCAGTGTACAGGTGTGCAGCATGGGAACGCCTCGGGGTTCCGAAAACTAATCGAATGAAGCAATAATTCGCTTTAACCTGTCTCGGAAACCCTTATTGAGCCCACCATACACTACGCTGCCATAATCAAAGTGAGGAAAGATGAGCGAGGAAATATTTATTTTATTTATTTACTTTTTTTTTTATTTTTTTTTTATATATCTTTTTATTTCTGAACGCATTGTAATTATTTTATTAGCATATTGTTATTATTATTATTTTTTTTTTTTTGTTGTCCTACTTTTAGTGTTTTTTTTTTCTCTCTCTCTTCTTTTCTCTTGTATATATTTATCACTAAGTTCTATTTTCAATTGTATATTCATATATTACCTTTTATACTTATTATTGTCCATTTGAAATTAAGATAGCCAGACTATTGTACAACTTATTATACATGTCTGTTATTCTTAGGGGACAATTTGTCCCAGAATAAAGATTTTTTTTTCATTTCATTTCATTTCATTTCATTTCATTTCATTTCATTTCAATAACATGTGTTCCACGGTAATGGGACATCTTTCGTAGCTACTTAATATTATTGTATCTAATATCCACATCGTTGTCTTCTGTGAGAGCTTTGTTGTAGATTTGTTAAATTTTATACTACTTTTATGTGATTTTATTGTCAGGCGGCGAGATATTAGGAATAGTCAAATGCTATTGTGTGCTACTTATGAAAAGATAGAATGTACTTACCTAAATTTTAATGAGCATCTACTAGAGATCTTCGATCGGAACCAATTGATTTATTGCAGGAGGAGCAGAAAATAGTTATTAACAGCATGTCTCAGCTTCAAGCAGGTGTCAAAAAATTATTAGTTAGCATCGTTTAATATTTAGAACTATGGATAGGAGTACGATAAAGAGCCCACATGTCAATTTTTCTTGTTTCTGAGAACTCGGCTTCACCTATTCTGAACTGATGTTTTATTTCTTTATCGATAAAAATCTTGTATATAGCAATTGAGCATCATTTCTTCAATGGTATTTTTACGCAAAGCAGCCATTTTTAACCTGGTTAAAATTGCACGGATTAGGCGTTTGAATATTTCGTAAAAACATAATTCATGTTTAGCCATTCAATGTTTAATTTTAATGAATGAGCTGGTTATCCAGAAGAACAGAGACTATCAAAAAACGCGGATAATGAACTTCATTATCAGTTCTTACCACTAAAGGCCCATGAGTCATATTTTACATACAATATCAAAAGGCATAGGATCGGCATTTTGATCAGGTTATAACATTCATACGGCAGAAATAATTTTATTGATATAATCTCTTTGGATTTTAATTTCTAACAATAAAAGTAACGAGTAAACCTCTTTTCTGCCACTCAACATTGTACATTTAAATTTGTATTGTTGCTAAACCTTCCTAAAATACTGAAAATGATTTGGTATGGGTTTGATACAGATTGGTTTAGTAGTTTTACCATTGTAAACTCTGTTGCGGAATGGTGCTGACCACATATCGGTCCATTTTCAAACTTCACATGTCGCACCATATATTGAAGTATTTAAAAAACATTTTTCGTGGTTAGTGATCACACAAAGATAAATGACTTGTCCTTTTATATAGTTGTGTAGATATATACACGTCTGGTGTCTCAGCAACAACAAGTTTTGTCAACAGCATTTGTGAAACAGCTGCTTAAATCTAGGTCTTTTCCGGTTCTTGAACATCAAAACCCAATATCTATATTTTCAATAATAATTGATTAGTTTTTAAATATAAAAAATATTTATTTGCTACAGTGATTTATAGCTCCTGAGATTTAAAAGAAAAGCGAGAAAGGGTGTTCCAGCTTGTTCCTGTGCCAATTAGTTGTGTAGCTGAGGGGAGTTCCTGGTCATTTGTTACTACCGCTGCTCCTGGCTCACAGGGGCTGTCTGTTTTCAAGCTCGTTCTGTGAGAATAATCCTTCACCTCGTTGTAAAAACTTTCTTCACCTAATTGCTTTCTTTTATTATGAAGTATATGCTCTAATTACTATGATTGTACATCTAATTTTTATTGTTATTAACAATGCAAACAAGTATTATATTTATTTGTGGTACGATTATTCTATGATCGTTAAATTATAAAAGAAACCCTTAGATTTAATGAATTGAAGATTTTTTAAAGTTTAAAAATAATTATGTTCTATATTTTTAGTGAGTCACCCTTTGCTTATCTAAAATCTTCTGATTTCAAACAAAGATTATTTTTTTCAGTAAGACAAAAACATCTTTTAGTAACTATGAATACATTATCGAAGTCATAAAAATTCAGAAGATAAAATAATGAGCTTCATTAGTTTTAAGGTTATTCATATCTTGAATAATCAAACCGTAATCAATAACCAACCTGTTGCAAATTATATAATATTTACTACAATCATATAGAAATGTAACTATTAAGTAAGTATTATATATTTTAATGGTTTTTCAATGTAATAACCATAGCGTATACGTTTGAAACTGTGTGCATCTCGAATTATTTGTATACTCATGAATTGATCTTGGTAGTGTTAAGTCTTGCCGTGTGTAGTCGAACCGAGTCGAGCTGTATGGAATGGCATTTATGAGTCGTTGATGGGACGAAGTTGTTAAAGATCAAAGGAATTCGCATCCACAACAGTTTGGAGAGTGTTTGTTTGGACTACGAAGAGGACGTTTCTAAGGTTCTGAGGGATTAACATCAAGAAGATGACTAATATTCTTTTCTTTATATTTAAGTTAAAAATATAATTTTAAGTTTCTTACTTACCATTTCATTTTTATTTTTTTACTCTATATTCTTATAATTTCTTTCTTTTTATTGCCTTCTATTAGTGCCTTAAACTAATGAGTAAGGAAAATATAGAGCCTCGGTGACGCTTGGCTCAAGCACACCAAATTTTATTAATTTACTAGTATTTTATTTTTATTCTTTCTTTAAACCTTTAATACTGGTTTCCTAAAATATGGAGGAACCAGGTGAACCAATCAGCCAATTGGCTAAAAGAAAGCGACCCTGGGGAAGAATGAAAAAGATTGAAGAAAAGATACATTTTTCAGAACTGAAAAAATTCTGTCCCACCTTTATAATAATAAAAAGGGAAGATGAAGAGGGGTTCACAAAGTTTCTCCCTTCTTTATCAATAAATTCATTACTAACCTTGTAGGTAAAGTGAAAAATATTGAAAAACTAAGAGACGGATCATTGCTTGTTGAAACATACAAGGGGACCCAATCTGACACTCTACTATCCTGTAAAGGTTTTGGAGGTCAGGTCCCTATTCAAGTTACGCCCCACAATACCCTTAACTACAGCAAGGGAATAATTCAAATGTATCAGATATTTTCAACATCTAGAAATCGAAGAGATTAAAAGAGAACTAAAACTAGAAATAATAGACATTTTAAGAATACAAATTAAAAATAACGGCTCTGAAATAAACACACACACAAATGTAAATAACATTCCCGACTCCTATAGCCTCCAAAACAATGAAGATAGGGTATCAAACAGTAAATGTTTAACTAATCTCCTCCGGTTTTTCAATTGCTTGGCTTTGACCATCCCACAAACCATTGCAAGAGACCATCGATATGTGTATAATGCGGCAAAACAAAACGCAATGAAGAAACTAATAATGAATTAGCACTTCACTGCGTTAATAACACCGGCCCTCATAATGCATTATACCGCTCTTGTCCGGTATTCTTAAGACATAAATAGATTAAAGCCATACAGGCAAAAAATAAAATATCTTAAAATGATGCAAAAAAAAAAAAAAAAAAAAAAAAAAAAAAAAAAAAAAAAAAAAAAAAAAAAAAAAAAAAGTATAAAGAAAGGTTCCCTAACGTTTTTAACAAAAGATTTACCGAAATCGTAAAAGAGAAAATTAATATGACAGAAAAGAAGGAGATCGGCATTCAAGTCGATATTCCGTTTTTATTTGGCAAAATTAAAATCAAAATTCAAACTACGAATCTAACCAAATTAAAAATATAAATATAATAACAACTCCTTCCACGTCTCATACGGGCCCGAACACCCGAGGCCGCACGAAGTCTGCTACAACCTCCGCCCACTCTCCCTCCACTCCCACTCCGGCTCTTAAGTCCAAGCAACGAAGGATTTTTAGAGGACTTAATTCCTATAGAAGCCAATTTTGGCACAGTTTCAGGGGGAGGTGTCCTTAGCATCATACTAAAAGTACTGGGGGGTGGGGGTGGAGCTAAAAGTGGGGGGGGGGCGCGCTCTAAAGGTTGGTTTTTTCAGATTTTCGTTAATTATTCGAAAACTCTTGCATCCAGCGAAAATATGTTTAACTACTAAATTAATTTAAATACAATTGTTAACAAAAAAGATTTTATACATCTTTGTTCTGGGATCAATACTTAAGAAGATATAGTGGAGGGAATATGGAAAATGTAAAAAAACACGTTTTTATTGTTAAAATTTATTTATTTATTGTTAAAATTCCAGTGTTTATTGTTACAAATGAATAATTTATTATAATTAATTGAATGCTTATTGCTAAAAATAAAATTATTGTCGTTAAGCCTAATGGCTCTAACTCCGAAACAATTTGTCTAATCTCGCATTTCTTTTTTTATCTTAAAGCTGGTTAAATTTATTAGCAGATCCCACATATTTAATTTGAAATACGTTCCGTGAAATATCGATTCCACCTCGCTGAATTCCGCGTACCGTTGTGAAATCCTTATTTTTTCGGAACATTTCTCGTTATAACTCTATAAATGTTCGTTCAATCCTGAATTTCTTTTTTCCATCTGATAGCTGGTTAAATTTTCTATTAGATACTGTATATCAAATTTTGATAGAATTCCGTGAAACACCCACGGTCCGAGGACGAGAAAGGGTATATTAGAATCAAAAATAATAGGAAAAATACTAATTGACGAAGAAGATCCTTTCTGTATATGCTTACAAGAAACGCATCTAAGAATGTCAAACCAACTTACCCTTAAAGGTTTCGAAATCTATAGAACATATGAAGATCTTAACCATGAACGAGCGTGTAAGTGAGTAGCCATAGCCGTCAAAGATTCTGTCTGCTCTGATGAGGTCGAAATAGATTCGCCACTTCAAGTTGTAGCAGCAACACTAATTTAAACTTTACTTTCACAGTCTGCAATCTTTATCTTCTTCAGAACAATACCATAAAAATAGAGCACCTTCTCCATATTCATCGGCAACTCACAAAACCTGTTTATACTTTGGAGACTTCGATGGCCATAATCCACTGTGGGGCTTTCGAGATACCAACACTAGAGGCCGAATCGAAGAATCATTCTTAGATTTTGCCAATCTGCTACTAATAAATTCTGGTGAACCAGCCTATTTAAGCTCCAGCTTTGGTACACTCTCCTCTATAGACCTATCATTGTGCAGTAACTCACTTTACTTAGTGTCGTTCAACATCACTGAGGATGAAACAAACATCATAAAGTATATCGTCGGTACAAATGCAAAGTATTGAATGTGAGAATATATTGTTTTTATGTTTAGTGATTGCTTAAGAACTAATGTACGTAGTAGCGAGCTCTAGAATCCGGATTCACTCTGTAACTAACACCATAACTTCTCATTGACAGGAAAAATAGCCCTGTCAAAGCGAATTCCGTGGAACACTGAAACAGTTCTACCACTCTCCTGGTAGTGATGATTTTCCACATTCGACACTTTGTATATGTATATAGGGACGGCATAATTAATTAAACATCATTCTATATAAGAACATTCATACGATCATCTATTTTTTTTTTCATGCATTTCTATTTATTTTAAAAATCTATAGTCAAGTATCCAATTTTAATAGTATGCAATAATAGAGATTTAATTCAAGTTTTCGCAAATCAGGAATATAATTTTTTTTTTTTTTAATTCAGATTTATATAATTATTTTAAAATAAATTTTCAATCCACATCAGTTAGGAGACCTTGTCACTAACTGCGGTGAGACAGCATACGGCCGATACAAAAAAAAAAAAAAAAAAAAAGGCTACAAATGGGTTCAGTAGTTTTACCATCGTAAACTCTATTGCAGAATCGTGATGACCACAAATCGGTCGATTTCCTAAATTCAATGGGATCTACATGTTTCACCATATATTTAAATATTTTTTAATAATTTGATTGAATATAAGTAAATTTCATTATCAACTAGCTGCCCCGGCAGACGTTCTGCCCTATTTTCTCTAAAACAACACAACATTGAATTTTATGTTTATAGTTCCTCCCCGACAGACTTTGTTCTGTCAAAATTTATTGGCCCTTCAAAGTAATAAAACATAATTCAGAGTGATCAGTTTATTTATAGATTTATGTCTCCATAATAAACAACGATTAATTACAAATATAAGTTTTCTATTTTGTACATTGCAAGAGTTTAGTAGTAGAAGTATTAATGTGGTATTTTCATTGTAATGCCTTATGGTCCACGATATTTTTTGTTTGATTACCTGGCGCGTAAATAAATAAAGCTGTCGGTTTTCCGACGCGAGAGCAGGTAACACACAACTGTCCATGAGAGAAGCATGGGTTTTCCAGATAGACGACGCAAACATTCAACCTTTTTTTTTTTTGTTCCAAGCCCCTATGGAAAATTATGTACAAGGATATGTGATTTGGGGCAAAAAGATTTATAGTTGGCATTTCGCTGTATTGAAAAATACACTGTAAAATACACTGCACGAACTTAAAAAGGAACATTCAACCACTGACCCTGTGATTTATTTATAGTCATAGCGAAAGAAAGCCGCGCTGGAAATTGCAGTCGTTTAAATTCAAACATTAGGTCAGTTAGTACCATTGGAATGCGGGGTATCAACACATCTTCTCCCTTATATTTTGCCTTTAGAAAGTTTGCTTCGATCACATTTTTCAGTAATTTTGCCATAGCCGTGTGCAGTTACAAAGTCGCGGTTGGTCGATATTTCGTTACATAATGACCACCGATCCTACTTTTAATTGAAGATTATGGGGAGGTAATCCTGGCAAATCCAGTGAGTTCAAAAATCCTGGTGGATAATTGAAATCATCTTCATTAGTTGCGCAATCAACTGATTTGTATGTCCTTATTCACCGGCGATTTCATTTTTGATTTTGAAATTTATTTCATTTACATCCGTAATTTTGGCAGCTACTATAGCTCGTTCACCCAACCAACAATGCTCTCTGTAATTTTGTGTGCCGTTTGGGAACACCTTTTCTATAAGCTCAGTTTTTGATTTTGTAAACTGACAAAAATTTACAGGATATGTAATGCTTTGAATATTCAATGGTAATTTTAGCGCTGAATGGGCTGTTCATTGTTCACTGTTTGGCGTTTCATTTTTATTTATATAGATAAGAACCTTCCTTGTGCCTTAACAAAAACGTTTAATAGAAATTAGCCGAATTTCTATTAAGAAGAGCCGTTCTCGAGTTTTACGCTTAGCAACACATTTGGGGATTCATTTTTATTTATATAGATTTCAACACCGTTCCTTTGTAACCTTCCATGCAGAAAAATGCTCGTTACCTATTGGTCGAGTTTCCAGCTTTACTGTTATTCACTTATTAAACCTTCCTGCAACTATAAAGATGATTTGTTTAAAAGTTGAATTAAATCAATAGTTTTCATGGTTTGTGATCTCAAACGAAAAATGGCTTGTCCTCTTATATAATAGTATAGATTAAAAATAACAAAAAGAAATACAAGTCCAGAGTCTACGCTATGAACTATTAGTGACTAAAGGAAGACTTCAGTCAACTGAGGGGCCAGGATAATCATAGTAGTAACCAATCTTAAAATGCTGGGAAGGCAAAACAAGGACCTTACATATAGGTTATTATTTGCTTGTTTTATTATTTTTTTTATATTAATAAATAGAGAATAAGGAGGAAAAAAAGAAAACAATTTTTTTTTTTTTTTTTTACAATTCTATTTTCGTTTGGATAGTTTTAAAGACATATTATATTTTTAATATATGTATAGTAAAAATAATAGTTTACTTTTCCCCTGATGATGGTATATTTTTAAAGGAATGTTATTCGACTGGTCATTTAGGAGGAGAAAGAGACGGGAGGTTATTGGAGAGACTTGGCCGATCTAGCTTATTGTTCCGTCTTGAATAATAACTCCTCCCGCTCTCGCCCGCACCCTTTTGAATTGAGGTGTTCCTTTTGTAGTCATTGTTCCTTGCTCGAGTAGGGTTTCTGCAAGAGAAACTTTTTGTTTTTATTGGCCATTTTCTTTCAACGAATCAGGTTAAGTAAAGGAATGTTTGTTTCTTTACAAAACTAAAATGGCTATGAAAGTTTATGAATTCATAAAAAATATATTCATTGATGTAAGTTTTAGTTGCTAATGTTATTAAAACAAATCAAATTTAAATTATCACTTAGTTTACTAATGCAGTTCGTAAGGAGAGCATTAGACATTTTTAATAAAGGGTGGTAAATTTCCATTTATCATTTCTTGCTTGTGTAGCCGGTGTTTAAGCTCGAATTTAACAGAACTATTATTTATTGCCAAAATGGAAGAACACCGACGTTACAACTATAGATAGTGCAGGAGAAGGGAAAGAGTTGATGTATATCCTGAAAATATGGACGATACATATTAGGAGGATGAGGTGGAACTGGCAGTTACCAAAATTCTGACGGCAAAAGCAGCAGGATCGGATGGAATTATCCCGGGATTTGTAAAATATTGTGGTAACGAAATGGTGAAGTGCCTTTAAACACTATTCCACAGAATATGTGACATCAAAAGTTTACCACAAGATTGAGAGAACATCATAATCCCCATACACAAAAAATGCAGTCAAAGTGAATATTGGAACTATGGAACAATATCACCTCAGTTGTGTACAAGATTTTTTTTTTTTTTTTTAATCGATTTATCTATTTATTGAAATTTACTACTGAATACAATAAAAAATAATAATATCTCTAGTAAATGTGATGATAATCCTACAAATGACACGTCACTTGTTTTTAAAGAGAGAACCTATTGGAAGTACTTACTTAAAAACACAGATATATATATATATATATATATATATATATATATATATATATATATATATATATATATATATATATATAACAGATTTATAGCCATTTCTGCTTTCGAAAAGATCCTCTCGCACTGATGTTGCAACAACACTCATCATTTCTTGAGCAATTATGGTTAGATTAGGGTAGTCGGAACGGTGGTGAAACCACCACTGTATAAGATTTTCCTTGCCGCATAAAATTTTATCATCGTCGTACTATCCCAGCTCAACAATTGCCTTCGATTCAGCTGCACATATGGGAGAGAATTGGTCTGATCTTCTTTTCAAGCTTGACAAATGATCCAGCTTTCTGCTTTTAGTTGAACCACAGGCGTTAACATTTCTCACATCCTGTATGGATCGACCCATTTTGCTTTTAATTAAAGCCGCCAACCTTCCTTTACAAGACGTTTTTGGATGTTCAGCTCGATTCTAATTCTAAAAAACCTGATAAAAATTTATAGCGCGGATCGAGGAAAGTGCATACCGACGATATCTTGCTTTGCTTCCCTCATATTCTCCCCAATGACCTTATCACTTCTATTCTCAAATCCCAAACTAATGACTGTGGTGCTGATCAAATCCCGATAAAAATAATCCAACTCTGTCTTCCAGCTATTCTTTCGGCCCTTCTACACATATATAATTTTCCTTACAAAACTCTATTTTTCCTATAGCCTGGAGAAAGGCCTTAGTCCACCCGTTAAATAAAAACCCTCGCATCAGACTTTAGGCCTATTTCCGTCCTCTTAAACTTATCAAAGCCACTCGAAAGATTGGTCAACGCCCAAATTACCTCCTTCCTAGAGCATAATAACCTCCTTAATCCGTTCCAATCATGTTTCCGTTCCGGTTATTCCACTCAGTCAGCTTTGTTGAAAATCACACACGACCTTTATTCCTCCATGGACCAACAACAAATTACGATCTTGTCTTGTTTGATTTTTCAAAAGCTTTCGATTGTGTTGACCATTCAATTCTCCTATCTAAACTTCAAAACTTCTCCCTATCTAATAGTGTCCTAAATTGGTTCCACTCCTTCTTATCTCTTCGTTCCCAGTCAGTCATCATACCCAACAGTCCTCCTTCATCTTCCCTACCTTTAACCCAAGGTGTTCCACAAGGATCCTCCCTGTCACCAACCCTATTTTTCATCTATATCAATGATTTACACCGCTTTATCCACAATTCTAATTATCACCTATATGCAGACGACCTTCAAATCTACCCATCTTTCCATCCTTCAGATATGCTCGAGGCATCTCGTGAACTTCAGGAAGACATTGATAACATCAACCGTTCGGGAGTGAAGAATAAGTTATATCTGAATCTAAAGAAAACTAAGGCTATCCTCATCGGTTCAAAACCCATCCTCAACACCCTTCCTTACTATCCATTGCTTTACCTCAATAACCTTCCTATTCAGTTCCAAAACTCTATTAAAAATTTAGGAGTTACCATTGATCTCCACCTATCCTGGAATAACTATATCGCCAAAATTTCCAAAAAATCCATCATAATCCTTAAACAACTGTATAGATCTCGAGATTCCTTTTCCCAGAGTACCCGTCAACTTATAGTGTCCTCTCTTGTTTTCCCTTGCTTTGATTACGGTTGCTTGGTTTATGGGATACTGTCGGGGTATCTCGAGATGAAGCTGAGGAACTGATGAACTGTTTCATTAGATTTATCTTCGGGATCCCCAGGCGGTCACACGTTACCTGCCGGTATTCTGAGCTTGGGTGGCTATTTCATAAATTCCGACGGCAATACTTTCTAGGTACTTTCCTATTCCAATGTCTAAAAACCAAAAACCCTTCCTATATTCTTGATTTATTAACTCTGCGTTCTTCTATCCACCTCCTAAACACTAGATCCCAACCTTTTAACCTATATATCCCCTCACATAAAACCGCTTCCTTCGACAAATCCTTCATCATTCGTGCTACCTCCTTCTGGAATTCCTTACCCACTTCTATTCGTAAAGCAGCTTCCATAACTTCCTTTAAAAATAATTTATTCCTGTACCTTTTAGACAATCAATCTTCCACAAATGTGTCATTGATCAAATGAATACTTAGAATTACCTCTTTTTTTTCCCTCTTTCTTTCTTTTATGTGTTCATTGTATTTTAATTTATAATTATTTTTTCTTATATTTATTTTTTTTAATTTAAGTTAATTTTTTTTTTCCTGTAAAGAATGTGTGCTAAAAATACTGAAGCATCTAATTTGTAAATAATATGCCAGACAATTGTACTTTTAACTGTGCATTATTTTTCATCCTTAGGGGACAGTAAGTCCCAGAATAAAGTTTATTTTTTCAAAAAAAAAAAAAAATCCATATTCCACAAATTCTTGTACGATTCATTTCTCTCCGAATGAATCCGAAAGAAGTTCTCTGTCGCAAGAACTTAGAATTTCAGAGAAAGCGACTTATTATGAAGATGCATATGCGGGGAGTGGATTGATTGTGGTCACCTTAGAAGTGGTGCATTCCGTAATAATAAAGGTCTGATAATGGCCTTGTATAGTAATAGTTTAAGCTTGAGTGACAGTAGAGTAAGTGTTTGAATTGATATGTGGTGTTTCTGCCTACGTGTATTCTGTGATCTACCTGTGCTGTGGATGGTAAATGTGATCCGAGATTCATGCATAGAGATAGTTAAGCGTTGTAATGTTTTGATTTGCTGTTCGTTTAGGCTGAACTCCTTCTGTGGTATTTTCTTGTAAAATAAGGTGATTGCGTCAGTCTTCTGAGAGGTGATGTGAATGTTAATATTACATAACTGTTTTGTAATCAGTTGCGTATTGCTTGATTCAAAAAGCAGTTTCAATTGTTTTGATATTTTATTCATTTTATAGAATAGTTGTTATTTTATGTTTTAAAATTGTATATGTCCTTACTACCACTTACACTGGTGACACATGTGTGTTATCAGTAAACAATGATCCCTTCATTGCCTCCCAAACACTCCAATTCCATATCCTAACCTTCAAGAATGGTGTCAAAAATGGAGAATTAAAATAAATCCAAAAAAATCTCACCAAATAACCTTTAACCTTCGTCGTAAACCCACGACTTCCTAGCCTACAGTATCCTTTAATGATATTCCACTAATCTCTGTTGAATAGATTTGCTACCTAGGACTCCACTTGGACAAACGTCTTACTTGGAATCCACATACAAGACTAAAGCGACAAGAAGCTGCCCGTCGTTACAGACTACTTCAACATTTACTAGACAAACGTTCAAAGCTCCCAATTAATTACAAAAGACTCATATACATGGCTGTGATTAGACCTATTTAGACGTACGGAGTTGAGCTTTGGGGCTCCTCTAAACCATCCAATTCATCTCGTATTCAATCCTTACAATCCAAAATCCTTCGAAAAATCCTCAATGCTCCTTACTGTGTCACCAATAAACTTATCCATAAAGATCTTAATGTTCCATATGTTGCAGATTTAGCCAAAACCAGATATCAATCCTTTCATAGTAAGCTCCATAACCACTCAAATCCCCTAATTTCTCAACTTACTTCTCACACCATTCCTGATAATCCTCCGAGGCGTCTGAAAAGAAGATGGCCAAGAGACCTTCTAGTGTAGAATTTATATGAAAGTGCTACTGGTGAGTAGCACTTTTCAAGTTTTGTCACGTTATTGTAATAGTTAACAGCACATTTACTTGATGTATAAATATTGTACAGTTGTAAATTTCAATAAATTGTTTAAAAAAAAAGAAAGAAAAAAAAAGTATATTGTTTAATTTTTAATTAAATTAAAAACGATAGGTCTAAAACATATAGTTTATTACATCACACTAATGAAACGCTTATATCAATAATATATTTCAATAATGGAAAACATTTTATAACTTTTTTGGAATGTTTATAACATACCATTGGACAAAGCAAACCATTCAATTTGAATTTCGATTATAATGGATTGAAGTAGGAGAATACTTCACCGGAAATCGATTTACTCATAGAATCAAAAATTCATAAATCTGAACACAAAGATGTCTCCAACTTCTTTTCATTTTGAAAGTAGTCTTCTATCACATACGTGCTATACGTATATATTTGAATAAATAGCGTAAAATGCGCAATTTTTGCAACGTTTTTTTTATATTTATTTATTTCCCTTCCTTGCCTCTCGGCTACACGGGTTTTGCAGGGATGGCTTGTAGCCATCACTGCTGGTTTTAACAGTTTAACATAACATTTTAATATTACTTTTAACATTGCAAGAATAAATTTTCTTAAACATTTAACATAACATTTCAATATTACATTTAACATTTAAAGATTACACTACACGTTTAAAATAACATTTAATATTCAAAATACATTAAACGCTTTACATAACTACATACTTGTGTTTAATACAATATACTTTATATCTAATACAACAACCTATATTTAATACAACATACTATATTAAAATTAACTACATACTAACTATAACATACTATAATACATAATAATAATAACTACATAATAATAATAACTACATAATAATAATAACTACATAATAACTATAACCTACTAATTTAAAATAACAACATACCTATATCATTTTTTTTTTTTTTTTTTTTTTTTTTTTTTTTATAATTTTATAGCTTTACATTCACGTTTATATAGGCTTTATTCGGTGATGGGGTTGTCGTCAGCATCATTCCTGTCCAGGGTTCTTTCTGGGGCGTGGCCCCTTCTTCCAAGGTTGAAGTGCTCTACCCCCAATTCAGTTTTCCAACCATACACAAAACTTTTGTAATACGGGTAGTTGTCAGCTGATACTAGTTGTGGGAAATCACTCTCCGTTAGAACATACAGCCCTGTTTCTCTCTGTAGCTTGGCTCTCAATGCCTCAAAGGCAGTGCATGAAATTACCACATGTTCAGCGGTCTCCGGTACACCACAGCTGGGACAAAGCGGGTCAATATTTTTACCATGTTTCTGGAGCTTGGCTCGAAAGCCCCCGTGCCCTGTGAAAAACTGTGAGATCCAGTAATCCGGGAGTACCCAAGTTGCTTGAAGACGTGACCTAACAGTGGGGAAATATTTTCTAAGAGTAGCCCCTTTCGGGGTTGTTACTCACCGCCTGTTCCATTCTTCTATCGTGTACTCTCGGATTATCTCCAACCATTTCCTTGGATTTGCGTCGATCAGAGACCGGAGATTATTTGGTAGTCCCACCGATCCTTCCCTTTTCATTTTAAATTTAAAACCATCTTCTTGCAGTACAAGATCAAGAGGTACCCCTCCTGCTAAGACCTGGACCCCCTCATGAGACACTGATCGGTACGCCCTGGTGACTCGCAGCAGAGAATTACGCTGAATTGTTGCCAGCCTACTCATCTGTCTGCGTGACAGATTTTGGTACCAGGCGGGAGATGCATACCGTAGGATACCAAGTATCACTCCTTTATATATCGCCATCGTAGCTAGGTATCTGAGGCCCCACAAGGCGCCCCCTAACCTACTGAGACAGTTCAATGATAAGGCCGTCCTATTGGCAAGGTATTCCAAATGAGGCGTTACCTCAAAATGTCTTCTTATTTTCACACCCAGGTAGGTGACAGTCTCAGTTGGACGTATTATTTCTCCTTCAATTCTAATAATAGGGTTAGGCCTACACTTATTTCCTTTCAGAAGAATGGTCTGTGTTATTGCAGCCGCCATTCTCATCTTCTGTTTACTGCACCATCTACTAACTAGGCCAGCACATCTTTCAGCTTCTTGCTTTAATTGGACTATACTGTTAGCAGACACCACGACAGCCAGATCGTCGACATAGGCAATCGCGGGGAACCGTTCTTCCTCAAGTATAGCCAACATATCATTGAAGACTAACTTCCACAGGGCCGGACCAAGGACCAAGGACAGAGCCCTGAGAACAGCCCCTCTCGACTACATTTTCATACTCATAAAAGTTTCCGCGTATTTTAACACGTCGGTCCTGGAGGTAGCTCATTACCAGCGCATACAAATTTCTAGGAGTATCGTATCTCTGGAGCTGGTAAAGTACGCTTGGCCACCACACACTATCAAAGGCAGAGGATATGTCAAAGAGGAGTAACATGACGTACCGATCTGCCCTCTCAGCTACGTCATGACGTACCCTCAACAAAGCATCAGCGGTTCCCCTGTCTTTAGTGGATCCGTATTGCCGTGGATGGCTTGCTCTTGTCAGAACTGCCTGCAAGCTCTTAAGCAGCAAGTTTTCCAGCACTTTACTCATAACAGGGAGGAGGCAAATAGGTCTATATGACTTCGCTAGTCGCTTGTCTTTGCCTACTCCCTTATAGAGAAGTCTAATATCAGCAGTTTTCCATAATTTCGGGAAGTATCCCTTATCTAAGCAATAATTGAAAACCGCTAATAGCCTATCTTCTATGTAGGGAATACTGTTCTTGAGTATAGCCGTGTCTATACAATCCAATCCTGGTGCTCTTCCCACTTTCTGTCTGTACACGCTATTCCGAAGATCCCATATGTCCCATGATGGGCACATATCAGTACCAGATGGATACGTAGTAGTACGTCTCATAAATGCTTCTTCTTCATTGTCTTCGGATGGGTTGTCTCTGGGGTATGTCGTCTGGATGAATATTCTTGCCGATTCTTCTGGTGTTACTGCCTGTTCGTCTCCTTGCTTTTATGTGCAATCACCTGCAATCAGCTTACCAAAGGCAGTCCTATAAGGAATACCCCAGGGATTCTTAGCCGACTCTTCCTCAATAAAATTGTCCCAAGACTTTCGCTTTTGTGAGCGCACCTGGTTTCGATACACTCGGGCCTTATATCTGTACTCTTCACGGAAGACAGTAAGCCTCTCGTCGCAACTACATCTCTGATACAACCGCCGAGCCTTATACACCTCTCTCTTTAAGATGGTTAATCCCGGTGTCCACCATGGGACTGTTCGAGCTCTCGCCTTCCGGTGTTGGAGAGAGTCCTCTGCAGCTTCGAGGATGACATTTGTGAGCCTAGAAACTCTATAGTCCAGGTGATCTGTATCATCCGTCTCTGCTGGATCCCATTCTTCATCAATCAATTTTCCCTCCAACGTAGCACGAAAGGTACTCCATTCTCCTTTTCGAGTAACGTAACCTTTATGGAAGACGTGGTAACATCCTGCATACTGCACTAAGTCAATCAATTGCATTGTGGTCGGAGCTCGTCTCAGATCTAATATTCCAATCGACAATATTTTTTATCAGTATCGGTGAGGCAAGAGTTACGTCGATCCAGCTCTGAACCCTTGGCCCAGAGAATGTAGGGGTGGTAGAGGGGTCATTAACAACCACTAACTGGTTCCTAGCAATAAACTCTATGACTCTAGCACCTCTCCTATTTGTTCGATTGGATCCCTAAACAGTGCTCCAGGAATTAGTGTCTGAGCAAACAATTACATTTCTTGAGTTTTCTGTGATCGCTTCCATAGCAGATATACCATCTTCAAGATTATTATTTCCATCGGGAAGGTACACTGATGCTAGGGTGAAAGAAATGTTACCCCACCTGATATAACAAGCCACACTATCTGCTCTGGTATACTGCTCAAGACCCATTACATCAAGATTCGGGTTGATAATGACTATGGCAGCTCTAGGCCTCCTCTCTCCACTGCTCAGGACTATTATTCTCGACGTAAGGCCAAATCCAACAACCTTGTTCCCATGGCAGCTCGGTTCCTGGATCGCCATAATGTCATAGTGTAGGGTGAGAGATCGCAACTCATCCGCGACAAGACGCCGACGACCCATATTAAGCTGAAGGATGGTGATTTTATTCATAGAAGGTTCTTTTCGCTACCTCATTAGACCACTTTAGATGCACAGGGCATTCCCGACTGCCTGCCTTGTGCTTCCTTTGACCAACAGGAGTATTTGCTCGCTCACAATTTATGCAGGAAGGGCTTTTCAGCTCTTTCTTTTTCAAGCAATCCTTTATTATGTGACCGCTACGTGCACACCAGATGCAGATTGGTACATCAGCTGTACAAGTGGCTTTTGTGTGACCGTAACCTTGACACTTAGTGCACCGTGGGGCGTCGAGGTAGTCCTTAAAGGTTATCGTCCACCATCCTCCATCCATCTTGCCCATTTCCAAAAGCAAGAAACGGACCATTGGATGGACTTCCAACACCCAATTTTTGGTGAAGCCATTTCTAGCTACTGAGGAGAAAAGTGGACGGAGATCATTCTTGATAAGAGGAGTGGAGCCCGGCTTCTCGGGCATTCTTCCCCATAAAAACGTCACTAAATCATCTGAAGTCCAGGAGTGAGGCACACCATGCACTTCCACTCTGGGTTTCTTCCTGAGGGCTAATTTGGCTTGCAGGTTTTTTTCTCGCAGTCCTTGACATCCAATAACTTTGGTAGCGTCGCTAATATCATCCATTCGCACTAGCACTGAGCCGGCTTTGGTCGCTCGGATAATAGCAGCTTTTACTTCTATTTCCTCCGGTGATGGCAACCCGTTGATTATATCTACTGGACTTTTACCCAAGCCGCTGATAGTGACATACGTCGATTTTTGGCTCTGGGCCGGCTTAGCTGGCAGGGACTTAGCAATTTCAGCCATTGATCTCGGTTTCGCATGGAAGATGTCTTGATTTGCGCTATTTTGGTTACTTTGTACCATGTTTCTCGCAGTTTTTGCTTTTTTTTTCCTTATTTTACTTTGAACAAGCTCGAAGGTCTCGGTAGGCAAGGAGGTTCCGTTTGAGTCCACGATTTGAGGTTCCGTTGCCCCTTCTGCTTCAGGCTGTGTGCATTGGGGTGCCGCACTCGATGCTGAAAGCGCTTGTATGACTTTTGGTACTGCGGTCTCAATTATGATTTTCGTAACCAATTCATATACTTTCTGCGACGACAGTGTTTCATTTACCGCCCTCTCAACAATAGAACTGATTTCACTAGGACTGTTATCATTTTCTCTGTCCGCTAATCCTTCAAAGATTTCTATAAGACTCTGTATTTTGTTGTTAATGTGTTCACGAACATTTATAATAGTTTTCTTATCGTTTCTGACCATGTAACTTCGGAGATTTTCCTGAATCCGCCTAGCATCATGAATCAGTTTTTCTTTTCCTTCGGATGTTTCTACATCAGGGGAGCCTTTCCTGGCTCTTTTAGCCGTCGGTTTTTGTCCCTTATGTCCTTTATCTTGATCCATTCCCTCTGTGTTTCCACTATCAGGATTAATATTAGAGGAATTCATCCTCTTAACCACTAAACTTTTCAAAAAATAAAACAGCTTAACCTACCAAGAACTTAAAATGTTATCTTACTAACTACTTAACGGTTGGTTATCACTGTGAATAATAGTTCTATATAGGATATTAAACACTTCTACCTTACAATGTTCATATGTCTTACCTTTAGATCCAAAAAAGATTGTATCAATGAGCTCATTCACTCAAAAGATAACCTAACCTACATTACAAACCATAAAAAAAATAAAAATAATTAATACATAAACTAAGAGAATACCTAATTAGCAACGATTAAACAACAAATTAACATTAACTACGAACAAGAAGGAAAACAGAAACCGTAAATTAAAAGAAAAGCTAATTAGCAACGATTTAACAACAAGGTAACATTAACTACAAACAAGAAGGAAAACAGAAGCCATAAATATAAAAGAAAAAGAAAATCTAATAAGCAACGATTTAACAACACAAATCTTAAATTACTTACACTATTACTAACTAGTAAATATAAAACTTAAAAGCTAATAAACAATGATTTTAACTACAAAAATTAAAATTAACTTCCCAAACAAAACTGGCAATCCATAGGGGCACTGTAAAAACAAACTCTTCTTGGGATCGAGCTAGCTGGTAACACAAAGGTGGCCGCCAATTCTTCAGAAAATCTTGTTGACAAAGGAAGCCGGCACTTCAAATAGATACGAATAACACCGCGATGTTAACACTTCGAAGGCTGGAACAAGACTGCAATTTTTGCAACGAAGTAATTGAAATGAATTGAAATTAAACAATTTAGTGAATTTTAAGAAATCTTTAATAAATATTGTTTATTAGTTAGTTATTTTTTTAAAAATTAATTAAAAGTAAATTTTTTATTTCACTTTTAATTATATATTATTATTGTTAAACATATTCGATAGTTTGTTTTTTGTTTTGCATATTTTTTAAATACATATTAAATTTGTTTTGCGCCATGATCTGGGAAGGTTGATTTCTTATTTTTGTTTGTTTATTCTTTTACTTTTTGTCTACACTAATTATTTTAAGGAGGAAAAGGATGAGAACAGGATAGAGGTTGTTGGACAATAAAGGTAAGCCCTTCTCCACAGCAGTTAGTAAAACAAAATTACTAAATCTTCTTTCAAGAAGTGAAATTTCACTCATTTACTTAACTAAAAAAGTTCTAATTGGACAACTAAGTTTAGTGTGAATTAAGTTGATATTTATCTCATTTTGATTACTCTTAGAATAAAAAAAAATGCAATTAATCTAAAATAGCTATCATAAATGTGTACTAAAATAATTTTTTGCTTAAACAGCAGTGATAAAATGACTTAATAAAAGACCGAACACCCGACAGCCAAATTAATGTACAAACTTCATTTCTAGGCAGGGCGCAAAAAAATATTTGTTAGCTCCTCTTTTCTTGTAGAGACAAATCTCTATATATATAAGTACAGAGTAAGGTACAACTAAAAACTAGGCTATAGAACCAAGAAACTTTTTTTTTTCTTTTTTTTTTGATTTTATCAAAAAAGAATCAGGATTGAGAATAGATTGTTTCTAATTAGTTCATTGATTTTAATGATATTTAGTTTTCACGCAAAAATCGCAAGTTTTTTTTTATATACAAATATGGAATCAGTTGTTTGTAACCATTCTGTTTGACCACTTTCACAAGATTTTTTGCCAAAAGTAGTGGTTAACTCTTTATTATTGTTCAGAATTTTACTTTTTTCACGAACTGTAATGCACCCTTTTATCCCCCTTATTTAACCAACTGCACTTAGTTCACAATTTCAATTTTTTTTCTTTCAAAGCAGTTGTTTATATCCCATTAAACAAGGAATGAGCACAGTTCACGGCACACTGTACATCAAAACAATACAGGGACTTAATTGCAACACTCATTACTTTTTGTGTACCAACAGACTGCTCGCACTGTTCTTCACAGATCAAAACTGTTTTTGAGATTATACGTCGAAAAAATAAGTACTTACGCATATCTTTACTTTCGTTTTTTTTGTTTCGAGAAGAGTAGTTTAAATTTAAAATCGTTAAAAAACAATCATAATTAAGCAATATTAATGGTTATTCTATCTCCCCATTATAGTTACGTATTCATATATCTCGGTAATCCAGAATCAATGTATTCCTGGATAAAATCTCATAAATACAAGGAATAATAAATGTTTAATGATTAAATATAATGATGTGTGTGTTTTAGTCCAGAACTGCAACTCCACGAGAGTTAAGTGACTAAAAACTGGTACCACATTGGTTTTAGTACTTTGGAGAACCCTCCAAGTTCAAATTTCTGTTAAAAAATTTAGATGGCAGGTAATGGATCCTTATGTTTGCTATTTTCTTTGAGCTCTGTGGTACTACAAGAGTTGAAACTAAGGTCAAAATCCTCATTTTGTTTTTAGTTAATAAAACTTTTACTGTAAAAAAGCATTATGTCTGTGATACAGTGTTCAGACCTACAGTCTTGACAATATTGCCCTTCGACTTCGATTGTGAAACACGGAGAAGCAGTTACTTGGTTAGATGAAGTTATAGTGTGGGCAGAAGGTAATTGTGTTAAGAATATAATGATGTAAGGAAAATCTAAGGAGAAATCTTTAAAAAGGAAAGTTAAAAAGAAAACAAGTATTGATGAGTTTTGTTAAAAAATATGATTAAGCTTTTATTATTATTAATTTTTTTTTCCATGCCCCTATTGGATAACATTCTTGTGTTTAAAAGGATTGGGAATTTATATGGAAGTTTTAGAAGAAATCCAAATAGTCTATAATATAGGTGTTGGGGCACACCCAATTCTTGAGTTAATAAAATTTAAACTAATACTAAAACTAACACTAAAAAATTGATAAAACTGAAATTGAAGTCTATGGTAGGGTTGCCATATGTCCCGGCACACCGGGACATGTCAAGGTTTAGAAATTCCGTCCCGGTTGTCCCGGTTGGCCCATCATATAGTTCCAGTATATAGTTGAGAATATACAGTAATTAAGGTATATTTGGTTAAACATTTCAGTAGTATGAAATTTAGCGGCGTAGTATTATATCTTCGGTTTAGTTATATTGCGTTCATAATTTATGGAATAATCTTTGATGTTATGCGTCTGCAGCTACGCGCCGCCAAATCACATTATTTTTTTTTTTTTTGTTCCAAGTCCCTTGGAAAATTAATGTACAAGGATATGTGAGTAGGGGGGAGGAGCAGAAAGATAAATAGTTGGCCTTTTGCTGTATTGAAAAAATACATTCTAAGGTCGCCTGAATATGATTTGTCCTGGAAGTGTTTAAAATAAATCTTAATAGTCTTTAATATGGGTGTTGGGGCACACCCAATTCTCGAGATTGAAAAAAAAAATAAATAAAATAAAATAAAATAAAATCTAAAACTAACACTAACACTAAAATGTCTATGGTCACATCACTGACCTGATTGGCTAATGGTCTTCATCAGGGTTGTAGTCCTGACTATCTTCCTGAGCATCGAGTCCTGAAATCGTTGCAGAAGCCTAGTGGTTCCTTCTGATATGCCTGTGAGGAGAGGTGCATCGTATAGGAGAGCCGGTCTCAATATGCTTTTATATATACACAACTTGAGCCGGAGGGAGAGTGCGGGAGAGGAAAGGAGGTGATGGAGGCGTCTGGATCTTGTTCTCACATTGCGGTGCGTCCTGTAGCAGTGGGCGGAAAATTTGAGGCCTCTTTCCAGGGTGATGCCCAAATATACTATTGCATTGGAGGGGGCAATAATGGTGTTTGCCACCCTGAGAGACTTTGGTAATGTCGCTCTCTTTTTGCTCACTTGTGCGAACACTACGCAGTCCGTCTTAGCTAGATTCTCTTGGATGTTTATTCAATCCAGCCGTTAATTATCTCTGCGCAGACAGATTCGGCCTGACGTAGTGCTCGCTTGGGATTTATACTGCTGCTTGTGATGGCTATATCGTCGGATGGAATGGAGAAGCCTCTCATGGTCGGTTGGCCTGCTCCATCATCTGCTGTGCCAGCATCCCGAGCTGCTTAACTACTCCTTGAAGGGCCAAGGCGAAGTTCCTTGCGAATTCCCTAGAGAAGGTCACTGGAGGATGGTCCACTTCTTCTGGAGGTAGGTTGATTTGCTGGGCTCTTGAAGTGGAACGAGCTTTCAAGAGGGCTGGTAAGGGTTGACCCTGTTGAGGTGGTGGAGGGGGAAGCAATACCGGGGGTTGCGAGTTTAGTAGAGGGGGGAATTCCAAGGGCGCGGATTAGGGGGTCGGCCTAGTGGGGCGTGGCTTGGTAGTGGAGGTGGAGGGGGCACTCGTCCCTCTTGGGCCTTCACCGGTCGGACGAGGCACGGAAGTAGTAGGGGGGCTCGTTTATGGCCTCTCATTGGTCCGCTGTGCAGTCGCAGTAGCTGGTTGGTTCTCAGACTTTTTCTCGGCAGCTATTTTCTCCAAGTTAAGCCTATGGGGGCATTTACGGAATGAAGCTACATGCTCTATTTTGCAGTTCCTGCACTTCGGTAGTCCCTCCCTAGGGCAATGGGAGATATGGTGCTTCTCGCCACATCGAACACAAGCAGGCTCGTGTCGAACTGTTGGCATCGGAAGCACTGGGATGGCAGGGGATCTTTTCGGGGGCGGTGGGGCTCAATAGAATTGGCCGGCATTGGCCGATGTACCGCACCTTTTCTTTTATGTCTTTAATTGTCACGCCATCCGGAACTGTAATGATAATTAGAATTATGGGGGTTTTTACTCCATTTGGATCTGTTTTCTGAAGACGGCGAATATCCGTCGCCAGCATTGGTGCGAGATCCTGTGCGACCTCCTCCATTTCTATCGCTAGGTCAATGTTTTTAATAACGAACCTATTCGAAATGATCACGTTGCTTTTTAGAGCATATGTATGGTGGGGGATGTCTGTGTTACTTAAATTTCGTAGCACATGTGGTCTATCATTGATTTGGTTGAGATAGATGATCCATCCCTGTCGTTGTCTCTTGAGACTGTAATCAGAAATTTTGATTTTCGCCATAAACCGGCGAATTTCTGACAATGGGCGTGCCACTGTGATTATAATGGGCGGAATATGAGATTGAGACTTACTTGGAATCGCAGTCTCTGCAGGTGGTTTGGCCGCCTCAGGTAGTTGATCCAGGGGTTGATATTTGTTACGAACTTCAACCTTCTGCTCTGTGTCGTTTTTCCGGGAGCTGCGGGTTGTTCTCCGTGGTTTCGGTTCGAAGAATGGAGCTTCTTCTCCAGTATCCGTGACCGGAATATCAGCAATTTGTGCCGGGTCCATAGTGATAATTAATGGTTTAATTGGGCGCTATAAACACTACTAAGATATTTTAACAACTAACACATTCCCTGGAACAAAGCCCGAGAACAAAGACTTTGTGGACAAAGACCTTTGAGAACAAAGAACTTTGACACAAAGGACTTTTACACAAATAACTGATAAGAAATGATAACGCACTGACTCACAAACTCACTTACGCACTGCTAAACATGAACTTTCTCTCCCAAATCACAGGGAACGCTGTCTTGTTTTGTAGCGTTAAGTTGGCACTCTTTATTTTTCTTACTCTATGCTTCCAACTCCCTTCAGTTTGTCAGTATTAGTTGTAAAGTTCATATCAGACTGCGTAGAACAATTTGTACCTACTGATTTTCTTGAGATATAATTTGTGTCAGTACTGGTCAGTACCTAGACTGTTATGACAACCCTAGTCTATGGTCACATCACTGACCTGATTAGTTGGTTTGTATGTCTTTATTACGGTCCGTCCCGCTCACAATTGGTTTCACTGTTGGCTACCAACGGACACGCACATTCGCGTGGCTGTTTTGTCGTCCGGGGGGGACCTCGATGCCAAACATACGGGGTGGCTGTGCCGTAACAACAATTCTACGGGAACTATTATCACCAAGATGCGACTCCAGGTCTATCACCCTGGCGTTCACACCTTCCGCTCGGACGCCAACCCTTCAAGGACATCGAATCTGGACCTCCTAATCACCAGGGACATGCACAACGGCATCGACTGCCGAGCACTGCCGTTCAGCACCTCCGATCATCGCCCTGTACTCTACACCTTCGAGGGTACTCCAGCCAGACCACTACGAAGTACAAGTTGTATGAAGCAGGCTGGAAGGAATACAGGGCCACATGTAGATCGAGAAATTTCTCCCTAAGGTGACGCCGTGCCTGACCCCTGGTGAGATTGACGCAGCAGTGGAGACCATCACATCCACCATCCTTTTTGCAGCTGACATCCACATCCCTAAGTTCGCTCCTTAACCCAACTACCCACCGCACGTTTTGACATTGATCAAACAAAGGAACAACCTCCGGAACATCTTCTGCCGCACCAGGGACTATGGTCTATCAAGCCGGCTATCAACGCCATGACCCGGCAAATCACTAGGCTCATGAGCCATTGGAAGACGGCTTTGTGGCATGATTACCTGCTGCGGACCCACAACGACCACAGTTAGTTCTGAAGGTTGGTCCGAACCTTTGTCAACAAAAGAAGGGAGGTGTTTCTGACTAATGGGGACCAGTTGCTGATACCTGATGAACAGGCTGAACATCTAGCCCGCGCATAAGCTGCGAAGGACACTGAGAGGACGGAAGATGCCCCGCAGCCCCCTCTAGGACACCACTACCGAGCCCCAACGAGACGTCCATCTTCTCGACCAACAAGGAGCTCGAATCCGTCTTGCACCGCTCTAAATTATACCTAGGCGTCAGTCTCGATAGGCACCACACCTTCTCGACCCATGTCAAAAGCAGGATCAACCTAGCCCTGTTGATGATGATCCCGGGTTTCAATAGTCACCGGCACGTCAAGTTGAGCTACTGAGCCAACCCTCTCTTCAGAGAAATAGCACTGCCTCCCAGGCCTGGGAGGTTGCTAAGTACAACCCCCTTAGCGGACCTACTCGATGAGGGAAGGGGTTCAGACCTTAAGGACTTTTCTGTGGTCTATTTATTTATATGGGAACAATCCTATGGTGATGCCCAGCAATGTTTAGCTCGCCTTAATGACCGCACATTCTGTTATTTCTTGTGGTGCGGCCCGGCCATGCATCTCAGTCGCAAGCAGGCATTGTACAGGCCCGTGATATGAGCTATTCCTTTTCGGGGGAGCTGCTGGTTTGTATCTCGTCATGACCAGGGGCTTTATTGCCTTATGTCTACCTTAGAATAGCCTTTAGCTGTTTGGGGTTGACGAACATGAAATTGTCTTCTCTGGGCATGGCTGTCTTCGTCCACTGTCGACAGTGAAGTTGGCGATGTCCTGCAGATAGTGGTTTGCAATCTGCTCCACCTGGTCGTCGTTAGGTGTTAGGAGTGGTCCCCATCGTGAAGGCGGATCGTTGAGGTCTTCTTCATGATGCTTTTGGTAAGTTTCCGAATTTCCGGAAATCACCGTGTGTTGCCCTCAGCATGTCTTGCCATATGGAGGTAATCCATTGGCGGAGTAAGTTTTTGATTTGGGTGATGAGGGCTTTGAGGGCTAGCTTGATGTTCGGGTCTCTGGTCCTGTACCATTTATTTTTTAAGTTCCGCCTACTCACGATGAGGGACATAATGTGAGGAGAAGCTATGCGGAGAGGTGGAGGGGAAGGACGGAAAGTAGGCATGGAGGAACGGGTGGCCTCTATGATGGTGTTGGTGAAATCCGTTACGTAGTTGTGGACATCCTCCACAAAGCGCTGGGTCGGCACCGTAGACAGCCTATGGTATATCTCCTGTTTATATTTGGCCCAGTTCACCTCTAGATAGAGGATTTTATCCGGCACTGGATCTTCTCTCTCCCCTCGATGGCTTAAATCACTGGGCGGTGGTCGGAAGTGATGAAATCATTGATCGTACACCCAGTGATTCTGTGTGGTTGCCTCGTGAGAAGATCTAGGGTGGAGGTAGTCCCGCTGGTAACGCTTCTGAATGTGTGCATGTGAGGATGCACCACTGAGAAGCGGGTATTAATTAACATTCTACCAGCTGGGCTTATCTTGTTGTTATGCCATAGGCTTTGTTTGGCGATGAAGTCTCCCTCCAGCCAATGGTTTGATTTAGCTTCACACACATTGAAGAGAGCACGCAGCTCAACGAGGGATTCTCTAGGCCTGCGATAAACTCCTGTTATAAGTTCCGCTATCTCATAAGGACTTGGATATTCCTGGACCACTCCTTGTAGTACAAGGGCAAAATTCTTGGCGAACTCTGTTGAGAATGTAACATGGTGCTGGTCTGCTTCACAACGAAGTGCCCGAAGGGCAGTCAATGGGGGCCCTGTCGAGATGGTGGAGGAGGAATCAATTTGTTGAGATTTCGGTAGTGGGAAGAAGTTCGTGGCCGTGGCTGTTGGGTTCGGCCTAGCTCGGGTTTCTCCGGCAGGACGTGGCCTAGTAGTGGTGGGGGCACTCGTCCCTATTAGAGCTTCTCCGGTAGGACAAGGCTTGGATTTAGTTGGGGGCTCGGCTCTTCGCACAATTCTTACATTTTGGTTGTCCTGGCCTAGGGCACTGTGAAATCTGGAGCTGTTCCCCGCACCTTAGATACACATGCATGTTCATGGCCGCAATAGGCTTGAGTATGCCCAAATTGCTGACATCTATAGCATTGGGGCGGTAAAATCTCTTTCGAGAACGGTAAGATTCCACTGTATACCGGCTATTGCAAATATACCACATATATATAATGATGGTATTCGACCCCTCTTTGATTCTTTTGAGGCTGTAATTTGTTACATGTATACGAGACATAAAGCCTCGTAGTTCATTGATTGTAAAAACCTCTGTGATGTAGATAGGAGGACTTTTATTTGACTTACTTGGTTCTACTGGTCCTGCTTCCTCTGGAAGTTGGTCCAGGGGCTGGAATTGGTTTTTTGTTCCAATCTTATGCTGTGAAGCTTCCTTTTTCCTGGAGCTTTTTGTTGTTCTCCTGGATTTTGGTTGAACGAAGGGATTACGATCTTCTTCCTCCGTGTCTGTTACCGGTATATTGGCTAACTGGGCCGGGTCCATGATAATAATTATTAGTTTATTAATTACACATTTAACATGAAAACACCATAACGCACAAGTTTATAGTTTAATAAACACTAAGCACATGGAATAACGCACAAAGTATAAAGAACTTCAACATTCCCGGGAACAAAGCTCGAGAACAAAGAAGTCAAAAACCGTTAAAGTCACGTTAGATGGCGCCACTGCACTAAAGAGCAAGACTAACGTACTCTATCACGCCTAGCAGTGAACTCCCTTTGCATTCGGTATCTTTCTGTTCTTAAATGCTTTGGATTATCGATATCGTACTGCGTTTTTTCACGGATTATAAATGAAACGAAAATAATTCCTTTTTTCCCATACTATCAAGAGAATGTGAAAACGGAAATCTGATAAGATACAGAGCTGAAAAATGAAATGTAAATTCGTAAATATATTGACCCTACTCAATTCACCGAAATAAAATGTTTTGATTTCCATAATAATTTAAACAGCGGTAAACAAATAAGGCTTATTTAATATGAACATATTTCACTTGGTCACAAATTTAAATATGAAAAAGGGCTTTATTCAATCGACGGTGGGAGAAACATGAGTATCCCGTTCCCCCTCGCATGAATGAGATTATGTGATTGCAATTATTATTTATTTTTAAATCCAATCGTTATTTTTGTTGAGTTTTATACTGTGTTATTGAATTGGAAAAGATTAAACTGATATTTTATTCAGCTGGTGTATGTTAAAATTTAAAGGGGTATAATTGGATTTTGGTAGAAGGCCGAGAGCTGGATTTATAACTTTTCGCCTCAGTGACAGAAGTTGGAGGGAAGTCATCCCGCTCACGTAGTCTGTTAAGTGCCAGTCGTAACAACGTTTATATTTCATTCTTTACACTTCTCTTCCATAACACTTCTTTCTCATACTTACTTCTTAACTTTTGAAGTGCTTTCGTAAGACACCATGTTGTCACTTTTTCTAGTCCAGAGGTATTACAGGAATTAAAAAAAAAAAAAGAAGTTATCTTTTATCCGGCTAACATAGATTTAGAAGTTAGAACACATGAATCATTATTAGGGCACCTGCAGACTGCAGATTTTTATGGGCCGATCATTTGGTCTGCTGTTTAATCAGTACGGAGAGGTATGCATATGCGCACAAAACACCGATTCAGGATCGGCCGATAAAAAAGTTTGATGGGCTTCCCTATACCCATCAAACTAATCCCTGTTGGCCAACCATCGGCCGACCGTTTAATCAGTATTAGCTAACTTCGACTTACGCACACACGACGATTGTTAATCGGCCGATAGATGCCTAGCAAACTTATCTTTTTGTTTTTTCGTAATTTTAAAGAAAAGTTCGTTCCTAGCTTAGGCGTCACTCGTCCCGTGCGAATATTTTTATAATGACATCGCCCAATTCACTTTCGTTGATTGGAGAAACATCCATCGTAAAGTTGATAGAAGCAGTTGAGCAAATACCTGCGCTTTATAAAAAAAGTTTAAAAGAGTACTCCGACATAAATGTCAAAGGAATGCAGTCAATACTCTCGGAATCTCTTCTTGATTTTCCTCTTCCTTTGTATGAGAGCCATTATAAAATTTTCGGGCAATGTTTAGATTGTAGCTTACTTCAAGAGTCAAACACCAAGTACAAAATCGTTTGAGAATAGACGGCCGGCTGTTGGCTAGTTTGCGCCCTCTCCATCAACCCGACTGTTTAGATAGCTCGTTGTGCGCACTAGCAGCCCAACCCGACTAAACTATCGGCCGATAAAAAGTCAGTCTATTTGGAGTCGAATTGTTCCTTTATATACCTTTACACTGGTTTTCTTTTAATAACAACCGTTTCAATTTAAACTTTTAGACTTTTGTTGGCTCCTATAATGCTTGAAAAAAAAATATAATAATATTCCTTTATGATTTTCAAGATAGTTTGCAACAAAACAAATAAATGTAAGAATAAAATTGAAAATTCCAATTAAATTAATAAACAATTTTTAAAATGTTTTTTAATAATATGTCATATTTACTTAGCTAAAACCAACAAAAAAACTAGTTTAATTCAAGATAATATTTTAATTGAAAAATAATTAAAAATTTAAAAAAGTTATTTCTATTTGATCTATAAAGCAACATGCACCAAAACTTATTGGGAACGTTGGGCCAAATATCGTTAAACAATTCATCAGATTGATTTATTGCTACAGCCGAGAAGTATTTCCAAGCCCCACACTAAATTTCCAGGACACTAAATAATCTCCACCGCAATCTTCAAAAATATTATGAAGTTTGAAACAGATTAGTATGCAAAACGGCGTAGTTTTTTTTTTTTTTTTTTTTTTTTTTTTTTTTTTTTTTTTTTTTTTTTTTTGTGTGTGTGTGTGTTAAATCTGTTTGAACTTGATGTTTAATATATTTAAAAAAATAAATAAATTAAAAAGAAATTATTCAATAAAATCAAAATATATTACGAAATAATGTATTCATGATTATGTAGAATATAATAACAAGGGGACGTTTTAGCTTTAAGGTTCAGAGGAGAGATTTCAGACCCATTCAAAATAAAAACAGGGGTCAGGCAGAAAGATGGGCTCTCAGCTTTGCTATTCAACTGTGTTGAAAAAAAATCATCCGTGAGTGGCGTAAAGACATGAACACAAGCATGAATCTTTCAATTGACTGTCTTTCATTTGCTGATGATCTGGCCATTTTCTCTGAATCTTTAGACACAGCCACAAAGCAAATAAACCAGCTTAGGGAACAGGCAGAAAATGCCGGTCTCCAGATCTCTTTTAAGAAAACAGAGTTCATAACCAGCATCATGGCGGCGCCGAGATAGTTAAAAGTAAACCAGGAAAAAATCAAGCGGAAAGAAAATGTTTAATACTTAGGAGAGTCGATAAATGCCAAAGTATCTGAGGACGAAGCTTTTAAGCCACGTATGGATAAAATGGAAATGGCATATCAACTGACCAAATACGTGAACAATAAAAAGTCGTTTTCCTTAAACGCAAACCTCAATCATTACTGCTCTGTCATCCGTTTAGAAGCGCTGTGCGCATCCGAATGCCTTGTTATGAACAAAAGAGGCCTTATGGAAAAACTGGAGATCAAAGAAAGAAAAATTTTGAGGAAAATCTTCGTCCCGATTAAGGACAAAGGTGAATATAGACGACGTCACAATCATGAGCTCTATTCTGAAGTTCAAAAGATCACTGACGTCATGAGGAAAAGGAGAATCACTTTCTATGGTCATATATCGAAACTGAATCCAATACGACTGATGAACTAGATCTTCACTTACTTTAAGAATAAGAAGATCGAGGGAGCCTGGTTCACCGAGGGAGGAAAAGACCTATTGGAGATCGGGATTACTTTCGAAGTCATCTAAATGCGCGATCCACTAAAAAAGATACTCGAGGACCTCCATAGTTTTCTTAAAAAAACAAAATTCAAGACGAGAAAGATGTGGACAGAAGACAGAAAGGAGCAACATTGGTAAAGAATGAAGGAGTACTGGGCTAATGTCAAAGCCAAGAAGAGACAGATGAAATGAGTTAGTAGGCCGAAACAGGAAAAAAAGAAAAAAAATATTAAAAATATAAAAACCGACATTTTGTTTTGGCAGAAATAATTTTATCGATCCATTTCATAGGATTTTAATTTCGAACAATAAAAGTATATGCCTGTTTGGCAAACCTCGTTTCTGGCACTCACGGCTTTACATTTAAATTATTATTATTGTAAACTGTATTATTGTAAACCCTTCTAGAACTATAAAGATGTTCTGGTTAAATTTGGTACAGTCGGATACAAAAGTTTTGCCATTGAAAAATCTGTGGCAAAATGGGGCTAGACAAACATTGGTCGATTTTTAAACTGCACTGGGAGCCACATGTCGCTCCACATATTTATAGCTTTTTAAAGATAAATTTAAATGAAAATAAGTAAATTTTTTCATGAATTTATCTAGCTCTATACCATATAGCATCCTACCTTTGTACCCTCACTCGGATGGTACTCGCCACCTATCGGTCAATTATCAAACTTAACTGCGAACCACAAATTTATCGCTTTTTTATGAGAGTATAATTGGAAATCTTTTAATTTTATTATTGCTAAACGTTCCTTGGACTATGAAGGTGATATAGTTATTATTTGGTACAGATTGGTTCCGCGGTTACTGATCACAAATGAAAAATGGCTTGTCCTTTTATATAATAGTACAGATATCATTTTAAATATACATACCTGCACTTATTAAATATTAGTTATTTACACACAAATTTATTGCAAAATATAATAATTGAAAAATACTTTTTTTATACCCGTAAAATTAATTGTATATTTACACAGTACTTACGTACTACGTAGTAACAAAGGGACTCTATGGCCGAGTGAGTTGGGGCTAGGGTCTCAGCGCGCTCGAAACCAGAAGGTCGTGGGTTCGAATCCCACCTGGGCGGGTTAAAATTTACCGCCCAGGCCAGTATAGGACTTCAATTAGCATGGTCTTGGGCCCAATTAAAAAAAAAAAAAAAAGTTTAAATAAAGAAAATAGTTTTAAATTTTCTTGGTGGTATTTTGTTTTTCATAACTGGAAAGGCAACGGTGGTGTTAATTGAATCAAAACTAAATATTTAACAATTCTGTTTAATTCGAGCTTAAACACCAACTACACAAACAGGAAACGATGAATGGAAGCTTGTCTTCCTTTAATTAAAAAAAAAAATAAATAAATGCTCTCCTTATTAGTAAATGAAGCCATAATTGAAATTTTAATTTTTTCATACTTCATTGATTTTTACAACGGTATACATTCTATGTATACAACAAGTAAATTTGAGAAAAATGATTACAATAACATGTAAAGAACTACTCACTGGTAGTTTTACATTGAAAAATCTCTTGGCCAGACGCCTGGGAGGATTATCGCGAAAAAAGTGTTATGCAAGTTGGGAGACAAGTGGATTCGAGTGAGTATTGAGTTTCCTACAAAATAATAGGTATCCGGTTTGTTAAATTAATTAATTATATCACCAAATAAATATAAAAGTTCATGATCCTGCTTTTTGTATGACTAAATAACCAACTTATATTATATAGACTTCTTATTATTTTTATATTTTTTGTATAAATATTTAAATTTCGTTAGACAAACATGTTACTATCGATTAATGCTTAAGAATTTTATCTTCTATTCGGTCTAACGACTGCAGTATATTTTGTCCATTAATCTTTCCGAACTTACACGCTGGCAGCCTTTGTGTTACTTGAATGTTTCATGAATAAAAGGAAAAGTTATATAAATAACATTGATTGTATCAATTTAAAGCAATTTTTTAGATCCTTAGTTATTAATTTTCTAAAAAAATAGAAATAGTTATCGGGTTTTGCTATAAAAATGATACTCGTACTATACTTAATCCAGAGCAGAAGGATTTTATTTCATAGAACCGAAGGGAACGAATATAACGTACCTTTTCAAGTGTTTTAATAAGAAACTTTCGGAATTGAGGCTTAGTAAGATTCTAACTTAAAACTTTCCCGTAGGTGTGAAGAAGGAAATTCGGTTGGAATCGTGAAAAAGTTAGAATCGATGGTGTATTCTAGAGAAGAAAGCTTTGAAAGAACTGTTTCAGGGCTCTTGGAATAAATTCCAACGCAATTTGTCTCTGTCCGGAAAGTCTGTGGTACTTGTCGCTTATAGAACATTCTCTTTAGGTTTTGTTCAGGACCGAAGGAACCTAAAAATATGAAACTTATTTATATAAAATATTCTACGTTGATTCGATCTGTTAATCCTTTGACGTAATTTGATATTATCTATTTCATAGAAAAACTGAATTCATTACTTATCCATTTGAAGCCTTTGAGATATTTAAAAATTAAAAACTAATACATTATATATTAGGAATTAATCATATACACTTTAATAACGAGTGCAGAAAAAATATTAAATTTTACCGCGAAAGGAATTCCATATTGACTGAAACCAATGTAATTTTAAATCCAATAATGAAGTAACCAAAAAAAAAAAAGAAAAAAAAAAAAAGTAAATTAAATGTAAAACATTGAGGAATTTCTATGTCCAACTTGCTGAAAGGAAGCTTAGGTACTGAGGCTCATGATGAGAAATATCCAATAATCGCTTTGGTTAATCTGTACTTTGACAAGTTTCGGGTTTTATCAAGAGGGTATATTTTGAGTTCCCATTTCACCTTTAGGAATGATCAATTAACTGTTTATCTCGTGTATCAACGGTTAGTAGATATTCTCTTCTATTTTTATAGTAATGATTAGTTTAATTTTCAAATATGTTCAAGAATTATTACCCAGTCTATTTAAAATGGTATCCTGAGAGTTTCTATAGTGATGGTGTATATCATTGATAAGTGCTTAAATAATGCCTTATATTCCGTCATCTAAAATTTCAGAAATAATTCTAAAATACTTTTTCTTAATGTCGTAATCATTTACAAGTCCACAAATTTTCAACACCCTAATTTTCCATAAGTATTTCAGCACAGCTTTCAATTCGGTAACGTGTTTTGTCTGTACTATCCTAGGTAGGATTGTCATAAATACACTTGCTAAAAATCTAACTTGTTTCTTAAACTTTAGAGGCACTTCCTATCAGCTCCCAATGTAGCAAATTGAAAGTAACATAATTTCATTTATTTGAGACGACCATTCTTTTCAAGCAGTCATCAATTATTGTGGATTTGATCCATCTTAAACCTTTGTTGAGATTTATGCTTAGATAGTTTTGGCTATGGTTATTTTTATAGATTAATTGGAATATGTCCTGAATGTAAGGGGAGTATTCGTTTTCATTGCCATCAAACTGACCTACAATTTTTTTTTAATTTTTTTAATTGTTCAACTTTCGAGGAGAGTTATGTTACATTTCCATAGTCCATGAAGGATTATCCCATCATTTAATAGAAAATAAAGGAAAACTGTAAATAAAGCGACACCTGATCAAATGATTTCACGTTATTACATATATTATATTATTATTCAGGATTTATTTTATTAGATTGTCAATGTAAGGTTTAAAACCTAGTGCTAATGAAAACAGAACTCAATATACATAAGTAATTTACAGGGAAAGGCATTTCTAACTATCCGTGTATATCGTTGGTTTATTTTTGTATTGCTTTCAAAATTTTATTGCTTTAAATGAGCCATTTATTTTGAAAGTGGGCTGAGTCATTTTTTCTAAAAATGGAGATAATAGTAGTAATTTACGCGTGAATAAGTTATAGTTAAAAAAAAAATTCAAATTCTAGTATTTGGGTGATGGAAATTTTACCTCTTGACAGTATTAAAAATGTGTTTCTTTGGATGCGTCTTAGTCCATCTTAGATTGTATATTTTCAATTGAAGTTCATTATGAGCATATTAAAAAGTCACATACTGAATAAAATTCGTTTAATTATACCTTGTTATAAACTGAAATCTACTATATATCTGTCAAATACCACTCACTCATTATCACGAAATCCCAGAAGCCAACAAATGGATTGGAATGAAATTTAGTATGAAACAGTGTTCGTTTCTTATTAGATGTTAGATGGACGATAACAATTATTTTCTAAGTAGCTTGTCCTGTATCGGCACTACAAAGAGGTAAAATAACAGTACTCATATAATTTTTGTAGGGTGAAAAATAATCGATTTATTGTCATACAGTATATGGTGATAAGCTGAGTTAAAAAATAGGTTTAATGATTAAGCCGCACACTTATACCACAAATTAGGTTTCTTTATAGCAGTAAACAAACAAAAATACGTTACTGGCATGTCGAAACCTTATTATATGGTACTTTCTGTGAACTCATTGTGACTGCAGTGGCATACCCCTACAAGATTGAGTTATTTCGTGACGTGAAGCTATTAGCCAGCTATGATGAGGAAGTTGAGGGGGTTAAAAGACTTATGTTCTCTGGTGATGATATGGAAGGCCAGTTTGATGTACATATTCCTTTCGAGCAAACGTCGTTTGGAGCAAAAGAGATAAAAGAGGAACATTCCCTGCTTCATTAAATTATTAAATTTTATTGGTATTACAACCATGAAAGAGACATTCACTGTGGTTACTTTCAAAATGTCAAGCCTGCTTTGGTAGGCCAACTCCAGAAAATTTTTCATGAGCATAACAAGTATATCAAGGACTTCAGAGCTGCTGTTGAGTGTAACCGCAAGTTAGCCAATCTGTACAATGTTCCCAAAGCCATAACTTTGCGAAAAATGGTTCGATTTCGGAATTGTTTTTTTTTAGCTCGTACGCACTGAATCGAGCTACAATTTATTATATAAAGACATTATTTGAAAAATTCTTCGTTGTCTTGTTATAGGTAAGAAAACCTACAATAACCACTAATTTAGGATTTTTTTTTTGTTTGCGATTTTGAGTATGAAACCGACAGCTGCCGTGGTAGCAAACTTAAGTTTCGTATTCAGTACTTCAAAAACATTAAGATCCGTTAAAAAAAAAAAAAAAAAAAGATCAGCAGTTTTTTTCCTGAAAACGGCCTTCTGGAACCTTAATTTGCTTGCTGTAGCCATCTTGACACGTACTTGGAAACAACAGCAGTGGTTTCCTTACAGAAAAATTTATGGTCTTTCAGATAAGAATTTTTTTGGGAGACTTGTCATGGCAAGTTTAGTGCCGTCGGTGGTAGGTATAAACGGTAGAACCTGGCTACAATCGTTATATAATAAAAAATATTTACCATTGAATTTCTGATTAGGAAACGTTTGAAAAATTCTCGATCCGAACAACACCAATAGACCTAGAGCGTGCCAAAATCTTATATTTTTTTGGGTAGTGTCATTTACGAACAAGTCATCGATCTCGCGACGAATTTTCTCCCAAGAGTAGTTCTACTGCCTGTATCGAATCCACTCGTCAGGCGTAGTAAATAAGGTTGTTTATTTTTCTCATTCAAATCTTCATGTGAACATTGTGAAAAAAAACTCAAATAAAATCTAAAAATAAGTTTAAGTACATAGTGTGAAACTATTAAATAGCTATTCACATAAGCAGTGAAGCTATTAAATTCAACAGCAAAAAAAAAGAATGATGTGGAATTGTTGAGAACAAGAGAAACAGACAATGTGACGTAGCCGGGCCTGAAACATTACCAGTCATTTATTATTGAACTTAATTTTGGAGAGGGGTTATGAGTCGTAAAAGGAGAATGTCAATTACAAATTTATAAAGCCCTTTTCAGTCATCCCCCTCCTTCCCTCCCCTTCCCAAGTTTCTGTCTCGTTTATCTCCTCAACTCCTGGTCAGTCTGAAAAAACCATAAATCCGAGGAATGGCCAGTTGTAGTTGTTTTTTTTTTTTGTTTTTTTTCCATAGAAATAGTGGTCGAACAGGAAATTCAATCTTCAAATGAAATGATTTAACCTGTTTAATTATTATTTATTTCAATCGAGGCTTATATTTCTACGTTTTCAACTGGATTCCTATATTCTCTGGACAAAATATCTAGATATTAAATTCATATTTTAATATGGAACATGTTTAACAGGTGACCTAGTTGGTCAAAAGCGATACGCTTTTGGGGAGCACGTGCGCGTTACGTTTAATTTGATAGTTTAATATTAAGCCGGCTCCACACATTCGTGTTATGTCATAACACGCAACACGAAACAGACATGCTTGTCAAAGATTGGCGAATGGGCGAATGGGCACTCGGCTCGTGTTATGTGTTATGATATTGTTTCAGATCCTGTTATAACCGTATATCCAGCTCCACACATTCGTGTTATGTCATGAAACACAACACGAAACAAACATGCTCGTTGAAGATGCCGAATGTGTGGATGGGCACTCGCCTCGTGTTATGTGTTATCAAGTTGGTTCTCCTCATGTGATGGGTGTATCGCTATAGGAGGTGGTTTTTAACACACAAAGGAATATTGTTTACCCAAACACAAACCGAAACAGACACAATCGCTTATTCACAAATTCGCTTAGCTACAGCTAATAATCGTGAAGCCCAGATAATCATTATTATCAATAATACGAGTAACTGTTTTAAAATGAAAAACTATTATATTTGATAATAAATAACGTTAACTAAGCACGTAGTGATTTAAAAAATATATAATTTAAATCGATAACTAAGTTCATACATTTTGAATTGAACTGAACTATATTAGGTATATTGTTTGTACGGTTGCCTTTGTACAGGGAAGCTACGTTGTTGACAGAGTTTTTGTCGTCTATTCAATTAGTCAAGAAGAGATTTTCGTAGCTAATGTTCACTTTTGCTCTCAGTTCAGTCTGAGAGTAGTTAGATCATGACGCAAATAAAGCTTTTGCAAACTTTATTAACACACGTGACAATGTGATAAAGAAATAATAAGGGCTGACTATCAGGAGATTAAGTAGCCTCGCATTAAAAAATGGTATTTAAGAGACTAAAGAGTCCTGAAACAATGGCAAAATACATGTTTTTAAATACAGCAATAGATACGTGTACATGTTTTTAAATTGAAAAAGGAGTAGGTAGATTCCTGCCAATTCTCTCACTCACTTTTAAAACCAACAATGCGATGTTTTTCCTCAAATCATCTCAATTTTCCAATCTTCCCGTTAAAAAAAAAAAAAAAAGTTTGGTCTTCAGAAAATTTCATATATTCAAAAAAAATCTCCATTTTTTGGAGAACAGTATTTCTGCACTCAATTAATCTACATAACTGTGGTTAGAATTAAATTGTCACGAATTAAGTGCTCTTTAATACAGTAAATGTTATATCAAGCAAATTTGTATTAGAGGTATAAATGAACAACAAAAATAGTGCTGAAATTCCACGGTTTATCGAATACTAAGAAAATGCCACTTGGTTTTGAGGATTGTAATCTTGAATTATTACTATCCTTATGAGTCGTAACAACATATTAAAAAAATGGTAGATATATGCCTTTTTACGAACTTTTTTTCTTTTTTTAATATCAAGAATGTGGTATTTAATATAGAAATTTGTAATTTTTTCAGATTTTTGCAAAACACGCACGAAAATGCTCCCAATCGAAAAATTTGCTATTTACAAAATCAACAATTACAATATTACAAAATTGTGCGTCTAAAGAAATCTCTAAAAGCTATATTTGGTTTAATTCCCTGAAATACCCATGCTAGCTCGCAAAGGTTTATGGACCATGGACCATGGTGTTACATAGGCCCATGGACCATGTTAAAACATAAACCCTACTACTCCACCTTTTTTAAAGGAATTTAATCAAATTTTCTCACATAAGGTCTAACAGTGAATTTAACCAGCTCTCAGATTTAAAAAAAAAATTTTGGAGTTATGGTGAAAAGTGTGCCAACAAAAGGATTTAACAACAGATCGCGGTTTTTAGCGAGGTAACATGGGTACATTACGGGGCTTGATTAAAATTTCATTAATCATTTTGATTGTAAAATTAACCATCTTTCAGTTGAAAAAAATAAATTTTTAATCAAACAAGTGGTTTCGGAGTATTATTGACTTCTTCGAAAACACTTTCCCAACATTTTCCCAGACTCCCACACCCACACCAACCGCGGTCGTGCCGCCTGACGAGTGGATTCGATACAGGCAGTAGAACTACTCTTGGGAGAAAATTCGTCGTGAGATCGATGACTTGTTCGTAAATGACACTACCCAAAAAAATATAAGATTTTGACACGCTCTAGGTCTATTGGTGTTGTTCGGATCGAGAATTTTTCAAACGTTTCCTAATCAGAAATTCAACAGAAAATATTTTTTATTATATAACGATTGTAGCCAGGTTCTACCGTTTATACCTACCACCGACGGCACTAAACTTGCCATGACAAGTCTCCCAAAAAAATTCTTATCTGAAAGACCATAAATTTTTCTGTAAGGAAACCACTGCTGCTGTTTCCAAGCACGTGTCAAGATGGCTACAGCAAGCAAATTTTTAACGGATCTTAATGTTTTTGAAGTACTGAATACGAAACTTAAGTTTGCTACCACGGCAGCTGTCGGCTTCATACTCAAAATCGCAAAAAAAAAAAATTCTAAATTAGTGGTTATTGTAGGTTTTCTTACCTATAACAAGACAACGAAGAATTTTTCAAATAATGTCTTTATATAATAAATTGTAGCTGGATTCAGTACGAGCTAAAAAATTGTACTGGATGCGTACGAGCTAAAAAAAAAACAATTCCGAAATCGAACCATTTTTCGCAAAGTTATGGCTTTGGGAACATTGTACAGATTGGCTAACTTGCGGTTAGCTTCACTTCTTCGCAAAAACACGTTTATCGGTACTCGTTTGACTATAACTTCAAAAATATTCGTCCGATCCAAAATTTATTTTCTTTATTTAAAAGCTGGTTAAATTTATTATCAGATTCCATAAATAAAAGTTTAGTTAAATTTCGTAATTCACCCACGCCACTCCACCGAACATGTCAAAATTGTCATATTTTGTCAAAACACACATTTAGCGTGCTGGCGTGGGTATTTACGAGATTTAATCAATGTATCAAATGTAGAATCCAGTTATTAAATTTAATTTTGCTTGCATCTTGACCCTTGTTTAGAAACGGCAGCAGTGGTTTTTCTTACATAAAAAATTGACGATCTTTCAGATAAGCATTGATTTATTTGGGAGATTTATCATGACAAGTTTAGTGTCGGCTGCTAGACGATTAGTCACGTTCAAAAACCCTACTTTTTCTCAACTTTATTTCGAATAATGATTTATTGTTAATGTAATTTGATTCTATTAATTTTAAAATGTAAATTAGGCAAAGTAGTAGTACTTTTTTTTACTATTCTAGGAGAAATTGAGTTGTTGTTTTTTTAATTCAAACCAATACAGCTCTTAAACGCTTGTTTCTAGTGACGATGTTATATAACAAAAAATATTCTCCATTTAATTTCTGATAGGAAATTATCGGGAAATTTTCGATCTAAGCAACACCAGCAGAGCTTGAGCATGTCAAACGTAACAGCCCCGCGTACTCTAAAAACGTATCACTTTTGGCCAACTACACCACGGGTAAAACATGTTCCATGTAAAAAATTGTATTAATAAAATTGAAATTAATTTAAATACTAATTGGTACTAAAAAAACACATTTTGAAATTAGGATGCGAGGGAAACTTGTAAACTTACTTTTCCAGATCATTCTTCTCAATTATTTAAAATACAATACGGAATTTAGAAACGTCATTCCGTGTGAGTATTGCTGAACACACGAATTTATATTTATTTTAAGATTAACAAATCGTTACATAGTAACCATTATATTATTTTTACATCGACTATATAACAATCAAATATTCAAAGTTTTACAAAAGTATTTCTATTCAACCAGATCCTCTGGCTAAATCATTATCTAGTTCCACAAACATCTATATAACTCTCCTCGCAATATAAAAAAAAAAAGGTTACGTTTACTGTAAATTTAAATGATATTAATAGTTCGTTTTTATTTATTAGTATTATAAATTAATAGAAAAAGTTATTATTATAACCAAATTTATTTCATGTGTTGAAGAAGAATCTAGTTATTATTTTTAAAATAATAATTTGATTTATTTTAACAGTTTCCACTTATTTCTCCAACGTAAAATAAGTACTAAACTAATTACTTTTTGTTAAAAGTTTATTTTAGAATAGAAATTTTTATAATTGGTCGTACCCTTCTGAATCATTCTCTACCTCAACAATTACCGAGATCAAATCCAAATTAAGGAAATAAAGCACTTGAAAATTAGAAAGGAAGACCGAACAAAATAGTATCCAGATCACTATCATGTCTAGGCTACAGGATAATAATATTCAAGAGGAATAGCAGCTACGATGGTCCGGACACTTACATAGAATGAGTTAAGAGAGGATCATCAGAAAGACAAATGATGGAAAAAAGAAGACGCAGAGGAAAGACCAGAGGAGAATTTATTAATGCAGAAGAGAGTTTGTTAAGGAACGAGACACTTGGCTCAGACTTTATAGGAGAATTCCTAGCACTCCACTGCGGAAGAATAAAATATGATGGTTATGTTGATATTTTATGCATTTTATTTTTATCTTGTTTCGAAACCGACGTTAAATATTGTTTAAATATTTATTTTTTATATTTTTTTTAATTTTTTTTATTTAACCTTATTCATAATTAAAAATAATTTTCATACTTATATTTGAAGCTATAAATAATAAAACCTCAAGCTGAAAAGGGAAAAGCTAAAATAAGTAGAAAAAACTTTGAGGAGTCTAGTTAAAATCCCGCAGGAGTAGCCCATTGTGCTCCTGTATTGGGCCTTTGATTCTCCTTCACTAAGTGGCCACTGTTCACTGTCTCTTTAACTCCTTTCTTCATCCAGACCTTTCTTTCTCTGTTTTCTTTTCTTCTCTAATCCGGCGGCTACTTTCTCTTAAGGGTTTTATTCTTGTAGTTCTTTCGTCTCTGTAGTTAGGAATTTATTTTAACTATGAAATTACTGAATTCCGAGTGTTTTGTATTTTTTAAAAATGTTCTCATATATTTAACTTCAATAGTCAACTGTTAGATTTTAATATTATCCCGTTTGCTATTTGAATTTTAATACCAATTCTAAATTCAATTACTGAAACGCTTAAAATTCGATTAACTATTGAAGGTGAAGTACTTCTATAAAGTTAAAACCAAAATAATGCTGTTCTAGTAGATTTGCAGTGTTTCCTTGTTCTTTTAATTCTGCCGGTTCAGCTCTAGTTGGAGAACACATTTACGTTAAACCCTTATAAACCGTAACGGTGCATGTTTTAAATAAAATTAAAATATTTTTATCATTTTAAATTCAATTTGAAAATCGCCATTTTCGAATATGCACTACGTCTATTGAACTTTAGGCGGATATTTGTTATTCTCTTGTACACAATAAGCTTCAATAAACAATGAGGAAGAAATAATAAGACCTGATAAAATCAATAAACCGAAATCACTAAAATGACCTGGTGGAATATCTTAAATTAGATCACCTACCATGTGTTAGCTAATTATACGTTGACTGAAACTGTGTAGTATAAATCTTAATAATCCAATTTGATTTATGTACAATCGATCTGATGATGGTTTCGTATGTTTAGAGTTCAACTAGTCTTATAAACATATTGTTTATTTGCTTCCATTCCTTTTATTGCAGAACATGTCCCAATCAAAATATTAATTTAAGTGAATTAACGACATCCTGTTTCCCCCAGCATTACCCTACCGTGAATGTAAAATATACCACTAGTGATTACTATAGGTAATGAGCTGAGTGGATTGTTAACGATTTTATTTTTAATTCTTAGGGTATTCTTAATTATTTTTTAGAAATGACAGATCTGTTATGAAATATGTTAGGTATTAATTTGTTTTGTAAAAACTTTTTGGTTGTTGTAAGTTTTAGAAAAAGTGCTTAATTATATTTATCTTATTTTTTTGACAATGTAATCTCAAAGTCAACATTGATATTGGGAACATACGATGTTACTAGTGTGAGGAGGAGTAATGTAGGGTAGCAAATCGTATTAATAATTTATAAATAAAAATCGATTGATATTTTAAGTCATATGTGGTATAAAATCAGAAGGTTTTTTAGGTTTACTAAGGTTACAATTGTTAAAAAAGTAATGTGGTAAAATAAAACATTTAAAAAGTGAACTTATATTTATTTGGCTAAAAGTTCTAAACTTCTGAAGATATAAAGGCACGAACATTATGATATCTATATATCATTATATATATATATATATATATATAATATTTTTGTTATTTGATTTTTTGATTTAGATATTTAAGTGTATTTTATATATAGAATAGATAAACACGCTTTATGGTACGAAAAACAGCTGGGATTGAAAAAAGTTTATACTTACAGGACGCTTATGGGGCAGTAAATTTATATTCAGGGAAAATTCGCCAACAGCCAGAGGGCCGATCACTATGCACAAAGAGTCACAATTGCAAGCACCAAGGTGAAAGATATACTGAAAACGGGTAAGAGTGATTAGTGGGAATCAAAAATGAATATTTATGACGCTGATGTATGCAGCTGAAATCTTGATCTTAAATTACCTGGATGCTATCGAAAATATCCAACTAAAATTTTTAAAATCATTATTTTTTAGGCTCAAATATACATTGTTATATCGTAAAGCTGGAAACTGGAATCTGCTATTTATCCCTGCCTTCAAAAAATAATTAATTTATAATAATCAAATCAGAACTATAGCACTACCGGAAAAACCGATTACATCTGATATATCTAGAGCCCCTGTTAGCCTTACCTACTAATAAACCTGATTTTAACTATAACTGAGTATCTGAAATCTAACAAATAATAATACGAAATGATTATATAAAACTAAATTATTGAACAAAATCTGAAAAAAAAAATCTTTTTACATGTATTAGAAACTATTTTTATGACTCTTAATCAAAATACGATTAATCAAATACAATGTTCGGTCAATATGATTAAATATTTTAAATTAGATTACCAGGGGTATGAAACAGTGGACAGGTATAATATATTTTATATTGTTATTGAGATGAAACCCATTCGTTCTTCAATGGTATTCAGAATCATTATGATTTTGGTCTAATAATAAGAGCATTAAAGTTCGTTTCAAAATCAATTCCCAATCTGCACTAGATTCGATAGTGGGAAGCAGAGTGTTTCTAGTACTAAAATCGATACCTGAAAAGAACGTTTCCGCTAGAAATCGGATTAATGTCTCGGAACGGTTTGCCATTACCTGCCGTGGAGCCATTTCATTATGCAGATTTCCTATGAAGCACTAAAATCATACATAAATTTGTTAGTGGAAGAGCTCCCGGAACGAACATAGCTCAAAGGATTATAGTCTTTGAAGAATCGTATCTATGCATAAAGGCATGTAAATTAGAAATAGTGCTTCAAAGGAAATTGTTCTTTTGCGATTGTTTAATCAATATTATTATTACAACTTACTCTTAGATAGAGTAACCACAGATTCAAATTATTATTTTTACTGTATTATTCAAAATGTATTTATTTTTATTCAAAATTAGCCACATAACATTCGGTTGTAAAATAGCCTCCTAAGATTGTGTTATATTGAAATACTCAAATCAGCCATTTACTAAATTAGATGAGTAGATCTAATAAAAATTGTATTCTAGAAAAAACATTTGAAGGATGACCTTTACTTTAATTTTTTATTAAAATTGTATAACATATGTGATGTTAAATGTTAAATGTTAACATATGTGATGTTAAATGTTAAATGTTAAATGTCTCAAAGAACAGAGAGGGTTATAAAAGTGCTGCCAAGCGTATTACAATCAGGTGACCGAAGCATGTGACAGAAGAAAGGAAGAGGGGTTGGGATAGACGGATTCGGGATTGTTTGGGACAGTGAAAGCTATAGGAAAGAAATTACAGGAAACTACATTTTGGACGGGACGAAAAAGGAAGCAAAGACATTCGAAAATGATGAGGGATTAACTGATGAGAAGGAGAAATAAAATGAAGGAACTCGTAATCATAGGTTCGCGTTGGTCCTTTAAGGCCGTTCCGAAAAAAAAAAAAAAAAATATGTGTGTAGTATATAGTATGGTACAATATCTACGTATAGATGGTACAATATCTATTAATAGATGGTACAATATTTACGTATGGATGGTACAATATCTATGCATAGATGGTGCAATATCTATGCATAGATGGTACAATATCTATGCATAGATGGTACAAAATCTATGCATAGATGATACACTATTTTTATGTACAGTATTTACATTAAAAACTCAATAAAAACCATTCTGTGACCAGTTGTAATGTATGTTTCCAGCATTGTGAAACAAAAGAATCAGAAAACATGCTCAATTCCAGAGAAAGAAAGGTGTTAAGGAGAATATGGGCTGGGGTGTCTGAGAACGGGATTAGGGGGAGAAGGAAGAGTGAGGAAATCATGAAGTTGTTTGGGAAACCCGACATGGTATTAATAAAAAGAGCACGAACAAGGTGTATAGGTGATGTGGAAACAATGATTGACCAAAGGGTATAAAAGAAAATATTTTACGGGGATCCGGATGGCAAGAGAAGGATAGGAAGCCATCGGATGAGATAGCTGGACGATGTGAAGGAAGATTTGAGGGGCGGCTAATTCAGAGGAGGCGAGAGAGGAGCGCGGATCCTGGGGATTGCCGTTACGTGGATGCCTGGGTTCTTGAAGGTTTCCCCGGAAAGGCTCAAATCGTTGGCAAGCCCGTGATGAGGGCAGTTGGGGAAAACTGAATGTTCCCTGGGCATTGGTCTGGTGATCTTGGCGGCCACTCCACATCCATCCCTCGGCTGATGCAACGCCCAGGGAACATCTCCCTCAGGTTTCCACGAACTGCCCTTAGAAAGTAGAAGGACATCCATCCAGCTAGAACCACATTGTGTTTCACTGGTTTAATGGGTAGCCTTGAAGTTTGGGAATATGACGTGTTAAGCCATAAAACCCTTCAAGGGTATCTGGGCCAGGCAAAATTAGGCCAAACCTTCGGAATGACGTCGCGGGGTACCTGAAAATATTTTGTGTACAAAAGTTTACTAGAGACAAAGAACGTTGTTACTATGAGATGAAAAATTTTAATTAGGAAATCTAAAAAGTAAAGGGAAGGGGAAGTGCTGTATATATTGATGGCCTTGGAAACGAAGAGGGATAGTTTTTGTTGGGGAGTTTTGATCGACGGAGGGTTTGGCGGAGGAGTCTTTTGGAGACAGAGGGGAGAGACCGTTTGATACACGGCTGAGGATGAGACATCGAGAGACAATTGAAGTAGAGTTCCCATGGCGGAAGAAAGAGATTGTAACCTTTTTGCTACATCCCTATATACCTATAATCGTTACGAAAAATACAAAAAACAATACATATACTTCTACTGAACATACATTCCCTCTTGTATAGCATAAACTAAAATTGTATAATGAAAGAAGTAGAGACATAAAGGAAAACAATTAAAAAAAAAAAAAAAAAAACAATAAAAACTTATTGATCCTTGGAGACTATACCCGCTTATATTCGGGATTTCTCTAGATTTCCCCAATTGGACTTTTTAACTCCAAGTGCGCCGTTCTCCTGTTTCTTGGGGTCCGTTGGACGCTTTGTAAGTAGCAACATTATGCTCCCGACATTAATGACCCTTTAACCTCCGTTGCTCCGATTGGACCCCTACTGTCCTGTCCACTATATTACCAATTCGCACTTTTTCCGTCACGCCCCGAACCCGCAGGTTTTCCCTATCTACCCTTTTACCTAGGTCTCAGTTACCATCCGGTTTCTAGCTATCCCGACGGCTAACCCAATGCAATTCGGTTCGCTGCTAATCCGTTCCGTCAGATCCCATCCACTATCGCATTTCGCCTTGTCACGGAGCCCAATAGTATTTTCATCAAATGGAGGAGAAACCCAGTTGCCATGTATATAGATATGGTTATAGGCTGCACAACGCCCTAGGCATCGCGATGTTCCGACTTCTAACCCTTTACTACGTTGAGAACAACACGAAATGAGCCCCTAGTGTGCTTTGAGCCCCTCTAACTCCCACTCTGGGGGGGTCCCGGGCTATTAATATGCCCAACTCCCCCACTTCCAATGTGTTCAGCTCCGCCCTCCGTCTGATGATTACTCTGTTCGGTTACCCCATAAAACTGGAACCACGTCCTTATATCCGTAACAACCGCCTCCGGCCGACCGTCCTTGACGCCATGGCCGCTTTTTGCTAAAAGACGTTCTATCCAACGTCCCCCCATTTGAATCCTTTTCCAAGTTGTCCCACTTGAAGGTCACTTAGTGGCACCATGGGTGTTTTCGACTCTTCCTGCCGTCCTGAGGCCGGATGCCGGTCAAATTTCGTAGTGTGGCAAACCTCACACGCCCCCAGTACTTCTTCTACCCGTCTTCCCCGATCCGGAATCCAATGTACTTTCGCTTTAACGCTGAATGTGTCTCATTCCCGCTTCCGGTCTTGCCTTCGGTGAGTAGGCGAGCGTGACTTCCCCCGCTGCCTATCCGCCTCCGTTTTCGTTTTCCTGCCATCAACCGGCATCGCACAAACGTTCTCTATCCAACCCGATCTTCTCAGTTTGCATAAACCGTATGCCCCAATCAGTTTTGCATTACCCCCATACAAGTATGACTGTTTTCCCTGGTTTCGATGCCCCTCACCAGCTATCCTCTCTTATGCTTGGGTTCCGACCAGAACGGTGTAATACGCATGTTGCCACTACCGATTGTGTTCGTTTTCGTAGTTTCTCCAAACTACCTGATTGGGTTTATCATTGGACAATTTCTTCCATATTTAACCGGCTCTCCTCACTTACCGAGCTCTTTTTCCACCAATGACTCTCCTGGTCGTTCTCGGTTTCGCGTGGCTCTCGCTTTCCTTCCTCCATCCAGCGAACCATTCCTGAAAGAAACCGCCCAATGTCTCGCGAGGGTCCAGCAGCCTCTTCCTACCATTGCCTTCACGGTAATCTCCCTCGATAACAGTCGGCAACTAGATTCTCCTTACCTGGTTTTGTAAACAATCTCCATGGAATACTGGCTCAGTTAGCTCTTTCCATCTAGAAACCCTCGCCGCCGACTCTTTTGTTTTAGCACCACCCCCGCTGGCGCGCCCTATGGTCAGTCCTGCACCATAAAGCCCAAACAAAGTATGGTCTGAAGTGGTCTCTGTGCCCAGGGACAGGTTTCCTACTAGTATCGCGCTCTCGCGCACTGTATCGTGCCTCTGCATCTGTCAATCATCTACCCGACACAATTTGTTTTTTTTTTTTTTTTTTTTTTTTTTTTTGTTTTTTTTCCAAGAATCCCTAGTTTGATGAAAAATAAAGTTGGATAGGATTTTCATGGATGTTTGGCCCCACTTTCTTCTGCCACGGTGTGCACGTAAGGCCAACAGGAAGTTTATTGAAAATATTCCCTCGACCATAAG